>OY829525.1:2997522-3421295 GCA_963691665.1 Clepsis dumicolana
ACCCGGCCTTGGCGGCGTGCACGTGAAGTGAGCGATACGGAACCGTTGTTTCGAATCTATTTTATTAATGTTAACAACGGTCTATCTTTCGACCGAATAACTCTTACAGAAAAAAATATTGTCACTTTTTTTAAGTCCGATCTACGTAACCACAGTCCAAGCTCAAAATTCACGAACAGTACAATAAAATAACAGTAAACGGTTTTTGTTGCGCAGAGAGTGCGGTGGGATCTTCTGCAGCTCGTGCTCGGAGATGTCGACGTGGGGCGTGCGCGTGTGCCGCCGCTGCCGCGCGCTGCGGTGACCCGCCCCGCCCGCCCCGCCCGCCCCGCCCGCCCCGCCCGCCCCAGCGCCCGCCCCAGCGCCCGCCCCGCCCGCCCCGCCCGCCCCGCCGCCGCCTGCAGTCCGCGACGCTGCCCCCGTCTGATGCCCGCTCTTACCAATAAATTCCCACCAACAAACAGCTCATTAGAACTCATGAGAGCGACGCGACATGATTGCGACGGAAGTCCACCTCTCTCATTGGCCTTTAAAAGACTGTCCGATCAGGTTGGTGAACTCTAGTCGTTACAAGTAGTGTTGCTTTTGTAGCGGCCGATGAGTGAGGATTTAGTGGCGACGGTCAGCGGTGGGTTAGGTGTCTTCCAGTCGAGACGAAGCGACTGCACGATAAAGTGAAACACTTTGTTATTAGCGGAGACTGAACAACCGGAGAACTAAGTTTACACAGAAGACTATACGACGCTACTTCGGCAGCGTTCGGCTACACAAAATTGTCGTCGTATAGTCTGTGTGAAACTTATAGAACGATTATGAGCTAGTTTCTACCTCACTTTAACGTATAATCGTTTCTCACTCGACGCCCATGACTAAAAGCTCGCCGGGGAGCCGGAAGCACACGATCCTGTTGTCACTTAAACCGTCTTTAATGACCGGATCGGGTGCGACTGCTAACGCCATTAGCAGCTCGTAACATTGTCTAAACATTCGCAATTTTCATAGCAGCAATATAATGAGTACAGGTCGTAGATAAATTGACTCGGTAATCAAGTCGGTATTGTAATCTTCGCGTTTATTAAACAGGGGCCTGAATCTGGAGGGTTCAGATACTCATTTTAAATAGTATTACAATAGTGATGTATACTGCCTTATTAATGAAATATGTTAACCTCGCGACTTACACTAGCGGGCCGCTGCTCCGGGCGCCCGCCGCCTCCTAGTCAGTCCGCTTCGACAACTCGAACCAGAGCTGCCTGTCCACTATAATGTAACGCATATGATTTGCAACTCGCGGCTCGCGACACGCGGCCACAGCGCGCGAGCTGGCGCGCGCGTAGGGTAGTTAGGAAATGGTGTAGTGAACGGTGAATACGCGAAGGCTGATTTTGTACGATATTTTCTTTAATTTTCTATCATATTTATTCTAAAAGACCTAATTAGATAATTGGTTTCTATTGATTTAAGGCAGACTACTAACGTGCACGCATTGAGCCGGTCCGAGCAGTGACGAGCGACATTGTTTTGTATAAATATTATAAATAATTGTTTTTGTTCTTTTATTTTGTAACATAGCGTTCCCGTTTTTCGTTCTATAAATATGATTTGTATAGTGAGGTTTTGTTTAAAAGTGATTCCTGACCGAGCTCGCTGACAGGTGAGACGGATAGATAGGAGAAGCTCGCGTAAGTGCGGGACGGCCTGTCGGCGAGGTGCTTATGAAATGTACAGCGATGTGCATGTTGACTTCAAATGTGTACGAGCAGCGCGGCCGGCGGCCGATCTAAGAGGTGCCATTCATTGACAGTTGGCCTAACAGGCTTGGCGGCTATATTCACTCAAATAGTTAAATACGCATCTCACCTTGAGATATAGTTTCGCTCCCTTCAGCCTAGCAGGACGACTGTTAGTGGATGGGACCTTTGCGCCTGCCTTTATTATAGCCGATACAATAATCGACGGCCGCCGGTCGCGCGTCGGAGATGGCTACACACGACAATCTATTTTATACGGATAATGTAACAAATGCTGGCTCTCCATCAATCATTAGCTTTGTATTTTATTTGTGATATTTGAAAATAATTTTGTATAATGATTAAGAGTTTATTATCATGTTGTTAGAGGATAAATTCTACTAGTGGTTTTTTAGTCCTCGTGGCGCGCGAGCACCGAGCTGTGCGCCGCGCGGTCGCCTCGGCAGCGCGTAGAGGAAACAGCGCCGAGGCCATCGCGCACTGCCAGCAAAGCACCCGTGTGTAATAAACAGAAATGCAAATTGCATTGCTTTGAGTGTAACACTCTTTTCCGCGAGTCTCTTGGCAACAAACCGATGTATCAATAAGTTTTTTTCGATTAATTCATTAAATGCGAATGAAATATTAATTCAATTGATCATAATGAAATACTTACGTATGTTAAATTCCCCCGAGCTTTCCTCCTGCAGGCTCGCCCGCGGCGCGAGCGACGGACGATGTGTTTATGAGGGAATTGTTGTTAACTGCATATATTTTATAAATATTGTAACGCGACACTCGGAGTATAAGTTCCAATGACGAAGTGCAAAACTTGTTTGTGACCAATGAATATTGACACAATGTGAAATAAAGCATTATTTAGTTTTAGTCGCCGTTTTATTGCTATCAACATTTAATCCATGTGTTTCCCACCAGTGGGTATTGATGGTGACCATAAGAGGGCGTGTGACTTCACATATTTACAACTTACAATATGAAAATCAACGTGCCCAAACAGGATAATGAAACTTAGTGATTTTAGGTCAAAATATGAAAATATACACTGCCCAAAAGTGTCTAAACATCGCATATGCGTTTGATCCCTAGGCTTTTCGTAATCTATTCACTTTTAATTTTAATGTCTTGCGCCAGCAACTGCGGTTAATATAAGCGCTCGAGTCCTTTTCCTACCTAGTAAAAAATAAGGAAAATTAACCGCGAATTTACAAACATTCGCGCATTTTCGTCTTATAAAAAAAACGTATAATGTAGTTCTAATCTAATAGCATGCAAATGAAAACGGGGGAGCCGGATAACCTGACAAACTTAGAAAAAATTAAAAACATTCATTTCAAAATACAATAACCGAACAACGGATGAACCGATTTTGATAAAACTTAGCTGAGAACAATCTTGATGAAACTAGCTTTCGATTAAAAAAAGTTTAAAATCCGGTTCATCCGTTAGGGATCGTATGACACCACAGAGAGAGATACGCCCATGGGTATACAAGTTAAACTCAGCACCCCTATTTTGGCATCCTTGGTTAAAAACTGCAGTAACATTACACTTCCTATGAAAATTTCGCTGGGTGGATTTATTTGTTTTCGTCTAACATAAAGTTAACTGTGAACCGTATAACGTACATGTAGATTATGTACGTACGACTTATTTAACTGGCCATGGCCATGGGGTAAATAAAATAAGAAAGCTTTTAAAAAAATCCTTTGTTTTCAGGAACAAAAGCTTTCACATTTTGAGACTTAAAAAGTACATAACATTCAATAAATACAAAAATAAATGCAATGCAAATGTTCAAAGGGGTTTTGCTGTTACACCTGTGATTAAATTATTTACTTAACAGTTATCACAAACAATCGTAGTCAGTTAATGACTATCGCCAGTCAAAAATCGGCCGTGTTTTATAAAGCTACAAGTTACAATTTACAGGCGGAAGTCTCATTCTATCACCTTTTATTAGAAAGAGAATTCCGCTTGTAATTTGTAACTTGTAGCTCTATAAAACACGGCCCTGCTACGATCGCTAGTGTCGAGTGAGGTCTATCTGTCAATTTCCACGGATCATAGGCCAGTAGCTTGACAGGTAGACCACACTTGACAGCGATCCTAATGGATTTTTGTCTCGTGGCCACGGGTGCTGGTTTAGCCAAATGTGGATTGCTTTGATTTCTCTATTTACGATTTTTTCTTGCTGAAGCAAATGCTGATATGCTGAAACGCTATATGATTTAAATATTTATTAGAAAATAAAAACCGATCAAGTCGATACAACAACAATACTTTATATAAGTTACAGTTATAAAATCAATAACGTATATTTCAAAACATTTATTTTGCTATATTACTGTACAGTCAGCGTCATATATATGGTGACATCCAAAGTGATCAAATAGTTCGGTACACCATACGATTTATATGGTGTACCAAAGTATTTGAGCACTTTGGATGTCACCATATATATGACGCTGACTGTAGTACTTACCCGTCCCTTTCAGGCACCGCACCCGTCATACGCCACCCTGTCAGAGCCGCTTATATTGTCATTCTATGGAACTTGCTAAGTATGTAAACAAACCGCCATACTGAAATTGTCTCTGAATGATGAATTTGGGTCGATCAACTTTTCTTTGCCACTCGTTGCCATGGAGATGTCCCCTGGGTCACACGTCTAAAATAAGATTTTCTAAGGCACCACGTTAGGAATTTCAACAGTTATATATGCCAATTCCTTCATGCTTCATCTCCTAAGCATGCAAATCCTGACTTTTGGGAGAGTGGCATCTTAGAAAATCTTTTGCTGTGTGCCCATTTACTATGGCGGTTTGTTTACATAGTTAGCAAGTTCCATAAAATGACACTTTAGTACGGACAACAACGAGCATATTTTATAGAGCTAAAAAAAATTATGTTTACAAAACAATGCAAGGTACAAAGAAAAAAATACCTAGTTGTCAAGGTTTAGGTTATTCATTGTCTTTATCGCGTGTAAAAATAAATAATAAAAATAAGTATAAATGTTAAATAGGCGCAAAAATTGTGAAATACATGAAAACGTTTTTACAAACCGTCCATGATGTTTATAGTAGTTACCTATGTAAAAAAAAAGTTTTAATGAAATATTTTTTTGACAACTGTAGGCATTGGTGGCTGTGCAGTCATTTTGTAAGGGTCTACAACTGCCAACTCGAAGGGGACGGGTAGTTGATTCTCAGCTTGGTAGCCTATTAAAATTATGCCATTTCGGAGGTAATAAATTATTTAATTTAATAATAATGACTAGGCATTGTTACCGGAAAGTAACATATACTTAAATGAGCTAGAACCAATGAAGCTATCGCGAGTCAAAAATCCGCTAGTATTGCTAGTCTAGTAAGGTCTATGTGTCATTCTCCACCAATGAGAGACAAGGTACTGACCAGCTAGTGTCGAGTGAGGTCTAATTACTCTACACTAGCGACCGTAGCGGATTTTTAACTCGCGTCGCGATAGTTCTCATTTCTTATGCGCGACATGTCACGCGTGACGTGCGACATACTATACAACTAAATTATGTTTTTGTTTTTAAATTGTCATAAACAATATGCAGTCAACGTCAAAAGCAGCTTCTCACTTTTGAGCTCTGTCGTTTACAGTCTAGTACAGTTCGTGTCAAACTTAGATGCACCTGTAGGGGGAACGAGATGCTCAGACTAATGGGAATGTGGGAGCGGGACAACGATACCTCCTTGTAAATACTGAAGATAGGAAAAATTACTCAAAGGAAACATTTCTCAATTTTTAAAAAGAAACAAAACTATTCTTAAAAATAATTGACTGTTTCCATAAGATAAGCTATACTGCTGAAAATAAGCATTTATAATATTGTTTACCTCCAGGTAGCACTAAAAATGTCCACCATCTACAGATTTGGTACTACTAAAGGGAACTAAGTACGCCTAGGTAACAGTGTGTGATATAACCAAGTGCGAATAACATTGAACGCTGCAGCCCGAGCGGCCATAAGCTAAGCCTATTTTTTTAAAGATTTACGACTACATTTCATTAGGCCAACTTTGAACTACTTTGGTAAGGTTTTCGTTGATCTTTGATTATACACTTTGGTGGGAATCCCATCAAGGGATGGTCTTATCTGTATTATTATATGATATGAAAGACTGAAAGACGTTGAGTGTCTCTGCAAATCTACTTAATTCTATTTAGGTGCCAAAATTTACATTTGAAATTTGTGTAAACAGCAGTAAGCGCTTTGAAAACACAGTCCTACCGTTTTTAATTAATGAAGTGTCTACATCAAGTAACAGCAAACATAATATATCAGCACTACACAAAATAACACATTATTTTACTAATAAATTGACTAGCCACAGTTAACACAATTATTTTTAATTAAACCTCATATAATTACTTATACGAGCTTATACCTAAACACAAATTTAGTTCGTTTATTTTTCCTGTAAATTTTCATATTGCGAGATAATTTTGAGCTTCATTTTAGTTTTGTGCACAACAACAACCATCTGTTATAGAAAACATTTACAATTATTTACTAAAATTCTAAATTGTATCTTATAAAGTAAGAATTACCTACTACTCAGCCAGTTACTGTCTAACAACACAATAATAGTATACTTAATAATAAAATAACGAAGCTAATCTGTTTGTCTTTTCCCGTTATTTTAGTAATTCACTGTCTTGAATGAGTGAATTTTACTCACAAGTGGATGGAAGACTCAATATATATATATATATACATCTGAGTTTTTTATACTGATTAGACGTTGATGTGTGGATATTTAAGTAGGTATAGTCCACCAAGGTATTCCTTTACCACTCTGATGTTTCTCGCTTAAGGGTGATGTGACTAACTGTGCTTGGCGATGATCGCGTGCCTTCAAAGCTTGGGAGTGGCTGGCTGTGACGATGATGACGCCTAAGGACATTTGCATACTAGGACTAGATAAAAACTGTTTCGGTGATCGCATTGGCTGGCTACTTTCGACACTCCCTACTCGGTAATACGGGAACGTTCATACGTGTTTAGCACATATCTTGTTCGAAAGACTGTGTCCAATGCGCAACCCGTCCTAGTGCCGGAGCGCGTCCGCCGCCGGCGCGCGCTCGCGGCGGCGCTCGTAGGCCGCCACGAGCCCGGCCACGCGCGCGCGCGCCGCCGCCGCCGCCGCGTACATGTCCGCCGTGAACGGGTCGAAGTCTTGCAGCTTGTTCCGGCGCCGGTAGATACCTTCCTTGTTTAACACCGCGCAGGTCATGTCCTCCTGATTGTCAAAATGTTAAGTGACGTTGAGATTGTGTGCAGAACGCTCTGTAACCCATGGGGCAGGGAAGGGAGTTAGCAAAAGATGACCTAAGATTACTAGCACGAAATTCTGCGTACTTAGTTTACTGTACGCCCTCGACTGTGTGGGACCGTCTCATCTTCAACTATGACCAGTTTTCCTGTAGGCTCGTCAGCTTCAGATATGCTGCTCTAGTAATTCTAGCACACCCCCTACTGGCGTGTCTCATACCAGGATTATTTTACTGAACAGGGAACTATACTAGGCTCCCAGCGGTCACATCGGTGTGACAGCTAGCTGTGCGGTTGAGAGGCTTTATTAGACCAAGAGCAAAACGCGCCTCAGTTGAATTCTACAATATATAAAAATAATCGTTTATTACCAGCACTACCCCAACCCGTAACCCAGCGTTGATTTTCAGACCGACCCCTTAATATATATATAAATGAAGACAAAGAAGCGCGTCAGCCACAGCTCGTGCAGCGACTGTCAGCACGGCACCGGCACTGACCTCGGGGACGGTGTGGTTGAGGAAGCCCAGGATGTCGCGCAGCACGGCGCGCGTGTCGCGCACCAGCGCATCGTACAGAACCACGCGCACGCGGCCCGCGAAGCGCGTCAGCCACAGCTCGTGCAGCGACTCCCACGCCGCCAGATTGTGCGACACGTACGTCGCCCACTCTGACAAACGGTGATACAGAACGATATAGCAACCACAGTAGTTTCTCATGATTTAAATAGGTAAGTAAATAGGTAGCATGGTATCCCATCATTTTACCGACAAACATTTCACAACTGATTCGTTTCGCAAAATTATCATTTCTCAACCCACTTTTTTTTCTGAAACTGTAAATATTTCAGGATTTATTTCAGGACCATCTTACACAATCATTAATTTAGGTTTGTTTTATACAAATCCTGAAATATTTACAGTTTCAGAAATAAATGCGGGTTATAAAATGATCATTTTGCGAAACGAATCAATTGTGAAATGTTTGTCAGTACTTACACTATTATGTATTCTGTGGTAAAACATTAGTGAACCATTGGCAAGTTGTTTCACATCTGGAAGTGGTTATTTTCTTTTTATCTTTTGCAAAGTGAAAAACGCATCTCAGAGTCTTGCTTTTGTCTTGCATAAGTGTTCTTATGTTAGTTACCAGCTTACCAGCAGTCAAAATTAGAGTTAATTAAAAAAAAGGATTATATAGGTTGCAGGTACATAATGCCACCTGGTTCACTAATGTTTTACTGATAAACGTATCACAATTGATTCATTTCGCAAAATGATCATTTCATAACCCACATTTATTTCTAAAACTGTAAATATTTCAGGACTTCATTATTTCCAGACGTGAAAGAACTTGGCAATATACTAACCTGACTTTTTGTGATTTTGACTTGTCATTTTGAATGCTGATCTGGGGGCTGTGCCAATATGGCCCTTGTGGTGCCTGTTAAAGTCTGCCTGTGGATATCATATGAATTATCAGCATTATTGATTAACATTACTAATACTTAGAATATAACTGTGCTACACTCCAAAACTCCAAATCTTTTTCATTTTTAAAATTTTTGCATGAATGCAACTCCTCTTAATTCTCTGAAAGTATTTATTAGGTAGAACTGATTGGAATCACAACATGTTATTTTGTTACAAACCAAAGTGCAAGATGTTACAATAAAAATAATTAATACCTGTAATTGCACCTAATAAATAAAATAAAATAAAAATAAAAATTAGAACAGTAAAAATAATTTAATTGTAATTGGAAATAAATAATAATTTGATAATCTGATAAAGGCTAATAATAATAAAAATAATAATATTCATGAAAATGTGGTTGCAAGGAAGTAAATAAAATGTTTTTAGTTCATGAATATTTATCATTTACTGTAAACAAATAATAGTGTTGTTGTCTTACTGATTGGAATAAACCAGCACATGATTTTGTATTTTATTTACTGGGTTGCAGACATAATATTACAAATGTATAAAAACCAACTTTGCTACCATAAAAAAAAACATGCAGATGAGAGTTTAAAGCATTAAGTAGTAACTTTTTAACCAACATCAATTTTAAAGAAAATTCAAATTACTGAACCAATTTTGTTAATATGGGACCAACTTGGTCAACTTGGGAGTATAATAGTATCCTTCCAAATACCTAAAAAAAAATATAGTTATGTATGAGGTAACATTTTTTTAAGGTGTTTGAAAATACACTATAACATAGTCACATCTCTTTTGTGAAGTACCTACTACTGTTCAATTGTTAACAATTACTCACCAAAATAGCATCTCGAGGGTTCCGGATGAGCAGGACAGCCACCTGAAACTTGTCTGGTGGAGGGGCTTCATGAGTCTTCACCACCAGCACTGTGCCATCTGTCACATTCTCAGCTGGGAAACCACGAACTTTGAGGCCATAGTCCATGTACACTGAACCCGTCAATATGCCTGAAATCATAAAAATAATTCTTTTCATTATACATATGTTCCTTGTATCTATGTATACATCTGTTTTTGTCCTGTTACCTGTTGCTTAATGTTTTATGTACAATAAAGAGATATTATGCATAATCACTGCATTTTCTGTCCTGGACATTACAAGCCTCCAATCTTAAAAATGAACAAAATGATGAAACATTTTATGAAATTTTAAATAATAATATGACATTTTATCAGTAAAGTAACTAGGTAATTGAAATAAAAAAGGATTTTTTTAATTCTTCAACACTGTTTTCTTTTATTTCTTTTCATTTGGAATTTTTTTTATCCTTTTCCAACTTTGACATAACATAGTAATTAGAAATTCATAAATTTCATAATATTCATACCTATTTTAACATACCTACCTCCATTGAATCACTTTGTAATTATGATTATGACAATCCCTAGTGGAGATCATTTTTCAATTTCAATTGTTACACTTGTTTGTGTTCAAGGTTTAGTTATTTATTAGGTATTAAATTTATTTATTTATAAATAATTGATAATCATACTTATGTAAACAAATCACTCGCATGTATAAGTTGAGTTTACCCCTACATGTTTCAGACTAATCTATAGTCCTAGTGTACACTGTATTGTAGTCCTTCTTCTGGGAGCGCACCCCTCAGCTACTAGGCATTAACACCAAGTACAACTTTCTCTTGTCAAGTCTATTTCTCACTACTTTTACTTCAGATCTGCGGCACAGGCATAAGCGAGGCGCCTTCTATTTCAATAGTTGGTAGCATTTTATATTTTTTGTTTTATTGTATTATTGTACACAAGCTACACAACACAACACAAACTATTAAATAAATGTACTTTATTATTTACTTTCCTGATAAAATATTGTGCTAGTCAAAACAAACACTGACGTGTGTAGATCTCGGGCGTAGCTCCCGCCGTATCAGCCGTATCAACTGCTGATGTTACCTGTGGCTTGTTGCAGCAAGTACCGCAGCCAGGTGTTCCCGCTGCCGGGGAAGGACGTCAGCGCGGCGACGGGCCCCGCGGGCCGGTAACGCGGCTCCTTGCACCACACCACGCCGGGCCCGCCTCGCAGCGAGTAGCGGTGCTGCGCGCTTGCGAAATACGCCCTGCGAGCCCCATAAAGTGGGCTCAGCATAAACAAGATTATAGAAAAATACAGCAGCACTACCGTCGCTGCGAGCAGGAAAATCGAACGCCGAGACATGACTACTCGTTTGCAGTTTGTTTATCATCGCACAAGGTGAACATTATTTATTTGAAATCTATTTTTAACGTAAATATTCGAGAGCGATTTTAAATGCACCAAGTTTACTGTAAATATTCGATTTCATTGTTGTATTTCTCTTTGACAGCCGACGTGCGATGCGACTGCGTGCGATGCGAGCGACTAAAAACGTAAAAACTGAACTGAAAGAATCGAAAATTCATAAATTTTATCGTAAACTAAACGTAATGAATGAAATTTTTGACAATCAATTTCTTTTTTTTTGAGATTTTGGCCTGGAACCGAGACCTTTACGCATAGAAGAATATAAATATACCAAAAGGAACTTTTAAGGCTTTAAAGAATTTTGTGACTTCTGTGACATGAGTCAGGCACCATATTATATGAAGTTATAACGGTTATAACACTTCCTTTCTTTCGTTATAATTTGCAAGCGGAAGTCTTATTCTATTGCCTTTTGTAAGAAAGAGACTTCCACTTGTAAATTGAAACTTGTAGCTTTATGAAATACGGCCCTGGCGGTAGTCTATTTTATTATATTTCAGAAGAAAATTCCAAAATAATGTCATTGTCAAATTTTAAATATTAATTACGTTGTACAACCACTACAAATGCAATTCCAAGCTCTCGCTAATACATTTATACCGACAGGAAAGCGGTGCCGAGACTTATATTAAGTAGGAATTGATTTAAAAACTTGTCATTTTGTGTGTCATTTTCTGTCCAGACGTGCTGCGTTTTTAGTAGCAGTGGTTTAAGTGGAGTTTTGTTTTAAACAATTTCAATTTTATGTTTTTTAACCGATAGTCGAATTATTTCGCGATGGTGGGAGGTGATTTTTTTTTATACCTAAGTGGGCGGTGGCCAAAAAAAGTTTGAAAGCCTATGATGTTTTTGGAACTAAATAGGGTTGTTTCCAGCTTCTTAGTTGTCTCCTACTAGTCAAATCAGCAACTTTTTATGAATCGTCAAAACCAAAACGATCCAGTACCTATGAAGTTTGTTACGAACAGGGCCGTGTTTTATAAACTTACAAGTTACAATTTTACAGGCGTTTATTGGCAACACTTTTCCTGTTTTTTACAATTTGCGTTTTATAAAAGTACTGTGCTACAAATTTACAAGTTACAAGTACAGGCGCCTGTAGCCGTATCATAGACAAAAAGTGGTCATTTTATAGTTTTAAATTCATAATCGAACAAGCGTTTTAAAAAAAAAATTAAAATACAACTGTAGATTTGTAAAATTGTAACGAAAACTTACGTACGTCTTGAGACCTGTAACAATGGCTACAATTGTACAAATTTTTGAATTAGGTGTCTGGATCAGTACCAAATCAATCGTTCTATCTACCTATCTATCTCTTCTTCAAGTTATTAAACTCAAGGTAATCAAGGAATAAATCGTTTATTGAGGAACTCGTCTGAGTCGGACTCGAAATAAGAGAGTCCACGGCAGCATAGAACTAGGGAGTTTTGGCCACGAATAAATACAGATTTTGACACACCTTTTCAATATTATAATGAAAGGTCCAGAATGAACTATACGCAAATAGACTAGACCAGATTCTGCAAGAATATGGAAGCTCATTAGAATCGTCGAGTAAATAAAATGATTCATTGAGCGCGAAGCTTCAATTCTCTGTTTGTGTCTGTCTGTTTGCACTGGAGTATCATGCGATCGTTGACATGCAGTGGGCAGGGCAGTGGTGGTTACCATCAGATGACCCACTTGCTCGTTTGCCTTCCTCGTCGTATTAAAAAAAATCATTTTTTGGCCGTTTTTCGCCATTGTTTAGAATAGATATATTTTACAAGCCAAGCCGCGAACTTCGTACCGCCATAGGTCATTCTATAGAAAATGTACCTATGAGAAAATGAACTTCCAATTTATTTTCCCGTGAAATTTTCCCCTCTATTAATACCTATCCTGCTATTCGAAGCAAAGATAAATCCAACAAATGGAAGATCATAAAAATCGGTCCAGCCATTATTAGCTTGCTGCTGCTTGTTTTATGTCCTTAGACAGATTTTCATTTATCAACTTTGCACGAGTATTTTTAATATGTAATAGATAAAAAACCTCTACGTATTTGTAATTTTTGGCAGCCACTTTTTTTTAAATTAGTGATGTCCATTAAACATTACAGGAAACAGTCACCTGTAATGCACTGTGTACAATTACAGGTGTTTTATAAAGACACACGGAAAGCTACACTTGTAATACGGTATTGTAAATCCCGACTACAAGTAAATTCTACAAGTGTAATGGACATCACTAATTTAAAAAAAGTGGCTGCCATAAATTACAAATACGTAGAGGTTTTTTATCTATTACGTATTAAAAATACCAATGCAAAGTTGATAAATAAAAATCTATCTAAGTACATAAAACAAAATCGTGTTAATTACACTATTTATAAGTCAAGAACGGCTGGACCGATTTTCATGATCTTTCATTTGTTGGATTTATCTTTGCTTCGAATAGCAGGATAGGTATTAATAGAGGGGAAAATTTCACGAGAAAAAAAAATTGAAGTTCATTTTCTCATAGGTACATTTTCTATAGAAAGACCTATGGCGGTACGAAGTTCGCGGGTTGGCTTGTAAAATATATATATTCTAAGCAATGGCGAAAAACGGCCAAAAAATGTTTTTTTTTTAATACGAGGAAGGCAAACGAGCAAGTGGGTCATCTGATGGTAACCACCACTGCCCTGCCCACTGCATGTCAACAATCGCATGATACTCCAGTGCATACAGACAGACAGACAGAGAATTGAAGCTTCGCGCTCAATGAATCATTTTAATTACTCGACGATTCTAATGAGCTCCCAATTTCTTGCAGAATCTAGTCTAGTCTATTTGCGTATAGTTCATTCTGGACCTTTCATTATAATATTGAAAAGGTGTGTCAAAATCTGTACTTATTCGTGGCCAAAACTCCCTAGTTCTATGCTGCCGTGGACTCTTATTCCGAGTCCGACTCAGACGAGTTCCTCAATAAACGATTTATTCATTGATTACCTTGAGTTTAATAACTTGAAGAAGAGATAGATAGGTAGATAGAACAATTGATTTGGTACTGATCCAGACACTTAATTCAAAAAAATTTACACTTGTAGCCATTGTTACAGGTCTCAAGACGTACTTAAGTTTTCGTTACAATTTTACAAATCTACAGTTGTATTTTACAATATTTTTCAAAAACGCTTGTTCGATTATGAATTTAAAACTATAAAATGTCCACTTTTTGTCTATGATACGGCTACAGGCGCCTGTACTTGTAGCTTGTAAAATTGTAGTACAGTACTTTTATAAAACGCAAATTGTAAAAAACAGGAAAAGTGTTGCCAATAAACGCCTGTAAAATTGTAACTTGTAAGTTTATAAAACACGGCCCTGTTCATCGTTTAACGTGGCATTGTTTTATGCGGCAGTTAAACGCGCATATAAATCCGATTTCATTTGCTCTTAAATGTAAATAGACTCGTCGCAAAGAAACAGTTTCTCCACTTTGGTTTTTATTTTTTATTTCCATTTCTAGGTCGAAGTAGAATCTCTGGATGTGTGGGATAGATTCTTTGTAATGGGTTGTATAACACCTATTTTTTCTATATTCTAAATACGCGGAGGTTTGGAGAAATACAGTTTTTTTTTTATTTTAGTTATAATCATGTTATAATCAGTTTTCACAAATACTCGTAATTTAATAATTAATAATAGATACATTCTTAATTACTAATTAATTGAAATTACTTTCTAAATTTGTAATTAAGTCGTCAATCACATTTGTAATTAGTATTTAAGTACATTTTGCTCAATACTGCTGTGCTGTGGGCTAAAATAAAAAAAAACAAACGCACTACTTTTTTGGCAATCGCACGTAAATATACCTACTGTCTTCTAGGACTGTATATGGGACCGTCGGTCTCGTCTATTTTAGGCTTCTCCTACTCTTTAGCTACAGCGGTAGGTAGTACTGCTGCTCGAGGATCTCCAGGGCACCTGCTGCTGGATACCGAGGCTTATTTCACTGGACAGGGAACTAAGTACTTACAAGGTTAATTACCTGTGCGGTTGAGATGAATAAATTTTATAGGAAACGAGCACCAAGCGTCACAGTTAAATTCTAAAATAAAAAAACAAAGAAGTAGCGTCTGTCAGCACGGCACCGGCACTGACCTGGGGGACGGTGTGGTTGAGGAAGCCCAGGATGTCACGCAGCACGGCGCGCGTGTCGCGCACCAGCGCATCGTACAGAACCACGCGCACGCGGCCCGCGAAGCGCGTCAGCCACAGCTCGTGCAGCGACTCCCACGCCGCCAGGTTGTTCGACACGTACGTCGCCCACGCCCACCCTGACCAGCATTCAAACAAAAAGTATAACAGAATACTTAATTAACTCCAAAATTTACATATTTATTAGTCTTAATGCTGCGGAGCAATAATACTTAGGGATCTTGGAAAAAGAAGCCTAGTACCTATTTTTTAAAGGGCTGGCACCGCACCGTTTGATTCTTGTTGCGGGTGTCCATCGGCGGCGGCGATTGCTTTCCATCAGGTGAGCTGCCTGCTCGTTTACCCTCTCCTTGGATTTTGAAATGACATGCAAAAGTTACCTAAATGCCAAATATTGAATTTTTGGCATAAAAACTGTCAAAAACTTGTCCAAGCTGATCAATGAGTTTCAGGTTTAGAGCTAGTAGGTGGTGAAAAATAGTCTTCTCGTCGGTAGTGAAACCCGTGTGTTCCATTTCTATAATCGCATTGGCGAGACTGTTTAATTAATTCCACTGAATTTAAATAAATACATCCTATTCTGCTCCAGCCCGGATGAGTCTGACATGTCAAACATGTGTCTTTCACTTCGGCAAATGATTGTAGATACATACGAGGGCTGCTTGATAAGTACCCGTTTTCTAAATATATTAGCATCACTGGCCGCAAATAAGTATACCACCTTTTTAAGCCATTTTTCAGAGGCGGGAAAATAAAAAAAAAATGGCATTCTTTTGTTATTTTTTTTTCTCATTTGACAACGATTCAGTGAAGGCGTGAACTTAAAATTGTTAAAATGGAGAAATAACAGTATCGGTCTGTAATTAGATTCTTATTTTTGGAAGGAAAAACATGTGATGAAATAAAAAAAAGAATGCAAGCGGTTTACCATGAATGTGCTCCTTCTATGACAACCGTCAGATATTGGTATAACGAGTTTAAGCTGGGGAGAACAACCGTCTTTGATGAGGATCGCCCAGGCCGGCCAGTTGAGGCGACTACAGACGATATGGTTAAGAAAATTGAAAATATCGTTTTAGCCGACCGCCGAATTAAACTTCGAGAAATCGTTGATGCTGTAAACGTTTCAATCGAGAGGGTACAACACATATTAGAAGAAAAATTGGGTATGAAGAAAGTATCGGCGAGGTGGGTGCCGCGTTTACTCACGGAGGAGCAAAAACGAAACCGACTGACTACTTCGGAGCAGTGTTTGGCCGTGTTCAAACGTAACCCGAACGAGTTTCTGCGTCGTTTCGTGACCGTGGACGAAACGTGGGTCCACCACTACACCCCGGGAATGAAAGAGCAGTCGAAGCAGTGGATTTTACCGGGTGAACCTGCTCCAAAGAAAGCAAAAACCGTCCCATCGGCTGGAAAGGTCATGGCGACCGTTTTTTGGGATTCGCAGTGTATTATACATATTGACTATTTAGAAAAGGGAAAAACAATAACAGGGCAGTACTATGCCAATTTATTGGATGAATTGGACGTCGTGTTGAAGGACAAACGACCCCATTTAAAAAAGAAAAAAGTACTGTTTCATCACTGTTAGAACATAGTATGCGTGTAAGGAAACGCGGCGCCCTCAAGCGGCCGTTACTGGAACTATATTTCATATACAAAAATGTCAGCTGACCGTGTAACGTATTCTGCTTGTAATAATTTGTCTAATTTATAATATACGTCTCCAACCTGAAATACAGTCTTTCCATGGTATATAACATGGTGTCAGAAGTAAAGAAGCTAAATGTTTAACGAAGAAAATATGTGAAGAAGTCAAAAGTCAACAGTTAGTCAGTCAGGTCAGTGTCCTTTGTTCAATTCAAATAAGTCAAAGTCATCAAAGTCGGAAAAATGCCAGATAATAATGATATCGTCTCGTCAAGGCGCAGAATAACTATTAACAGTCAATTAGAACCACTTTCGTTGCAAGGAAACCTAGCCATAAATTGGAAAAAATGGTACCAAAGCTTTAAAATATACATGAACGCAAGTGAACTGTCAGAAGAAACCGAAAAAAGAAAAGTAGCCGTATTTTTGCACATGATAGGACAGGACTCGCTAGATGTATTTAATTCGTTCGGAGTGGATGAAAACACCATTAAATTATGTGATCTAGTCAAGAAATTCGAGGAATATTTTGTACCGAAAACGAACGTTACATACGAATCTTTTAAATTTTTTACAAGAAAACAAACGCAAAATGAGTCCATAGACGACTTCATGACAGATTTGGTTAATTTAAGCAAAACATGTGAATTTGGCTCACTTAAAGAGAGATTAATAACGGATATTTTTATATGCAACCTAAATGAAAACTACCACCATGATCGAGAAAAATTACTACTAGAAACTGACTTAACACCAACAAAGGCACTGCATTTAGCTAAAACTCTAATTACTACACAGTCACAGGCAGCTGAACTAAATAACGAAAAACATGTCTTATATAATTGTCAAGAAAACAAACCAAGAATAAGAGGAACAAGTCAGAACAGGACTCATCAGTCAAGAAAGCAATACCCACAAAGTCATCATTATATAGGTCAATCATCCAACAATGCAAATAGTCAACGGTCAAGATCAAAAGAGAATCGTCAGCCACAGTCGCATAATTATCATCGGTCGACGAGTCAGTCAAGAAGTGGATGTGGAAAATGTGGCCAGATCCATCGTCACAAGTGTCCTGCGACTTATGCAAAGTGTAGAAAATGCCTCAAGACAGGGCATTATGAAGCATTTTGTAAAAATAAAATGACTAATTATATGGAGGTAACTGACTATAATAAAAGTGAAGGTGAGAATTTTTTTATAGGAAATGTCAACTCATTTAATAGTTCCCATTGGACTATAATTTTAAATGTCAATAATATTAATTTTGAATGTATTTTGGATACAGGCAGTGATGCTAATGTAATGTCTTATGATGTCTATAAATCATTAAAATTGTCAAATAAAATGTCACATTGTAATGCAAAAGTTACATCATATTCAGGAAACTCAGTCAATATAGTAGGTCAACAATATATAAATTGTCAATATAGTCATAATGGTCATAATGTAATAAAAAATATTTTGTTTATTATTGCTGATGTCAAATCACCTACTGTTTTAGGAAAACATACTTGCTCTGAACTTGGTCTTGTCAAGAGAATTTTTAATATGGATTTGTCTAATGAATGTTTAAATTTACAGAATATTTTGACGAAGTATGATTCAGTCTTTAGGGGTTTGGGTTGTCTGCCAGGTGAAATACACATTGCTACCGATCCAAGTGTGATGCCAAAAATTGATGCAGCACGCAAAGTTCCATTTTCATTGCATTACAGACTCAAGAAAGAACTTGACAACATGGAGCAACAAGAGGTCATAACCAAGGTCACAGAACCATCATCATGGGTGAGTTCACTTGTCTTAGTTGAAAAAAGAAATGGAAAACTTCGTGTTTGTCTAGATCCACGAAATCTTAATCAAGCCACAAAAAGGTCTCACTATCCTATACCTACTAATGACTATATACGATCTAAGCTACAAGGAGCAGCATACTTTTCGACACTGGATGCTAATAGTGGATTTTGGATGTGTAAGCTTGATGAGGAAAGTTCGTTTCTTTGTACTTTCAATACACCTTTTGGTAGGTATAGATTTAAACGTCTACCCTACGGAATAAATTGTGCACCTGAAATTTTTCATCAAATCATGACAGAATATTTTGGTGTACTCCCAGGAGTCATAGTCTATGTTGATGATATATTAGTGTATGGAGCTACACAGGCTGAGCATAATGTCAATCTACAAAGAGTTTTTGATAAAGCCATAGAAGTCAACTTAAGATTTAACAAGTCTAAATGTGTCTTTAGTGCTACACAAGTTAAATATGTTGGTCATGTCTATTCAAAAGAAGGGTTGTCCCCTGATCCTGAAAAATTACGAGCAATAAAGGATATGCCGTCACCGTCATGTCTCAAAGATCTACAAAGGTTTTTTGGGTATATTAAATTATTTAGGAAGTTTTATAAAAAACATGGCACAAGAAACAGAAATACTAAGAGATCTGCTAAAAAAGTCAAGCGATTGGCAATGGAATGCTAATCATGAAGCTACATTTATTCGTTTAAAACAGATCATATGTCAAACTCCAGTCTTAGCTCATTTTAATGTTAAAAAACCTATTGTCTTGTCAGTAGACTCAAGCCAGTCAGCAGTCGGAGCTGTGTTACTGCAAGATAATCACCCAGTTTGCTACGCTTCAAAAACAATGACGTCGTGTCAACAATGAATGGCTCAAATTGAAAAGGAATTATATGCCATAGTCTTTGGATGTCTACGATTCCATCAATATATATATGGTCAAGTGGTGAGTGTTGAAACAGATCATCGTCCTTTAATAACACTATTTAAAAAACCATTGGCAGAAGTACCTACACGATTACAACGACTAATGCTAAAAATACAAGTGTATGATTTGAAAGTAGAGTACAAACCAGGCTCTAAAATGTACATAGCCGATTCATTGTCAAGAGCACCACTACCAGAAAGTAGTGAGGACGAACTAGATGAAAATGTAACTATTCATGTCAATTTACTCAAAAATAATCTACCAATATCCAGAGAAAGACTTGAATGGTTGGAAATAGCAACAATGGAAGATGAAACTATGAAGTTACTGAAAGAATATTACATGAAAGGATGGCCTACAAGCAAGTCTCAAGCTAATCAGTTAGTCATACCATACTGGAATTGTCGTGATGAAATACATGTCATAGGAGCTCTTCTAATGAAAGGTAACAGTTTGATTATACCTACAAAACTGCGACCAGACATATTAAAAATGATTCACAGTGGTCACCAAGGCATAGATAAATCAAAAAACTTTGCTAGAGGAATAGTATTTTGGCCTTTAATGTCACATGATATACAGAATATAGTAGAAAGTTGTACTACTTGTATGTCAAACAGGAGTTCAAATCCATCAGAACCTTTGATGCCACACAAAATATGTGAATTTCCATGGCAAAAAGTTGGTATTGACTATCTTATGTACAAAAGACAAACAATTGTTGTAATAGAAGACTATTATTCTAACTTTATTGAAATAGCTCATGTCAACAGCACAAATGCCAGACAATTAATCACAGTCTTGAAGTCGATATTCAGTCGTTTTGGCATACCGGTTGAAATCATAAGTGACAATGGTCCACCTTTTAATTCCACGGAGTTTAGGCAATTTCTAAAGGAATGGGGCATTGAACATAGTTCCACAAGTCCCTATTTACCAAAGTCAAATGGTTTAATAGAGTCAGGAATAAAGGTCGTAAAAAGAATACTTACAAAATGTGATGAAGCAGGTACTGATCCGTATTTAGCTATGCTACAGTATAGAACTACTGCAAGAAAAGACTTACTGTCACCAGCACAGTTACTGATGTCTAGAACACTACGAACACAGGTACCTATACACCTAAAACATCTACAACCGAAAGTATATAGCTACAAAGAATATGTGGAAAATAAAACAAAAGGTAAACAACAACAACAATTTTATTATGACAAGAAGGTTAGTAAGCTACCAGAATTATATATAGGAGACTCTATATGGTTTAAGAAAACACCTGAAGGAAGATGGCTTACAGGAAAAATAGTAGAGAAATGTAGAGAACCAAGGTCTTACATAGTAGAATCTACAGAAGGAACTCGATATAGAAGAAACCGTCAGCATCTGCGTAAAAATAAAGCCACACAAATACCAGCGACTTCTCCCACAGCGGCACCAGATACTGTACCAATACAGAGGGAAAGGAAAAGTAAGGAAAGATCAAATGTAATAATAACAGAAAGTGAAATAGCACTGGAAAGGGAGACAGGACAAAGGCAAAGAGAAGAATGTGGAAATAATCAGTCTACCATGACACAGAATCAGTCGAGCACAACACAGGTGACTGAAAGTGCTACTCTGCCTGCAGCAAATTCGAGTAACAGCTCACACTGCTCACACCATTCGGATTCTGGTACTCGTTCAATTATTAAAACAACTAGATCTGGTAGACAAGTCAAACCACCGGTAAGATTTAATCTTGATTTTGAAATCGATTGAATATTTAAATATGTATAATGATTAATGTAATTATAATGATAATGTCTTGACTTTGATGCATGTAATTTATTAATTGAATTTATTTGATAATGTTATTTTATGTCTGACAAAGCTACTGCATCTTAATATAATCAATGTGAATAATGGCAATTCTTAATTAATGTATAATGTTCTAATCCTAATTTAATGATAATTGTTTATATGTCTAGTCTAGCTTTGCTTTTGTAAAAAAAGGAAGATGTTAGAACATAGTATGCGTGTAAGGAAACGCGGCGCCCTCAAGCGGCCGTTACTGGAACTATATTTCATATACAAAAATGTCAGCTGACCGTGTAACGTATTCTGCTTGTAATAATTTGTCTAATTTATAATATACGTCTCCAACCTGAAATACAGTCTTTCCATGGTATATAACAATCACGACAACGCCCCGGCTCATTCGTCCAGAGTTGTGACGGCTAAATTAGCACAGTTACGCTACGAACTATTGTCTCACCCCCCCGAATTCTCCAGATTTGGCCCCATGCGATTTCTTTTTGTTTCCCAACCTAAAAAAATGGCTCGGTGGCAAGCGATTTGGATCAAATGACGAAGTCATTTTCGCCACAGAGGCCTATTCTAATGACTTTCCAAAATCATACTTTTTGGATGGTTTATTGAAGCTTGAGTATAGGTGGAACAAATGTATAAAGTTAAAAGATGTCTACGTAGAAAAATAAATGCATATATACAAAAATGTTTTTTTTTTCCATAAACGGGTACTTATCAAACAGCCCTCGTAGTATAGTGGTCTTTGAATTGAAGCACGTTATTCCCAGATTTAAAAAGATCGGCAGATCTTACCCGATTCTTCGTGTTCACGTTTCTTTATGAACTTTGATCTGGGGGCTGTTCCCTTGTGACCCCTATGGACATAATTGTATCGTGCCTGTGGATAGAAGAGCCGGTCGGTATAGAGGCGATCTGCATTTCAACTGCAATGTAACAAGCTAACTGCCGATTGCCTAATACCAGGGATAGTGACCCGGTGGCACGGGTTCAACACTGTACAAAATAATTCGGGTACACCAATAATTGCTTAATGCTTAACTGGGTCGTGTTTTATTAAGCTACAAGTTGTAATTTACAAGCGGAAGCCTCTTCTTTCTAAAAAAAATGTGATAGAATGAGACTTCCGCTTGTAAATTGTAGCTTTATAAAACACGGTTCTGGTAGTACCCTATTCTATTACTTATACATTTTGAATCCACGGAAACACCTTTTCTATTGACTGTAAGTACCTTTTGATTACGTTGACTTAGAATTTCTAGCTTTTCACAGATTCAAGGGATGAGTAGGTATACCGGTACCTATTCGACATTCATTTCAGCATCCTGCCTCCACGCATTCCAAAGAAAAACGGTCTTGATAGACAGACAGACGGACAACGAAGTTATCCTATAAGGGTTCTGTTTTTTTTTTGAGGTACGGAACCCTAAAACTGAGATTTCAATTTGAAGCTCCCGAATTATTACGAAGAGCGTGTCACCTCTGTAGGTATTGGAAACAGATGTAGTACCGATGAGACCCTTTGCCTTTCCATTTTCAAGCGGAGGATGAGCAAATGTAATTAAATACTATAATTACCTACAAAATTAAAATTACAAATGTAACTGAAGACTTAAATTACTAATTAATTAATTTATTCATATATGTATTTATTTATAAAGAAAATCGTTAACATTTGATCAAATAAGTATTCATTGATTTCTTAGAAATGGGTCAAAAATAGCCCAATGTACTGCTTTTTAGTGTGTGTCGAATTTGTGTGAATAAATCTCTCTCTCTCTCTCTCTCTCTCTCTCTCAATTGATAGATTTATTGTGTGTTTGTGTAATACCTAGACGTAGTGTAATACATTACATAAAAAAATACTTATTTCAAATTAGTTTTTAACATAACTCTTCGCTCAAACAAGTACGATCGTAATCTGTAAATTAATATTAACAGCTTAAAACAAAATGAACACTTACTAACTAATAAATAACTTCGTGTATCTGTATTTCTATGTTCTATGTTTGTGTATTTTAAATGCTTCATTTATTTTGGTTAATTTCAGGTTCCGGTTCGGTTATTTTCACTTTTATTTGTATTAGTAGAGGTACCTACTCTTTTTTATGATGTCCTGTCATCATGTCAACCACCCGAAGGTTATCTGGTAGAGATCCCTTTAAGTGATAAGTTTGCCTTTGTACATTTGCTTTTGTTCTGTTATCTGTTACTACATTTTTATGTGCAATAAAGAGATTATATACGTAGATACATACTTAATTTAGTCATAATCCTTATAGGTATTGTATATAAGTAATATAAGCACATTTATTCACCAAAATAGCATCTCTAGGGTTCCGGACGAGCAGGACAGCCACCTGAAACTTGTCTGGTGGAGGGTCCTCATGCGTCTTCACCATCAGCACCGTGCCGTCCGTCACATTCTCAGCCGGGAATCCATTGAATTTGAGAAATTCGTCCTCATACATGGAGCCAGTCAGTACTCCTTTTGTTTAAATTGTTTAGGTACGTATTTATTACTGTGATTTTATTTTAATATGTACGAAAATACTTTCATGCCTCGGAAAATTTCTACAGTAAATAACTCCTTACAATTTGCACAACAAATATACCTTCTTATCTACTTAGTGCTAGATAGGGGTGCCCACGGCGCCCTATTTTTTAATTTAAAGTTGTAGAACTTGCAGAGAATATTAATAGCGAAAGAAGACAATCTCGTTGCGAGGTATTTCACACAGATGGCGCTGTTCTATTAATTTCATATTTTCTGTGTACTCTTGTTTCCTGTACCGTACCGGAATACCCCTACTCTCCCCAGCGCCTCAAATGCCCTAATGCACCGCGAGACCGCGACGCAGTTTGGGAACCCCTGTACTAGTCGAGCCAGAGCCATAAACTGGAATGTGTAGGTAGTACGTAAGTAATGTTACCTGTGGCTTGCTGCAGCAAGTACCGCAGCCAGGTGTTCCCGCTGCCGGGAAGGACGCCAGCGCGGCGACGGGCCCCGCGGGCCGGTAGCGCGGCTCCTTGCACCAGGTGGTGTTGCCGTTGATGCGACGGAGGATCTGCGCACCTTCGTACGCCGTGGGATTCCGATGCAGCGGACTTAGCACAAACACTATTAAACTAAAATAGAGAAGTACTGACGTCAGGGCCAGCGCAAACCCCGAACGTAGAGCCATGACTCCTTACTCCTTTTCAGTTTCAGTTCAGTTTATTCCTTATCTAAACATTATGGATTCTAGCTCGCTTAAGTATGTATATAAGTTATACATATCCGAATTCCGTTTTGAATGCAGCCCGTTTACTTAAATAGGTATTTTTTGGTGTACAAGCCTGACACCGAGAGGATGCCGTGGATTCCTCAACCTTCGCAGCAGCTTTGCCAAAGTAATTAAAACAGCAACTTCAAATATGCACCGACGTATATTTCACAGAATATATGCAATACATAGTCTCGTCATTTAGTTAAAATACTGCACACGATGATTATTATAATTATAGATTTAATCTCAGTTATATTGGTTAAATGCATACGATCAGACGGATGACAGAGCAAGCAAGAGACAATACAGAACAGGGCATGGCATAGACCATAAAAATAAAGATAACACAAATAAGGCTGCCATACACTAACCAATAAGTTATCAAGGCATAGATTACTCAGACTTGGTCTAATACTTCCCCTTATGCCTTGAAAACTAATGCAAAAGTACAATACGACCTCACATTTGCGACTCTACATCGACTCTACATTGACATCGACTCTAAATTCAATTGATGTCACATGCATAATGCACATACCTATAGCATGCCTACAATCTTAACATTTCAGTACCTAACAAAAAAAAACAGATTGTATACATATGCAATGTGCTATAAATAGCAACAACAAATTACACTTAACAAGGCCTAACACACAGATCATGCCTAAATACACTATGCTGTCTAGAATTCAATCATTTTGTAAGTACATCTGCAAACATTTTTTCTGTACATAAATACTTAACAGTCATGAATTCTTCCAATACTAAATCTTTAATGAAATGGAAGCGCACATCAATGTGTTTTGTTCTCTTGTGACTAATTTCTTTATTCTCAATTATCTTAAGAGCACTTTGATTGTCATTATACACAGTGATGTGCACCTTTACACTAGGTACCAATTCTGATAACAGTTGCTTCACAAAACAAAGATCCTTGGACACGTCAGCTATAGCCATATATTCGGCTTCTGTACTACTGAGAGCCACAGACCGTTGCTTTCTTGATTCCCAATTTATTATGTTAGATCCCAACTTAATTGCATAACCTGTAATTGACTTTCTATCGTAACAGTCATTGGCCCAATCGGCATCGGTATACGCACATAAAACCAATTCCTTACTTTTAACATAAATTAAACCATAATGAATTGTACCCGCAAGATACCGTAGCAAACGCTTTGCAGCTAGCCAATGCGTTTTTCCAAAGCAATTATTGAACTGACTTAATTGGCTACAAGTATACGCAATATCTGGACGAGTGCATACAGACAGATACATTAAAGAGCCTATCAACTGTCTGTAGTTATACTGCTCGTCATTTAAACATTCGTTTTCCTTTAACAACTTGTTACTGGGAACCATTGGAGTAGAAACAGGTTTACAGTCCAACATATTGAACTTTTTCAAAATATTTTTTATATAAACTGACTGATCCAAAGTCAATGATCTATTTTGCCTATCTCTGGTTACACGGACGCCAAGATAGGTTTGTATTGGACCCAGGTCTTTAATATTAAATTCTGTTTCCAGTACTGCTAACAATTTCTTTTTACACTGGCTGTCTTTATGGTAAAATAAATAGCAGTCGTCCACATAGAGCGCTATGATTACAAAATCTGCTTGCGTTTTCATATAGTACACACAAGGCTCACTTTTACATTGTATAAAATTGTTATTACATAAAATATTGTGTATACAAACATTCCACATGCGACTAGACTGCCTCAGTCCATATATACTCTTTTGCAACAAACAAACTTTTTCATTATTTGCACTGAAACCTTCAGGCTGTTGCATGTAGATTGTTTCATCTAAATTACCATTCAAGAAAGCAGTTGTTACATCCACATGATCAATGTTCAAATCAAATTCATTTGCTAAGCTAAATAACATTCTCATGGTTGAGTGTCGCACAACAGGTGAGTATGTATCATGAAAATCAATACCTTCTTTCTGAGTGAAACCTCTCGCGACTAAACGAGCTTTGTGACGTATAAAATTACCTGAAGCATCACTTTTAACTTTGTATACCCACTTAGACTTTATAATATTGGTATTTTTCGGCCTATCAACCAATTTCCATACATTATTCGCTATTAACGAGTCATATTCGTCTTTCATAGCCTTCTTCCACTCCTCGGCTTCAGGACTAGACATGGCCTCGCTATATGAAACCGGTTCCAAACTGTTATTTACCATAAGTGAGTAATCAGTATCACTATACCTTTTTGGTGGAACAGACCGTGTACTTCGTACAGAACGTCTCGTGCTTGTCGACGGCAGGGCTGACAACTGCGCCGTAGCTTCCCCTTGAGCGATGCCCGCGCCCGGTGACCAGTCCACGTCGTCGGCAGGACAGTCGGTGAGAGAATCGCTCTCGCTCACCGTGCAGTACTCCTCATCTCCTGATCCTGGAAATGTCAATGAATAATCATGTTCATTTTGGATATAACTGAAATCGTTACTCTTATTTGCGTGATTTTCCATGGTACTATCATTCCCTAATGAATCATCACACTTTGCAATACTATCATTCTTGCCCTTAGTGTTGATCTCATTTACACTATTGTTACTAACAGTACTCTCATTCCTGTCACCTGTGTTACTATCATTCACACTTTTAATAATATTAACAGTACTCTCATTCCTGTCACCTGTGTTACTATCATTCACACTTTTATTATTAACAGTACTCTCATTCCTGTTACCAGTGTTACTGTCATTCACACTTAGATGGCTCATGGTACTCTCATTCCCATTACCAGTGTTACTATCATTCACACTTCCATTATCAATGTTATAAAATTCATTAAAAAATTCAAAATTAAAATTCACATTATTTATAACATTATTACCATGTCTGAAATTATAAAACCTATGCTCTAAGAATTCAACATCTCTAGATGTGACAACTTTCGTAGGGTCAGTACAGTCTGCCAATCTGTAACCTTTAGAGGTATCAGAATATCCCACAAACACATGTGGCGTACATTTTGCATCCAATTTCCTACGTTTAACATCCGGTACCTTCACATACGCCACGCAGCCAAAAACACGAAGGTGACTGAGGTCCACCTTTGACCCAGTCCACACCTCCTCCGGAATCCGACCGCCCAATGCTGCTGTGGGAGACCTGTTTTTGAGATATATGGCAGTCGCCACTCCTTCAGCCCAAAAGCGTCGGTCCAGACCTGAATGCTGAAGCATACACCTTACTTTGTTCATTAAAGTACGATTTAGCCTCTCCGCAACCGAATTTTGCTGCGGACAGTATGGTACTGTAGTTTGGTGCAATATACCCTTACTCTTCATAAAAGTAGAAAGTTGCCTATTAACGAATTCTCCTCCATTGTCAGATCTTAAACACTTAACTGGTAAACCCATCTGTCTTTCAACCATACTTACAAATTCAATGAAACGGTCACATACCTCGGATTTTCTCTTCAACAGGTATCCAAATGACTTTCTTGTACAGCCATCAGTAAATGTGAATAAATATTTTGCGCCACCCAAGCTGGTCGGTAAGGGGCCGCACACATCAGAATGAATCAGGGCCAATGGCTGGTCAGGAATTTTGCTTGGTCCTGTAGGGAAAGATTTTGATGGAAGTTTTCCCTCTAAACAAGGAATACATGTATCGGTTTCCTTCTGGTGCTGAAACATAAAGCCATTAGTTGACACCCTATCCCTAATATTATTCAAGTCTTTGTTATTTATGTGCCCCATCCTCAAATGCCATAACTCTGTTGACAATTGCCGGTCAGCGACAGCAGAATTCGTAGTCTCTTGCCTCTGCAAGAACACAGAATTCACCTCATTGCGCAAAGGCTCACATGTTGTTACATTCAACCTGTACATTCCATTGTGACTTAAACCAGATGCTATACATTTACCCTTAAGATCTGCAATGACACATCCTCCGCTGCTGAACGACACATTATAACCATTTTCAATTAGCCTACTCACTGAAATTAAATTGGTGGAAAGTTTCGGGACAAACAAAACATTACTTAGTTTTCTAATATTGCCATTTAAATTCAATAATATGTCCCCAGTACCTATGCACTCGAGCTCCTCATTATTTGCTACCATAATTTTAGAATAATTTTGCTTAAAATTGAGAAAAATATTTTTACTATTAGACATGTGTGCCGTGGCTCCTGAATCGACAAACCACACATCCTTTGGGTGTACCAATAAAGCTGAAGCGGTCAAAGCCTTGTCTTGTGTTTGATTTCTTCTATCACGCTTCATCTTAAAACAATTACTCTTGATATGGCCAGCTTTCTTGCAGTAGTGACATCTTCTTAAGTTGTTCTTCCTTGTCAAAAAAAGCAGTATTTTCATCAGTCGATCGACGGGTCTCTTCCTGTAACAGCCGCGCTCTGACTACTTCACTCGTCAGTGTACTGGTCATATTGACTGTTTCCAGGTTAGATACTAAAGGATCATACTCCGATGATAGTCCGCTTAAAAGGATTTCTGCAACTTCCGAATCTTCAATAGCCTTACCAATGTCGGCTAATTGCTGCACTAACATCATGATGGCTTCAATGTAATCTGACATATTGTTGTAGTTAGAGTAATCCACCCTATGTAGCTGCCTCAATAATAGAACTCGACGAACCAACCCCGAATCTTCAAATATATCAGAAAGATTTTTCCACGCTTCTTTCGACGTCTTGGCGGTTCTGACATACTGGTACATGCTCGAATTCAAAGCCAGGCAAATGCGAGCGAGGGCACGCTGGTCACGCGCATCTCCCTGCTCTCCTCCTTTTTCCACCAAATCCCATAATCCGTCGTGCATTAATGACATGCGGACAGCGAACTTCCACGCATAATAATTACGCGCGCCTTCCAATCGTTCAACATGTGTACCGAACGTGCTAGTCGGTAACGGCGGCATGGTCGCTTGTACGTTCTCAGTGTTCTCGGGCATATTTTTGTAGGTTATGTATATTTAACTTACTTGGTGCTTTCTGCTGATCTATCTTTCAGCTTTCTTCGGCTTTTGAGCTGGGCCAAATAACCTTTTGGTGTACAAGCCTGACACCGAGAGGATGCCGTGGATTCCTCAACCTTCGCAGCAGCTTTGCCAAAGTAATTAAAACAGCAACTTCAAATATGCACCGACGTATATTTCACAGAATATATGCAATACATAGTCTCGTCATTTAGTTAAAATACTGCACACGATGATTATTATAATTATAGATTTAATCTCAGTTATATTGGTTAAATGCATACGATCAGACGGATGACAGAGCAAGCAAGAGACAATACAGAACAGGGCATGGCATAGACCATAAAAATAAAGATAACACAAATAAGGCTGCCATACACTAACCAATAAGTTATCAAGGCATAGATTACTCAGACTTGGTCTAATAGTATTCCCGAGGTATTCACTTTCATTGTTGATTTGATTCGTTATCTTTTTGTTATAGGTAGTTAAATAAGTAAGTACCTAAGTATATCCTTACTTAATTTCAATAGCGTGTTGTCAATAGCACCTGACGGTCGGTTTGTCAATTTGTTTTGACATGACAATGGCGCAATCATGACCAAAGAGGTATGACCATAGCGATGGGATGCCTACCGTATGCCTACTGACTACTAGGCGCGTTTTCAAGTTTGACGCATAGACGCTTGGGTACACCACTGTGCATGGAGCGGGCGTCTGCTCCACAGATTAGAGAGACTATGGTCTGCTCAATTGAAATTGCCATGATTATGAGCAACGCTGCCGATACGCGTTGCGTGCGATGAATTTTCAAGGCCTGCGACGGACATCCACTTCGTGCGCCCGCGCGTCTATAGCGTTAGGGTTGGCCTAACCCCTAACCTAAAGCTTATACCGTGAAAGAGTAAAAAATAGGCCAGTTCCCGATCCCGTGGGAATATAGAAAAATCCCTTCTATGGTTCTCAAGGTGTGTCTGTCAAACTTGCAAGTCTCCAAGGTGTGTCTGTCAAACTTGCAAGTCTCCAAGGTGTGTCTGTCAAACTTGCAAGTCTCCAAGGTGTGTCTGTCAAACGTGCAAGTCTCCAAGGTGTGTCTGTCAAACGTGCAAGTCTCCAAGGTGTGTCTGTCAAACTTGCAAGTCTCCAAGGTGTGTCTGTCAAACGTGCAAGTCTCCAAGGTGTGTCTGTCAAACGTGCAAGTCTCCAAGGTGTCTGTCAAACGTGCAAGTCTCCAAGGTGTGTCTGTCAAACGTGCAAGTCTCCAGCTTTCAGTGGTTTAGGCTATACATTGTCTGCCCGTCAGTAACATTACTGTTTTAATTTAAATGCCTACCTATAAACATTAATTTATAGCTGATAAGGATGCTGTTGTAACTTTCGTTAAGCACAAAAATAAACTGGCAAAAGAAGAAATATTTATTAATGAAAGACATTCATTGTGACAGACTTCTTAGTTTTCTTAGTGTTGTGTGACAATTTTCTATATTGCCTGTACAGATTTCTAAATACATTTGCAAGGGTAAAACTCTAGGGGAATTTATTTGCATTACAATTTTTTTTGCAGTAACCAGATCTCCTCTAAGGATGTGGCAAACCGCTGCCTTAGCCCACACGGACACGGCTATCATGTCCCGCATTTGGTATGGGAGCACTGAGACTAGGTCATGGATCATAGGTGGGTGTAGATGTTCCACAGCATCAGTTATTCTGTCCAAGTTGATGAGAGCCTCTGCTGCATAAATGTGTGCCCATGCCTTGTGGCTGTTGGAGACATCAGGTTGGCTTAACAGTTCATTGGCGCTCATCAGCGCAGACAGGGGGTCCTGCATGTGCAACAGCACATAGCTCTGTAGCACCAGCGCCGAGTTCTTGACCTCCCAACACTGTTTCCAGCTGATGGGTGGTCCAGGAGGCGCTTGAACTATGGGAAGTGTTGGATCTACTGTGGGCTCCTGCTCAGGCAGTAGCGTAATAGCATTCCTGAGACATAATGCTGCAAACTCTAATGACAAAGTGGGAATTGCAAAAGACTCCCCACTAGTTGAGTATTTATCTTTGATCTCTTTAGTAAACAAAATTCTAGTGTAAGGGCCGCTCCCAAGTTTTTTTACTGCAAATTGTTGCGCCTCGTTGCTGCAGCACTTCTTTATGCAGCACTCGGCCAGGTGCAGCCAGATCCGTGGGTTGTTGGGGTAGTGGCGGGCCGTCTCCACCAGGCACTCAAAAGCCCCTTCAGAGTTGTTGGCTGCCAGTAGAGCCAACCCCAAATTGTAAACATACAGGGGTCGGTCCTTGCAGGCTATCAGGTGCTCGCTGTCCTCACTCTCCATGGCTCTGAAATGCTCTTTCACTGCATGCTGAAAATATTTTGCAGCCAAATATGGTTTCTTAACTGACATATAAATGACACCTAGATTATTATTGATAGCTGCCCAAATGTCTTCCCCTTGAGTCTTTAAATCATAATTGTGTTCCAGTGTCCTGTATTGTCCTAAGGTATTGGCTGCTTCTTTAACATCACCATTAATGTAATGTTGCTGTGCGATAACAAAAATGTTCTCAATTGAATCAGGAGATAAGTTTAGCACAATTTTCTGACCAAGTAGTAACTTGGCTCTGCTGACTAGTCGCTCAAACATGTTACTGATTTCCTTATTAGACTTCATAAGCTCCTCGTGGTTGCTGGCGACGTCTAAAGTCTTGTTGTAGGTGCGGCGGCAGAGAGTAGCCTCCATCATTAAAAGAACAATTTGCTGATGCAATTTGGTATCTTTGATGTTTTTAGAATTAAGTAGCCGCTCCAAAACCACAGCGCATTGGTAATAGTAGCGGGAGTGGTACAGCAGGACAGCGTAATTATAGAGCGCGTAAGCTGACGTTGCTTCCTTCGTGTCGACCTCCGGGAAGTTAACGCCTGTCACTAGCGCGATGGCCTTTTTAAACTTATCCACATTCTTCATACCGCTAGACATAAATTCCACGACGGCTTTGTTGTGCTGGACCCTCTTATTGTTGCTGCCAGCGAGTGATTCTAATTCGGATAAATTTTGAAGAGCCGACGGGTAATCCTTCTTATTATAGCTCTGGAGCGCGAGCACCGCGGGTTCTTCCCGGTCCTTAGAGTTAGCCATAGTATATGCGCCTCAAATAATGCTGTTTTAAAAAGCAGATTACCTTAAAATGGGCACGAAACGTTAGAAAAACTAATAATATTGCTATTGCTATTGGATATCGTCTTCGTTTCCGACATGGATTCTCATCTACTCTCTCAATCAATGACAGTGACAAATGAACAATGACATGACATTGACAAGTTATGATGTTTAAGCGTTCTTAAAAAACGTTTTACCGAACGGTCAAATTTGTATTTCTTTGCTTAAAAGGTTTTAAAGGACCGGACCTTTTGTTTTGCAAAACGCCAACACAAAACGCAAAATACTTCAAAAAAATTGTAAAGCAAAGAAACTTCGTCACTTCTAAAATTCCGCCTTCAATCGCATTCACCCATTCACGTAGTAATCGAGACACACATGCACATAGTCTCACACAATAAACGTCAAAATTTTAAGTCTGTAAAAAGTTGACTGCTTGTTGAATATCTCGACTCAAGGTAAGGGTTTCAAATCGTCTTGCTATACATTATTTCAAATAAAACGTAACACTGAAAAAAATCTTGGTTGTGAACTGTTGTGCATAGCATTCAGTCAGTGTACCAATCGTGTCGCATTTGATAGTTAGGTATATGTTTAATACAAACTGTTTATTATGTAGGTATGTATGAAAGATTACAAACTGACGACCGAATAGCCTAGTGGTTAGAGACCCTGACTATGAAGCTTGAGGTCCCGGGTTCGAATCCCGGTCGGGGCAGATGTTTGTATGATGAATACGAGTATTTGTTCTCGGGTCTTGGATGTTTAATATGTATATAAGTAAGTATGTATTTATCTATATAAGTATATTTATCCGTTGTCTAGTACCCATAGTACAGGCTTTGCCTAGTTTGGGACTAGGTCAATTGGTGTAAATTTGTCCCATGATATTTATTTATCTATTTACTTATAAATCTGAATCAGTAAATAATATGCTACTAGCTATGTGTCTACAGTTTCATAATAGTTATATACTTACACATTTTACCAATGGCAAGTAATGTTAAAAAAATTATAGACCTAGGTAATAATATCGAAACAAAAAGCACCTAATCAATATAAATAACATTATTGCCTAATTCATGTTTAGTTTTAATACGCTGACTCTAACTTTCTTTCCTTTTACTTTATCCAAAGGTTGAATGAACTGTTTCGAGTGATGACCAAAATAGCTTTTGTTTTTCTGGCAAATGAAGTCACGGTAAACATTAAAACAAAACATTAAACTACGTAAGCAACGACAGTAGGTATGAGCCATAATAGTACGAGCCGAACCGACACTGCCAGTGGTGGCTAGTAAACAATTAATAATTCATCAATAATAGTTTTAGTTAGCGTGATGTCCGTGCAGAAAGTGTTATACTTCCGGTACTTCGTGCAGTTTGGACCAGTGGTGTAGCGTGGCTTTTTGTGGGGCTGGTCGTAAATCCACCACTCCACCGCTCATTTTATCATTGGCAGGGGGATTAGGGATGGGGGGGGATAGCTATGGTGTACCCGCGCGCGTCACAGGCCTTTTCGGTCCCGTGCCCCCTTCCCTACCACGCCGCTCGACAGAGGTTTTGTGTTTTCAGAATGTCTCCATCTGGTATGGCCCTCTCGAAGGACCTAAAGTCAAATTTGAAGTCACCTCCTCGCAGTCAGCGTGAGTCGGGATACAGCACACAGAGTCTACACAATACGCTACGACCACCCGGTCACACCATCAGCCGCCATCCATTGGCGACCACGCGACATTGCTCGCTAGAGGTGATCATAGCAAAGAGTTAGAGCGCACTCAAAGATCCTGATCTGCAATCCTCAAATGTAGGGTCACTTCGTTGTCCGTTCATCTGTCTATCTGTCGGTCTGCAAATTTGAAGTAATGAAAATAATCGATTTATTGATTATTTTTGTCTTTATTTTTATGAAACATTCATAGAATGAAATTCAACATACAATGACAATGCAAAGAAAAATCCGTTAAGCAGCTGGACTTGAACCAGCAACCTCGATTACCGAGGTTGCTGGTTCAAGTCCAGCTGCTTAACGGATTTTTCTTTGCATTGTCATTGTATGTTAAATTTGAAGTAGTTAAATCAAAACCTTTTGGGTACAGGAAACAACAGAAGTCGAATAAAAAAAACTGAAAAATGTTAAATACGGTACGTTCGTGACACTTGTGGGATCAAAATAAGGGAACATAAAAGTTACATGGGAATTTACTTGGGTAACTGGCTAACTGGGTTATTGGGTTGGCAGGCGATCCCAGAGCGTCTGTCTTGGCCCCACCAGGCGACGGGCTTCGGCGCCGTGCTCGATGCGCGTGAGTCGGACGAGCACGCGCGCGAGTGCTTCTTCCGGGACATGCTGTGCCCGCTTCACGCCTTCAACGACTGCTCATGGACTGGTAACCTTCCTATGTAATAGATCTCCTTATCCACCAGTTATTTAGAGAAAGAGTCACAATCCTTGAAATTTAAAACGTAATCTCGCTAAAATTTTCCGAAAGGATTGTATTTATATTTATATCCCATCATAAAAAAGCCGTGATAGGCTAGTGGTTTCTGATTTCACCGACGGCCTCTCGAGCAGAGGGAGGTAGGTACAAAACCCGGCTTGCACCTCTGAGTTTTTCAGAATTTATATGCGGAATTACATTGGTTTGTAATTAATCATGAGGTTTTCGGTGAAGGAAAACATCGTGAAGAAACCTGCACACTCCTGCGCAGCAATTCAATGATGTGTGTGAAGTTTCCAATCCACTTTGGGCCCGCGTGGTAACTATAGCCCAAGCCCTCTCATTCTGATAGGGCCTGTACCCAGCAGTGCGACGTAAAAAAAAGCTGGTGATGATGATCCCATCATAACTTCACCCAAAAATGGATCAGAACAATCTTTTTTTTCGAAGTTTTTTTTAAATCTATGAATGCAGTTTATTCTTCGCAAGAAAATCGATGTCAATATCGGTTTCTTAGAGCATACCTCTCTATGTTTTATAGTTTCTGAGTTCGCCCTACTGACCCATTTAAATCTCTAAATGGTCCACCATGTATAAAACTCCGTTTATCCAATCAGGTAAACTAGCGCAATTGATGGGCCACTTCAGGCAACAGCATCCCTCCAACTGCAACATCTCCTGCGGCTCCGGCATGCACGCGGCCGGCATTCGGGAAGACCGCGACCTGCGATACGTGTACCTCATTGCGCAGATCGATATGCATTTCCTCATTACGATAAAGACTGACACTGCCGACAAGGCTGTCCACATTTGCATCCAGTACATCGGCAGTGACAAAGCTCAAAGTTATATTTACGAGATTCATATGTCTAGCATCCATGACACTGCAAGCCGTGTCGTATTCGTAGAACGCTGTATTGACGACACCATCCAAGCAGATGATATCTTCAGGCTAGGCAAGTGCGCGTCCATACCGTTAAAGAAGCTGCGGCATTATGTGAAGGACGAGAAGTTCGCGTTTAAGTTTGTTATTAAAAAGGAAGCCACAGCAAAGTCCTGTGTCTAAGAAATAAATAGTTTGGAACCAGTTAGCCACATCTCTTTTTGGTCTATGTTAAAAAGGTTTTAAATGGAATAATATTTCATGTTACTTCTATAAAAATAATTTAGGAAATACTTGCTTTCATAAATAAAAGATGAATTAAATTCAATGCATTTTATAATAATCCTCCCAACTAATTTGAAGGTCAACCTATACTGTATCGACTGGACATCTTACCTCGTTTATCATGGAGCGCCTGAAATGTTCGCACATGGTTTAAAATGATCCTTAGACTTATTTATAATAACTCTTTCACAGGCTGCTTTGCTATAGTCTAGTAAAAGCTTAGACAATGCTCTATGAGTTTAAATCAAACCTCTACCCCCCGACTAAAAAGTGCAAAATTCGAACTTCGTATCGTGCTGTCCCTCTCAAGCTAATGTTGTTTAACACGAGAGCGAGCGGGACGGTACGATACGAACTTCGATTTTCGAATTGCGTAGATTGGGGGCTGCCCCCGACTACGAAGTGCTAAATTCGAACTTAGTATCGTGCCGTCCCTCTCAAGCTAATATTATTTAACACGAGAGTGAGCGGGACGGTACGATACGAACTTCGAATTTCGTAGTAAGTAGGCTGTAAGCCTTTTGAGCTTCGTAAGCTAGTAACGAGTAGAAGGACTAATGTCGTTAATTAACTTGTCCTGAATAGCTCAAATCATCAATCATACCATAGACAATTCCGGGAATACCCTCACTCGTGTTTCTGTGCTCGTGTTTTCATTTTGTCTTATCTCATGACAAACAAGACCTGTTAGACCTGTCAAAACTAAGCGAGCCAGCCATTACGTCATTAGAGCAGCTTAAAATAATAAAGTAACAACGCAACGTACTGAACGTATCGCATTTTATGTTTAGGTAATAGAGTGAGTGCTAATCGACTTCACAAGTTCACAGTCAGTGCAGTGGTTCTGGTGGTACGATAGCCAGACGACACCACCGCTTAATTTAATTCCACTTCATTCATACATTCTTGTTCGTGTGTTGTAACTTGAGCCGGTAAAAACTTGATTCTTGGCAGACTTAATTTTACTTTTGTACTGAGAAAATATAGTGATTTAGATTATACTCAGGTAAGTTTTGTTAATCTTAGTTATCATGTCAGCGTAAAACTTCAATCGACTCCTAGTAAGTACCTATTTGAGGTGCATTGCATCATGCATGTGAATCAACCTTCAAATAAGTAATAAAAGTTGTGCTACTAGCTACGATACAGCTTTTGCTGGTGCCAGCATAGGGTAGGTTTGGTCAATAATGTTTGACAGTAACTTTTAATTGTGTAGTACAAAGATAAAACTTTAAAAACTTTTTTGTAGGGAGCAGGGGTTTTTTGAAAAACTTTTGATCACTATCCCTATACATATGATGATGTGATGAGGCATGTGTGCTTGGTGACGACCACCTCTGTAACTGCCTTCTCTCAAAGCCAGCTTCACAAAATTATCCCCAGATCTCTTTGTGGCACACAGCTGAGTGGCGGCCATTTCTGCATGTGTACCTATAATGTCTGTGTTTTGTTTGCTAAATAAATGATTCTTATTCTTACATATAATCAAAATTTAGATTGGCAATGATGTGGATTTAACTGCAGCTAATTAGTTAATCACTTTTTATACATCAATAAGCTTTGATAAGAGAGATATGATAAGAGAGATAATATCTTTTAACACTCCAAATAGATCCAAAAGATACCACCCACCTATTTCACTTAAGTTTGGTGCTGAATGATGTGGCGGAGGAGCTGGATATCGATGTATTCAATTGTAATCTTTCTACGGTGAGGCGGCGATTGGCGGGGAGGTGGTTTGAGTGATCGTGCTGTATCGGGTGGTTAGGTACTGCTGTTTTATTAATTCTATTCTATTTTTGCTGTATTGAGAATGAATTTTGCTGTCACTTTTTGTTCATGTTTCGTTGTGCATCAGTGCGACCATTTGTGCGTATTCTTTTATTTAATTGTATACAATTTGTTTCTAGTTGTGAGATCCTGTAATTGGCTTCAATGTTACTATAGAAATAACCTACTCTGTAATTTGTAGCTGTTGGTTCTCCGAAAATAAATAAATAAATAAATAGATAATATCACATGATTAACCATGTTTTTTTATTTATGCTTATTAAAAGTGGATATCATTATCTATTTATTCACTGATCTTTTTTTAATAAAATAAATAATATGTACATTATTAGGTAAATTATTTCAAATTTAAACCTAGTTCATTGTTAATATAGTGCGTGTATTTCAATTGATTATTAAATATGATAACTTGCAATAATTTGCACATGCCTTCTACATACTGTAGGTACCATAACCTACCTAAATGTATGAGATCCTTTATAAGTTATAAGTTCTTATATTTCTAATATAATCATCATCAAACCATCATCATTGATCGAAATTGATTCAGATATGGCCAAAATATCATCAAATTTTTTGAAGTTGGTTACAAATTCATTAAAAGTTTGCATAATTTCTTCATACTTACCTAGGCCGAGTTACCAAGTTACTGTTAAAATTAAAGTACCATTATTATGTAATGATTAATCACTTTAGTTAAGTGGCTTTGTCAACCTAGGCTATGCAGCTAACTCACTATGTAACTCAAGGGTAACTCGGCGCATTTGTATTGTCTGACGCAATGTTTGTTCATAGCTAACTGTATATATATATCATTCAGATGCAAGTGAACCTCAGCCAGGCACAACCCTTCTGGTAAAGCACCACATTTTCAACAATGTTTCTTATCATTAAAAATTTGCCACTTGTAACTGAGACAACTGATTCATTGTTTCTTAGCCTAACAGAGTTATGTTTATCTAAAGCTGTCATAAGTAGGTATATAGGTACCTAGCTTTTGTTGTGGACATACTATAATGTTATCTGCTTATAACTAGTATTGCTAGTATGCATGTGTAAAAGAATTACATAAGTATTTTGTATTTGTGATAAATGCAAGTGTGTGCCTTCGCTTCTACATACCTATAGAGTTTTATATTTCAGCTTAGCTTGTAGTTCATGGGTTAACTTTGTTCTGTGTCTGCTATATAAGGAGTAAGTAAAGTAAGCTACACTAAAACACCATTTAAACAGAGCGCTGAAATGTGTTGTGATAGTTTATTGCTGATAATAATACATTGTTGTACCTGTTTATGTATGAGTTGGGAAAACAGCTTTACTAGGCAAAGTAAAGTTCGCGAATTATCCCTTAAATTTTAACTGTTAAAGGACAAATCATGCTGAATATGAAACTCAAAATATGTGTAAGCTGAGTTATTTGAACTGCGTGAAAAATCGCAAAAAGTATTTTTTTGTGTTCTGATCTTTATAGGTAGACATTATCACTCTGGTTAGCGTCAAAATTAAACGCAGTAGTAAACGATGCTTAAAAAAACGTAATTTTGAGTTGCGGTGTTCCTTACAGTGAGTGTTAAGTACTAGTAGTTGTGTACGCGCATATGGCGTACAGTCTGTGAATTCGGTGTTTAGAATGTCTGCAGCTGCTATGGACGTCCCGGAGTGCCCGGTGTGCCTGGACACGCTGACGGCGCCCATTCTGCAGTGCCAGGGCGGGCACAGCCTGTGCCGCGCCTGCAGCAGCGCCCTGGCGCCGCCCAACTGCCCCATCTGCCGGAAACCCATGACCACCATGAGGAACTGGGCCTTGGAAGACATCATAGCAAAGGCAAGTACAAATAACTTGGATAGCTGCTATTTTTATTAAACAAAGAACGATCACAGAGACATTGCCATCTTGTACAAGCTGTAATATACCTAATGTAATGGATGTGGCTAGTTGTGGTAATTTCTCTGGCTGTCTTACAGCTTACCTTACATTGACGTCACTGATCCTCCATGCCGGAACGCATCAGTGCAAGTAGGTACTGCTGATATGCTATACTGTCAAACTAGCTTGCTATTAAGAAACCGGACAAGTGCGAGTCGGACTCGCGCACGAAGAGCCCTATAAAAACGGCTAAAACATCATGTCTGTTGTATGGGAGCCCCACTTAAATATTTATTTTATTCTGTTTACAATATATCATATGTGAAAATTTCAACTGTCTAACTATCACGGTCCATGAGATACAGCCTGATGATAGACAGACAGACAGACAGACGGACGGACATCGGAGTCTTAGTAATATCGTCCCGTTTTTTACCCTTTGCGTACGGAACCCTAAAAAGCATTTCTGCATTGGCCCTTCAGTTTGGGAACTACAATGCTACCGACAAATGCAAATATACTCGTTAATATAACATCCCTTTATGTTTTGTGTCGGGGACTATAAAACAGAAGACAGAGGTGAGCTTATTGCCTAACGCGCTCGCTATTGCTTTGGGATTCGCCATCTTTTTCTGTCAAACAGTACAAAACCATGCGAGGAAGAGATGGCGAATGGCAATAGCGAGCGCGTTAGACAATAAGGCTTCAGGAGGTGAAGGAATTTTGCGCTAAGAGAGAACTGCCACAAGAGTTGTACTCTTAAATATTGAATAAAAAGAAATATGATCATGAAACTGCGGTGAAACTCGATCATAGTGAAATAAAACGGATCACTCGGATAATTCGGATCACGAATTAGTCCGAAACATGTCAGGCTAAACTTGACTTATATACGTGAGTGATCCGTTTAATTTCACCAAGAAAACTATGGTTGCGCAGGCGGCGGCGGCCGCGCAGGCGGCGGCGGCGCGCGGGGCGCCGGCGCGCGCGCTCAAACGCGCATGCGCGAACGTGGCGGCGGGCTGCGGGTACGTGTTCACGGCGGCGCGCGACGCCGACGAGCACGCCAAAGAGTGCATCTTCCGCGACATGCTGTGCCCCGTCGGCGCCGCCTTCAACAACTGCTTCTGGATAGGTAACAAGCCACCACTTAACCTCCTTGTTCAGGGTTGGGTTGGGACGAAAGGGTCTGGATGGGTCCTCTACAAGCTTATACCGTGGGGGTCTCGAGCAAAACCAGCAGCGTCGACCATATGGCCAGCCAACCGCTGGTCATTGTTAACGTTCTATGGCTGAAAGGACCAGCCGTCACAAAGACTCTACTTCTATGAAATTACTTATGCATGGGATATATTTGGGTTAATCAACTTTTAAGTGCCACTCGTTGCAATGGAGATGTCCCCTGGACAACTTATCAAAAATATTATTTTCTAAGACCTTTCCCACTTCCCCATCAAGCAAGAAGGAATTGGCATATAACTATCGAAATTTCTAACGTTTGATGGAGTGGTGCCTTAGGTAATATTATTTTAGAAGAGTTACCAAGTTGATTAACCCATTTACATCCGTGGAGTTGGATGTTGGATGTTGTTCAAACCGTCATCAGGTAAACTGAAGCAGATGATGGACCACGTCAAGCAGATGCACCCCGCCAACTGCAAGCTGGTCCCCGGGGTCGAGATGGAGATCCGGGGCGTCCGGAGCGGCACCAGCGCCCGCAACGTGTGGCTCACGGCGCAGGGCAACATGCACTTCATCATCACCATGAAGACGGACACCGAACACGACGCCGTCAACTGGGTGGTGCAGCATATCGGCAGCAAGAAGAACGCTAACCTCTATGTGTACGAGATACATGTTGTCAGTAAACAGGTAGGTTGGGGTAGCATCCAGTACGCTTCCATAGATGCGGAGAGCGGAGACGCCACGCCAGTGTCGTAATGAATGAATATAACATGAATGAAACACGATTTCGTTCTTAGCCATCGGCCAATGATGTTCCATGACCATGACTCAGGGTGCTCCGGAAGCGAACCGCACCCGCAGCTCCCGGCTCACGAGGTGGTAACCCGACTGCACCCTCGGTATTCAGCATATTTTGTGCAAATAATTAAAAAAAAAACCAGGGTTGCAGCTGCCCGCTCCCCCCTTCGAACGCTTATAATGTAGGTCTTTTTAGGGTTCCGAGCCAAAATGGAAAAAACGGAACACTTATGGTTTCGTCATGTCTGCCTGTCTGTCTGCGGGTTAGCTCAAACACTATCGGTGCTAGAAAGCTGTAATTTTGCAGATGTACATAATTATTACCTAGGCCAAATAATTGCTGGAATAAAATCTCGATTTTTTTTTCGTCTACCCCAGTGTGGGGTATCGATGGATAGGTATTTTAAAAATATCTGGGATGCTCGAGGATCATTTTTCGATTCAGTTATTCGTTTGTCAAGTTATAGAAATTGTTGTACTTATTTATTTATTTATTTAGAAATGTGAAAAAAAACAGAGCAGTAGTGCATATAGTGAATTAAAAAAAAAAACCTTAAAAAAAAACGTAAAATAATCCCCTAAAATAATGATAAATAAATAAAATAAAATAAAATGCGTTTATTTCGGACAACAGAAACTAAAGCCTAAAGTTTTATGGCCTAGCACTAAGCAGCAGAAATATGAAGTCGGTGCGGTGCGAGCGGAATATTCTTTGAATGAAGCACCGACTTCATATTTCTGCTGCTTAGTGCTAGGCCATAAAACTTTAGGCTTTAGTTTCTGTTGTCCGAAATAAATTATAGAGGATTATTTTACGTTTTTTTTCTAAGGTTTTTTTTTTGAAGGCGGTTTTACTTTTTTGTTAAAAGATTTTTATTTCACAATTTTACGTTGATTTAACATTTTCAGAATTATCCTCCAACTCCTAACCGTTAAGGAGTTGTACCTTCCATCATCAGCTCATCAACATGAGATGATGACTACCAGACGCAAATACTTGAATAGCCTTAGAAAATATATGAAACACATAATACGTGCTTATAAAATTTGAGGGTTGCCCTCGATTTCCCTGGGATCCCACCATCAGATCATGACTTGGTGACAATGGGACCACCTCAGGAGTATACACTTTCGAATAAATTTTTTTTTTTTTCAAAATCTGTCTACAATTGACGGAGTAATCGATGAACATACATAAAAAAAAATACATACAGTGGAACGTAGAACCTCCTCCTTTTTTTGAAGTCGGTTAAAAAGGAAAACTATCAGAGATAAGTAGGCTTTACAGGTTTGCGAGGAATAGTTGACCAACTTTATTAATTGTTGTCTATGTCAGTAACGAAAGTAAGTTTGGACGTAGTACTATTACTTATATTGTGGTTGGGGTGCCGTTTGAGGTTTTCAGTATATTAATATACTTACACCTCGTATACTGTACAGAAGGGGGGAGGGGTCATTAACTTTTTCTTAACGAGTTGATACCTATCAATTCGTTAAGAGGAGGGTTTGTTGGCAGGAGCCGGCGCGGCGCGCGGTGTTCGCGGAGCGCTGTGCGAGCGACGCGGAGGCGGCGGGCGCGGCGCGCTGCGCGGTGCTGCCGCTGCGTCTGCTGCCGCACTTCGCGGCCGACGACGCGCTCGCGTTCCGCTTCGCCGTGCGCAAGGTGCCCGCCCTCGCCGGCAACGTGGCCAGCCTGCACGTCGTCTAGAGCACGACCAGTCGCCAGCTACACGTGCGGCCAAGTACGCGTATAGCCTGGCAAAAAAGTAGAAAACAGAGAAAAGAGGTACTAAAATTTCTCATACAAATTTGTTGCCAGTTTGAGTAAAAAATGTGACAGACACGAAGAAAGTGGCCCCTCATTTGATTTCTACTCTTTTTTGCCATGCCATGTTTTACGTGTGGCTCGTGATCTTAATCGCTCTCGCTTTATTCGTTACTAGCTTTCGCCCCCGGCTTCGCTCCCGTGGCCACACGGGATAGGGAACTAGTCCGTTTTGAAATATTTCACGGGGGCAAAGCCGCGGGGCATAATAGACATAAATTTGTCTACATTTTAGCGTATTAGGAGGGCTGGCTGGTGACACGCAAGTGAAAAAGATCGTCGAGTCACAAGGACGCGTACTTGCTCGCACTTATCTGGCACTTTAGTCTGTAGGGGCCCGATATTAAAAACTTAAAGTCTGCCTTCTGTATTTCGGGCCTCCGCGATGCTGGGGCCCTGGGCTGTGCCCTTATGGTAGACGGAACTGCTCACAGTGCGACGGCAAAGGTGGACTTTCGAAGCGAGAGGGGAGTCACTGAAGCGGCGTCGGTGTCGTGTCGTATCCTCGAAAGCCGTTCCACACATTTACATGGCACATTATACTAGGTGTTGTTGTTGGTTACAAATTAGGCACTAGGTAATACTTTTACAGATGTTATCTTACAAAACAAAACAATTAACTTTAAATAAAGTTTTTAGTAAAAGTATATATTTTTTTAGTGAAAATGTTGTCCCTAGCACACCCTGTCTGTACAGTTGCTACCCTAAGTTTCTCTAACAACAAACGTAACTTTTAATGTTTTATAACTTAATGTAGGTACTCCTAGAGACGAGTAGGTACCTACTATTAAATTAGCTTTAAAAGTTTTAGTAGCTAATTTTTAGTAGGTATTTTATCCACCTACTACCGCTCGATCAGAGTGACACTGACGCCATTGACGCCACAGATGCCACTGACGCCATTGACGCCACTGATACCATTGACGCCACCGATGCCACTGACGCCATTGACGCCACCGATACCACTGACGCCATTGACGCCACAGATGCCACTGACGCCATTGACGCCACCGATACTATTGACGCCACCGATGCCACTGACGCCATTGACGCCACCGATACCACTGACGCCATTGACGCCACTGATGCCACTGACGCCATTGACGCCACTGACGCCATTGACGCCACTGACGTCATTGACGCCACCGATGCCACTGACGCCACCGATACCACTGACGCCATTGACGCCACTGATGCCACTGACGCCATTGACGCCACTGACGCCATTGACGCCACCGATGCCACTGACGCCACCGATACCACTGACGCCATTGACGCCACCGATGCCACTGACGCCATTGACGCCACCGATACCACTGACGCCACTGATGCCATTGACGCCACTGACGCCATTGACGCCACCGATACCACTGACGCCATTGACGCCACCGATGCCACTGACGCCACTGACGCCACCGATACCACTGACGCCACTGACGCCATTGACGCCACCGATACCACTGACGCCACTGACGCCATTGACGCCACCGATACCACTGACGCCACTGACGCCATTGACGCCACCGAAACCACTGACGCCACTGACGCCATTGACGCCACCGATGCCACTGACGCCACTGACGCCATTGACGCCACCGATGCCACTGACGCCATTGACGCCACCGATACCACTGACGCCACTGATGCCATTGACGCCACTGACGCCATTGACGCCACCGATACCACTGACGCCACTGATGCCATTGACGCCACTGATGCCATTGACGCCACTGACGCCACCGATGCCACTGACGCCACTGACGCCATTGACGCCACCGATACCAATGACGCCACTGATGCCATTGACGCCACTGACGCCACCGATACCACTGACGCCACTGATGCCATTGACGCCACCGATACCACTGACGCCACTGATGCCATTGACGCCACTGACGCCATTGACGCCACCGATTCCACTGACGCCACTGACGCCATTGACGCCACTGACGCCGTTGACGCCACCGATGCCACTGACGCCATTGACGCCACTGACGCCATTGACGCCACCGATACCACTGACGCCACTGATGCCATTGACGCCACTGACGCCATTGACGCCACCGATACCACTGACGCCACTGATGCCATTGACGCCACTGACGCCATTGACGCCACCGATACCACTGACGCCACTGATGCCATTGACGCCACCGATACCACTGACGCCACTGATGCCATTGACGCCACTGACGCCATTGACGCCACCGATGCCACTGACGCCATTGACGCCACCGATACCACTGACGCCACTGATGCCATTGACGCCACTGACGCCATTGACGCCACCGATACCACTGACGCCACTGATGCCATTGACGCCACTGACGCCATTGACGCCATCGATACCACTGACGCCACTGATGCCATTGACGCCACTGACGCCATTGACGCCACCGATGCCACTGACGCTTGCTTCGAAAGTCTACCTTAAATAAGTGCGCCACTGCCACATTATTGATGTAAAAATGTGCCAGTTACGATTAAAGTGGCGCAGATATAAAGACTGTAAAAACACAAAACAAAATAATAAATAAGAAAATTTCACAACGTTGAAATAAATAAAGAAAAAACAAAAAATCAAATAAGAACTACCTGTATTCATAATCATAAATTTAAAAAAGGTTATTCTAAACGTGTGTAAGACGATGCCTAAAAGCAATATTAACAGCCTTATCAATTATCACACTAGCGATTTGCTAACGAGTTTTGTATTGAGGCGATCACGCAACGAGTTCGCTGCAAGCGATATTCATAATTCGCAAATCGCTAGTGTAATAAGACTCTTAAGTTAAGACATACATTTTCTTATAACTCAACTCGGAATACAGAGAGTTTCAGTGTTCATTTAAATAAGCGAAATAGTTTTAAGCTACGCCTTACTTGAAAATAAGTATAGGGTATTAGTATTAATTAACATATTTAAGTACTTTGCGGTTTTAGCTACCTATTGGCTAAAAACTCATGGGTTCGTTATTCTAAGTGTGTTAATACTTTGAAATGCTTTGTTTTCTGTACGAATAAATTTAGGTACTTACGGCTTTAGATATGACTAATATTATAATGTTTGTTATTGTTTAGTTAGAGTCAACATAAGAACTACATATGACGTATAAGACTTACTCGCTTTGTAATTACTGTAATGATGATTATGCATGTGCATGCTGGTTAATATTTGGTGATAAGCAAAAATTAAATATATTTTGTAATATCGATATAGCGTTAAGGACGATATTAACATCAAACTCCTACCTAATAATGAGTGACTCGAAGCAGCTCAAAGTAACTAAATATTACCGACTAACTCAGTATTAAATAGTAACTCTATTGAAATTAATTGTAACACTTATGTTTTTGAGTTTCAAGTATATTTTTGTAAAAGTTTATTTCCTTGTGACATTCATTATACATATTTCGACGAAAGCAACTTTACTTGTCCTGTCACGAGGAAAGAAATTCTAAAGCAGACTCGATCGGTAGCTAGGTACCTAATAAGATATTTTGAGCGCTTTCTTTATTTTTCTATAATAAACATGTCAAACATTTTTGGATTTTTATTTATCTGGAGCTCTGGCTCCTGAAAATTGCGGAAATGACAGTCAGCAAATCCGCAAGGTGTCCACTGTCCGACACAGCCCGATATTTGGCACCTTGAACCTTAATTCTTAGCAATGAATCCTACTCATAGAAGGATAAATATTTGCGAGGGTGAAAGGATGTTTGGATGTTTCTTACTCTTTAAATAATAAGACAACAAAAGGTCAAAAATTGGTTCGTGTACAAGGTCCGAGGATTAGTATACAACAAACAAACAAATCTTATAATTAAAACAAAGCAAGCATCGGTCAGGAGACTTCTATCTTCTGCCGCACAGCACCTGGGCTAAGTGGCGCATACAAGGCGAGTCATACCTCGCCGCCACAGTTTGCAGGATGAAGTTGAAACTGGCCATACACAACCCAATTGCGTACGTAACGATAAACTAATTCTAAGCAGACGATGTCGCGGGTAATAGCTAGTAATAAATCATCATCATCATGTCAGCCGAAAGACGTCCGCTGCTGGACATAGGCCTCCCCCAGGGCTCTCCACTCAGACCGGTCTTTTGCTTTCCCGCGATTTTTACCACTAGTAGCTAGTAGGTACTTAACTTTTTACTAGTAATAAATAAATGTACCTACTTACTTAAATCTTGAATGGTAATACTCTATCTAATAAAAACAATACAATCTTTTCTTTGGGCAGTCGTGTATTATATAATGGTGAAGCGGGGTATGTATTTCCAATAAATAAAAATCGTGATGTGTAGGGTAGTCATAATTCATTTACATTTTAGTTGTAGTACCTACAGCCTAGCGTAACAATACATTATTCGGCAAATTCAAAAATAATTAATAATCAAAACATGGAATGGTTCTAGTTCGGTAGGTATTATACTAATACTACAATACTAAGTATTTAATTTTTTATTCAGACTTTCAATGATAAAACTTGAATTAACTTTCATACATTTTGTTACACACTAAGCCCCCGAGTCGTTACTCTTGCCAGGCCCCTTCTGCCCTAGCCCCTTCCCGAGCCCGGAGCCGTTGGCACCAGCTGGAGCCCGAGGGTCGTCCACTGCAACGTCGCCACTTTCCCCCTTAGGCTTAGGGGCAGTCTTATTCCTGATAGAATATCTAAAAGACAGCTCGCCCTCTTTTATGAAATGAGCCAGTGAGTCGAGCGGCAGAACACCACAGGCACCCTGGCGGAAGATGTCCTCAGCTCGGAGCGTGTCGCTGGAACAGGTCTCCGTGAAGATAACGCGTCTCTGCGCGTCGCGCTTGCTGGTCACGTGTACCTCGTAGACGAACTGGTGGGCCTGTTTCTTGGGGGCTGCGAGCTGCACGGTCCAGTAGGCCATGCGCTGGACCGAGTCTATTTTGAAGGTGATGATGAAGAGCAGCTTCTGGTGCGCCGAGAGGAACACGCGGCGGTCGCACTCGAGCAGCGTGATGCCCTGTAGGTTCTTGTCGGCTTCCAGACCGAAGTCACACGCACTCGGATGCTTGTCTTTGACATGCTCCAGAATCTGCTTCCATTGCCCTTGAAATAGAGGAGAGCAGGGAGTTTAGTATATTGGATTAAAATGAAGTTTTTTTTTCACTCGGCGTCATAGTTTGATTCCCAGCCCTAGAAATTTAAGTATAATTTAATTGTGTATTAAATTTGCGTCGTCAGCATTCGTACTACAGGTGCAGGTAGTACTATTTCTTTCAACTGCTAGCAGTTAAATACTGTTGGATATACCATAGTCTGATCTGTCGCATTTGTCCAATAATCATGAGCCTTTTCAATCAAATAGGAGCACGCCGTCACATTATCATTAACCTATATACCTATTTGGAAAGAAAATAAGGACCTTCCATGAAGCGGGCTAACCAACGAAGCAGATTTGTTCGTTCCAGAATCAGCATGACGCTTTTAATTTTCCAATAAATGCTTTTCCCCCATAAGTAGATGCGCGACTAAAAATGTGTAAATATTCAAGAATAAGTGTCTTCTATATCTTCATAGGCTAGGTTAGCACTGCTTTAGACGGGGTCGTTCACCTCACAGCTACTTCAAACATCTCTGTAGAAAAACAGCTTGAAGATCTAAATGAGCCTCGTCTTACCGGTCCACGAGCACTTGCCTAGCACGGCCGCCAGCGGGCAGGCGGCGTCGCGGTGCGGGCACTCCAGCGCGTGCTCGGCCAGCCCGGCCTGCTCGGGGCTCAGCGCGCAGCCGGCCGCGCGGTGCGGGCACGGGACCTTGGCCTGCAAACAGGGACATTTAAGACATTTTGAGATTTTTTTACAGGAATAGGAAGGCAAACGAGCAAGCCGGTCACCTGGGCCGTGTTTTATATAACTACAAGTTACAATTTACAAGCGGAAGTTTCTTTCTAACAAAAGGTGATAGAATGAGACTTCCGCTTGTAAATTGTAACTGGTAGCTTTATAAAACACGGCCCTGATGGTAAAGGATCACCGCTGCCCAGGATAGATTTGCAACACCAGACGGATTGCAGATGCGTTGCCAGCCTAGGGGGCTAAGATGAAATGCCATTTGTGGCCGTAATTTCCCCGGCTGTCTTACACGCCACACCGGAACATAACTGTGCAAGCACTGATGCTTAGCGGCAGGATTAGCGAGTAAGACGGTGGTAGCTATCCGGACGGCCCTTGCACTAAGTACTACCACCCGCAATTGGGATGAACTGAAACGCCTGACCTTTCAAAGAAGCGAAAATTCTTGTGTATAGTATTGAGAAAATATTATACCACCCCTGGTATCTTAGAGCAGGAAAGGAATGGAGATGTTAGCGATGGAAATGATTTCCCCTATGCCAAAACTTTAACATTAAGTCTGACCAAAATGATCAGGGTCTTTTGATTGTGTGAGTGTTTTTAGCATTTGTGTGACAGTTTTGTTTTAGTGTGAGTTTGTAGGAACGTAACAAATTTTGACATCAGCGCAGACGGGTGCTGTTGTGTGCGTTCCTCGTCCCCCTCAAAAAGTGGCAGAAAATTTGTAGTGCATAGATAAGTCTGTCTGCTTTATGCCTGGTATGGGTTTCCGTCGTTACCGGGGGGGAGGGTTAACCTTTCCTCTGCAGCTGACTACTTAATATTTAGATTAATTAGGAAATTAGGTCACCCGACTGGCAGTTGCGATGGCTTGAGTGAAATGGCTCAGTTGTCGGGGACTGACGACAGCCTCGGATCATTTGATCGACAGTTAAATTAGCTATCGGACAGTATGAATCGGTACCTTGTTAATGAGTTCCTCAAGCGACCGATTCCTCATCTGCGTCATGGGCTGCCGGCACAGCGGGCAGGTGGGCGGCTGCAGCGCGGCGGTGCACGGCCCGCACAGGCTGTGGCCCGACTGGCACAGGAAGATGGGCGGGGCCATGGCCTTCAGGCAGACGGGGCATTCGGGCAGGTCCACCGCGGCCGTCCTGGGGGAGACAAGAGAGTACAGGCACGGAATACCCAGGGGCAAGGACGTGCCCCCACCAAGACGATCTGAAGGAAGCGGGGGCACTATCTGACTATTTAGGTTGAGGCCTAACGAGCGTACTTAATATTTTTAATAAGTAGTGAGCTGCTTAATTTCTGCTACATTCGGTTTCGTTCACGTTCGTTTGTGTTGAATTACGCGACCGAAATTACGCGGCTCAATTCAAAAAATTACGCTGGTTTGTCCTCACCCTTATGGATTTAAATGTGGTGTCACCAAGAAAGCTTTTGTAACGTTAAAGGTATTGTGTAGATAATCGAACGTAATTAATTGACAGCAAGAATTAGAGTCCAAGGCATCGCACGTTAAAATAAGACAAAACGTAGCTACTTAAATACCTCTAAATATGTACCTCTACTCCTATGTTAAAATGTGTAAAGCATTCTTATTAGGTAGTCTATGTTTGTCTATGCATGCCGTTATTTGTGACAACACTGTAATTGTTTTTGTCTTCTTCCTCTTCCGTCTGGTGTCACCATACGGTCATGTGCTAATTAATTTTGCTATGCTAATTATAATTAGAATAATATAACATTTATTTGTATTGATGACCGAATACAGGACTTGAATCTATCCGAAGTATTATTTCTGCACTGCAGTCATTGTCTCGATTCCCGTTCCACATACACTACCGACCTCCACTCTGCACTTCAATATAAAATTGCGTTAACTTCTATGAGGAAAATAACATAATGATTTCCCTTATCAACCCTTATAGAGGGACTTACTCCACGCTAGCGAAGTCTCGGGCAAAACAAAGCCGTGAGTGAAGTAAAAGTAGTTACCCATCAAAAATTTTTCGTCGTACTATAAGTGTTGCTACAGATGCGACAGTTACACTATTAATTGTATTTAGGTAATAGGAAAGGATGGTCGGGAAATCTTGGAGTAGGTAGGTAGATAAGTACTTACTTTTTCTTTCCCTTGGTAGCTGCCATGTTGTTTTGATCTGCAAACAAATAAGCAGCAATGATTAAAAACTCAATTAAACAGGTAAGTAGGTACCAGATGAACCAAATCATTAGTTCAGATATTATTTAACAATAATAATAATAATGTTCATTGCGGAAAATGGGTACATACATAGCTACAAGATGGTTATTTATCTATTACAGTGCGCCAAATTCGGCTTGGGCAAGCATGCAAATTTTGTTGATAAGTACTTAAGTACCTACGTAATCGCATCGCAACGAATTTTGTTTGAATACCATTGAGTAGGTAGGCACGGTCCAGGAAATTAATTCTTGACACACCATGGAACCATTTCACAGTAAACGTTATAGTGACATCGCATTATAGCTTGACAAGGAAATTAATCGTTAGGTATGGCTTTTACTATGAAAGTGTTCTATGGTGGGTCAGGAATTAATTTCCTCGACTGTACGTAAAGAACCATACATATTATATTAATATACCTAGGTAATTCCGCAAAGATACCACTTACCCGGGCTGTTTTTGAAAGAAAGATGAAGGAATTGAAGGATATATATTGTTTTCACTCACACTAGCAGAAGGTACTCCGTGATTCACACTGCATCCGATTGTCCCGAGCAACTAGGTAGCACAGAGTACCAGCGGTACCAGCTTTATATCAAGTGGGTTGTGACGTTGTGTCGTGTGCGTATTCTAAATAGCGAGACTTCTTAATTTACTAGTGTTAACTAGCCTTGTTGAAGTAAATTAAACTTAAACTCGTTAAAGATAAAGTACTTTCTATTTCAATATTCGATATCAATTACGGAGACGAAGAAAAGACACATTAGCACCTCGCAGTATTGCCAGATAATATTTGTCAAAACTCCAAGTACTAGAGTGAATTGTTGAAGCTTGTCATGCCTTATATATACATACATAATCAGTAGATTTTTTTTATGTCTTACCTACCTACGTGCAGGCGACTAAAAAACTCAGAATGACATTAGTACTTAGTTGAATCAACTATCTGGTCTGGTGTTATTATTTTTGACAATTAAATTCTCTTTTCACTGTTTCTTACTGTTGAAAACACTTTCAGTATGATTTTTAAACCTGTAGATGGAAAATTACGTAAGGGTTTAAAATTTGCGTAAGTTTCGCAAAAAATCTTGGATACAACCGAAAAGCCGTACATTTACGGATTTTATCATTAATCTGGCAGCACTGCAAACCATAAATAACGCGAGGCGAAACTGTTCAAGATATGAGTTTTAATGGTGCTGTTTTATAACTCTTTTTAACCCGTCTAACTATTATTTTAACTAAATCCAATCAGCTAATATAAAATAACAAACTGTTCGTCTGCATTAAAATAAATAGATACTACTGTCTTTGAAACTTATCTGATAATTTTTAAATTACTTGTTAAAATATGTGACTCGAATAGCTTTACAAGTGACTGTTGTGGCAACAAATTTGTGGGAATACCCGCATCCGCATCATATCGTAGCGTGCCTACATCGTGGTGATTATAACATCATTGCTTTCGTGGCTGTCTTGATTGTGTGCTGTCGTGCTGTACTGTATAGCAAAGTTAATTTAAGTTAGTTAAGTAAACCACTATTAGCTATTCATTTTATCTAATCACGAGTTGTGTTCTGGGAAATGTTACACTGGTAAATTGGCAAGTCTCGATAACGCTGCGATAACGATAATAAAAATAAAACAGCATTCGTGAAGGAAGTTTTATATTGTTCGTATTACGTGCGCCGTGTGTGAAATTTGATACGTTGCAGTTGCAAGTGCTTTTGTTTTAACTCGAGTGAAAAAATAGCAAATAGCTGTCCCGTTTATACATCATCTCGGGTAAGTTATTGTGACTGTAAATCATTAGATTAAAAGCCGGTTTAAAACGATTGTGGGCTCAAATTGGTCAAATAAGGTACAAAATAAATGTCCCAGTGGTTGACACGTTAATTCCAGTATTGACACCCTGCTAGCCACTTTTATTGCTACATATATATTAAATTAAAGGTGCCAAACATTGGGGCAGTGTCGGACACACATGGACATTTACCTTAGTATGTACCAATCTACTTTGCTAAATGTATTTGTGTTTAACTAAGTATAGTTACTATATAAATAAACAGACAAGAAATTCCAGTGATTACTTAAGTATTTTCGATATACTGTAATTGTTTTAACTAAACCAATAAGTCAGCATTGCTTAATGCATTGTGATTAGTTTGTAATGATTATAATCATAGTTAAGTTTACTATAAAGGGACAAGACATACCAGTGATTACTTAAAATGACTCTGTAATTATTCAACTAAACCAACAAGTCATCATTACATAATGAATAGTGATTATTAGTTTGTAATGATTATACTAATAGTTAAATGTACACTGTAGTTAGCAACAAGCCACTTGATTATTTTAATCAATACCTGCCTGAACTCCAAAGTACAAATCTAAATTTAGAGAGAGTTTACTGTGAGTTACCTATTTCCTATTACTTAAATAAGAATAAGAAGTCTTTATTTCGCAATAGCAACATAGTAATACAGTTACAGAGTTAACTTAATTTTTTTTGCATATATTTGCGAAAAAGGAATCCACTCCACATTTGTTGGGTGCTTGTAAGTACTTTTGGTGGGTTTGTAAGAAAAACAATAGGTATGTGTTATTATAGAATACCTACTTATAATGGTTTTAATGACATTTTAATTTTGTTATTTCAGATTTTTCAAAGATGGCTGCTAATAAAGGGATGAAACAGTAAGTGTAAAAAAAAAACTTGATGCTACTTAGTTTTCTTGTAACTGGAGTACACTGGATTAGGCTAAGGATATAACCATAAAAATATCATATGGTTGTATATCCAATGATTTGCACAAAATAAGAAAATATTATTTTTGTTGGTGTAAACCATTGACTTAAGTGTGGTACCTATGTTTAATGGTGGCATAAATATAATTCTGAGTCGACCATTGTCAGATGAAGCAATACTAGCTTACAAATTCGTTAGACACGCCTTTGCATCTAGAGATTTGGGTTCTGGTTTTGGGTGAGAGTTCTGAGGTCTGAGGTTCCCCATGAGGCTGACATAGTGGTGCACTTAAGCCTCATTAAAATATTAGATTAAAAAAAGTGTGATATCCCTAATTTATAAAACTTAATCCAAATTCAAATGGTAGTAACTCGGTTTCTGTAAAATGTCAGGTCAGCAGCGGTGGACCTGCCTGAGTGCCCGGTGTGCCTGGAGCCCATGAAGGCACCAATCTTCCTGTGCCAGTCGGGGCACAGCCTGTGCAGCGCCTGTACGAGCGTGCTGAGCCCTCCGAACTGCCCCATGTGTCGGCAGCCCATGACGCAGATGAGAAACCGGACACTCGAAGAGATTACTGAAAAGGTTTGTACGGTTCACATGCATAAATATTCTATGGCTAATATTGTGTGTATGGAATACTTTACAGTGTAAACCATTGTTACAGTTTGTAGAATACTTACATATACTTAACTGTGTCAAATCCGGTATTGTTATCATAATGTAACTGTTAATGTAATGAGTGATGTTAATTAACTTCATGTTAACTATTTTATTTGTGGGTGTGATGTTTGTGAACGACTACGAATTTTGTTGGACTGAACTCTTCTTATATACATGGGTGATCTGTTTATTTCGTTATGATTGAGTCTCAAGCAAGTTTTATGTTAAAAATTACATACCTAATTGCCTAACTCATAGATTTTCACTATAAAACTGCATACCGTTTTTTAAACAGGCAAATTTTGAAGTGTGTCTTGGCATTTTCTTAGTTAGGTGAAGACCTAATGTAAACGGCTTACCATACAGAAACAGATGATAAATTACAAATGTAATTCCGCACATAAATTCCGAAAAACTCAGAGGTGCGAGCCGAGATTTGACCCCACAACACTCTGCTTGAGAGGCCATACGTCAAACCACTAGGCTATCACGGCTTTTGATATAGATTACATACACTTAAATATGATCCCGTGTAGTCGGGTCTACCATCAGCTAGCTGTGACCAAACCTTTAAAAATTTGCCTTTCCTGATGCTTTGCTGGCCGAAGATGCTCACGCCAGGAATTTCATCATCATCTTGTCAGTGAGGGAATTGAGTTAAGGCTGGTGTCAACATATTCTCATTTTAAATTCTCACTTAATCAAGTTTCCGAAAATACTCTTGAAAAATCGATGTCTCGTTTTATTCTTAACTAGCTTATATTTAAAAAAAAAATACATATAGTGGAACGTAGAACCTCCTCCTTTTTTTTAAGTCGGTTAAAAATGGGCTACTTCTCTATCTCGTGGGAATTTAGAAAAATCCCTTCTTAGTGCACCTCTAGGATATTCAAGGTATATTTTTGCCAAATTTCAAATCTCTAGGTCCAGTGGTTTAGGCTGTGCGTTGTCTGTCAGTCAGTCAGTCAGTCACGGTACTGTTATAGGTATAGATCAAGGACGATAAAACCAAGAGGACTGCCAATGGCTATACAATGTCGCGTTCCTGTAAAATAATGAGCCTGCTGTAGCTAGTTTCGCTATAGAGAGGTCTCTGTACCATTAATTTTGTATGACACTTAGACCTCTGGCTAACACAATAGCGCGCCATCTATGAACTGAAAGAAAAAACTAATTTAGATGGCGCTATTGTGTTAGCCAAAGGTCTAAATGTCATACCAAATGAATGGTACAGAGACCCCTCCGTAGTAAAACCAGCTACAGCAGGCTTATTATTTCAAAAGAACGCGACATCGTATAGACACTGGCAGTCCTCTTGGTTTTATGGTCCTTGGTATAGATATATCAAAAACGAATGAAAATTAAAGAGGCCGTCTAATCACTGAATATTATGACGTCGTAGTTGAGTAATTCAATACAAACTTCATACTAATCGATCGTCTTGACTTGTCAATAAAATTGCTGATTTGACCAACTCATCATCCTCATTATTTGACTTGACTACAGGGGCCTGTTTCATAACGACTTGTAACTTGTATTACAAGCGGAACTCCTCGTATTAGAATTATATGGGTCATCTGGCCTGAAATAAAGGATTTTTATTTTTATTTTTTTATTAGAAAGACTTTCGCTTGTATTACAAGTTTATTCGTTATGAAACAGGCCCCAGGTAGTCCATAGAGTGCTAGCGTGTGTTGGTGTCCGCAGGCGAAGGTGCCGTGTCCGAACCGCGGCGCGGGCTGCGTGTACGCGCTGGCGGCCGCCGGCGTCGCGGACCACGTCCGGGAGTGTATCTTCCGCCAGATGGAGTGCCCGCTCGGGGCCGTCTTCGGGAAATGCTCCTGGACTGGTATGTACAGCTATGTGAAGGTTGTCACGGTTTAAGGCCGCGCAGACCGGATGCGTGGCGTGACGTCACGCGCGCACGCGTGCAAGCCCTGTCACACCGGCAAGAGCGGTGCACACGCGTCTCGTCACGCAGGTAAGTTCTACACGCGCGTGCGAGCCACCTTGCCAGCAGCCATGTTGAGTTGAGAACAAATGTGTTAGGCTATCAGTTATCTGCTGCTGCAACCAAATTAGCTGAAACGTCAAGGAACTTCCCCGACGTAAACTATATATCGCACTTGACATAGGTAATCAGTTCAGGGATTCCCTGAAAAATAAGTAGGTACGCGACGGGACTGAATCCGTTTTCGCCTAGTCATTTCATTCGTAATTGAATATTAGGTACTATTATTAGATCACTTTATTTTAATCGCGATTTCAATAGTGTCTACAGGGCTGAGCATGCGCAGCCCTAATAACATATTTAATTTAACATATTAGTCTGATAACTTTAATCCATCGTAAAATCACAAATAAAGGCTATGTTATAACCGTTATATATAACGTTATAATATTTAACGTGTTTCCCGTGCGAATGAGATATTTCCCCGTGATAAAAAGTAGCCTTTGTAACTCTCCAGCCCTTCAACTATGCACATACAAAATTGAGGGAAATCCGTCGCTCAGTTTCGACGTGAAGGAAGGACAAACAAACACACTTTCACATTTATAATATTAAGTACGAAGTATGGATTTTATTTCAGGGCAATTGCAGCAGATGATGGACCACTTCAAGCAGAAACACCCCTCGGCCTTCGACGCCGGGCCGGAGGGCGACGCCAGCGTGGAGCTGGAGCACGTGTCGCTGCGCGAGTGCGACCGGCGGCTGCTGCTCGCCGCGCACCGCCGCCTGCTGTTCATCATCACCGTCAAGGTCGACACCGTCCAGCGCATGGCCTACTGGGCCGTGCAGCAGATCGGCCCCAAGAAACAGGCCCACCAACACCTCTACGAAATACACGTCCACAGCAAACGCGACCCGCAGAGGAGAGTCGTCTTCACGGAGCACTGCTCCAGCGACACCGTCAAAGTCGAAGAAATAATCCGAGAGGGCAACTGCGCCACCCTACCCCTGGACATGCTCACCCATTTCATCAAAGACGATAAGTTGTCTTTCAGATATTTGATCAGGAGAGTCAATGAGAAGCCTAAGCCCAATGAAAGTGAGGGTTCGAATAATAGCAACGATGCTAGCTCTAGGAGCTCTTCGTGCTCCAGAGAGAGTACTGCCGGGCCTCGACGACCCAAGCCGAAGGGACCTTGGAAGGGGCCAGGGCCTAAGGGACCAGGCCCCAAGGGACCAGGGCCCAAGGGACCAGGACCCAAGGGACCAGGACAGCATGGGCCCGGCCCAAAAAATAATTTCAACCAGTCTTAAATACATTATACAGTTTGTGGGTTGACCGCATACTTAGATATAAGAGTTGAAGTACATATAAGATTGTAGGACATTCTGTTTAGGATATTCTTGCCAAAAAATCATCAAATCATATTGGATTGGATAAGGAACAAGGAGTACAGTTGTTTAAAGACTGTTCTCTCGATGCTACTCTTCTTTTGTTTTGTGCATCATTACGGGCTACAAGGATCGTTCTGTGATCCCGACAGTTGAGAAACGGGCGTTGGTGGAGGTATATCTGCCATTCCGAATTAGCCTGTAGTTCCTTTTATTTAGGGCGGCCTTAGCCGTTGCTAGGCTCTAGTCCTCTGTGAAAAGTTTGTAAATTATCAAAAATCTTTTTTACTTCGCTTGTTGAACAACCCCCCACAAACGCGACGCCCTGGGCGATTGCCCAGCTTGCCATCTTCTAAAGCTGCCCCACCCCAGCTACCTATAAGTAATGAAGCTGTGCCAACAATGGTCGTGATTTGTGTAAATTGTACTTTTAGCGAAAGCCATTGATCGATATCTATACATATCGTTAGAGGCAGATTATGGTCTCACGAATAAACAGCTGTAGGTACTCGTCAATTTCGTCATGTCTTCACGTCACCTAGACCTTAAAGTATGAGGTTCATTGGTGGAATTTTGAAAACACTATAGGCACAAGTGCTGCTCCAGTTTAATATTAAAAAATATGTGTTTTAGCGTTTGTGTCTTATGATAAGTAATCTCCCACAACGTTAGTGCTGTTGATTACATACATCAGCACGTCACGACCTCGGATTAAATAAATAATAAATTGTAATTAGTCCGAGGTCACAAGAGACTGGAATAATCAGGCTCTATCATCGCCTATGGCGGTGCGAATCTCGTTTAAGATTGATTTTCAACCTTGCGGGATTGGCGTGAACTTTATTCACGCAATGTTCGCGGACGACGGCGACGTCTGTGCCGAAGATAGAATGGTCTGCAACGGAGCGTTTTCTCTGGCGTTGGCGTTTTCGGTTCGTCCAGCGAAGTGGGAGATTTTACTTTTTTTAGCACGCAGGAGCTCGCTTGTAGACTTTGAGGTTTTCTTACCGTTGACACTACATGAACATAAAAACTCAATTCCGATATTTCGGATCACGAATTTCAAAATACAGATGTTTATAAATCCGAATGATTTAAAATTCCGATTTTAGTAAAATTTGTTTTTGTATTATGTATGATGCACCGAACGATGAAAAGTTCCCAAATAAATATTCCAATAAATCAAAAATACTATAATTCCAATTAATAAAATTCCCCACGCCACGCGGTATGGCTATGCAACACGTGACCAATTTAACACGAAAGATTTCGAACTTGAACAACACGAAATTTAATTTACCGAATGTCAAAATTCCGAATCAGCAATGAAATTACGGAAATATTTAAATCGAACCAAGCACATTGAACTTTTAATTATGAAAGTCGGAAATCGAACAATTTGGATTTTTTATTCAGTACCTAGGTATAGCAAATTTCGTGTTTTGAATAATCGAAGTTTTATTTCTTGGGAATTATAAAAGTTGTATTTTTTAAAATCGGAATAAGCAAGTTCGGAATATTTGGGTGTTTAAACACCAATCCAATGTTGTACGGGTGTAAAGTGTAAGGTACAGTCAGCGTCATATATATGGTGACATCCAAAGTGCTCAAATAGTTCGGTACACCATACGATTTGTATTACCGAACCATTTGAGCACTTTGGATGTCACCATATATATGACGCTGACTGTACCTACAATACCACAGCGGTTCGATATTGATTTTGTCTGGAAGTATTTTCCTCTGGATTGCTGTTAAGAATAAAATTGTAGGCAGTTGTAAATCTGTCAACCCAATTCCTTTTGGGAGAGCTAGTGCCATATGGCACAATTACATCCGTCAATTCTGCTTTATTGTATAAATAAGACTAGGTAACTAAATACGAGTAGATTTGTTAGTCAGCAATGTTTACGTTTACGCTGCTGTAGTTACTGTAAGGGTGTCACCACACAAATCGATCGATGGTAGAATGGAACATTCGACATCGATTGAGTTTCTACTAGACGAATCGATCGATGGTAGAAAATGGAACAGTCGACATCGATCGATAGTTTCTACTAGACCACACCAATCGGTCAATGTCGATCGATATTGGATTTATTAGTAGGTATATCTGTCGATCAGCCATAGCTACCACATCGATGATCGATCGATTGGTGTGGTCACACCCTAAGGCCGAACTTTAACTTGACGTACCGTATTTGTATAGTCTGACGTTACATTAACCCGGTCGGTGCAAATAGTCCTAAGAATGTTAAAAAGATGGCGAATGCTTGTAACAGCTTGTATTGTTGATATCTGTTTGGCAGAGTGACGTCTGATATAGCTTTTTTTTTATGACTTTCACCCTTGCTCTTTTTGCAAGGAGTATTTTGTCAATGTCAGCGATTAGACATTGCACGCGTGAGAAGATTGTTCGGTTTAGGGACTCTAAACTTTTTGGGGAAGGAACAGACGGGTGACCTAATACAAATAACATAAAGTTATGGACGGCACAGACAACAAAAGACGATTGTACAAGTAATTATTTTTATGGAGGTGGAAGATTCAAAGAAAAGAGAGAGAAAAAAAAAGGAAGGGTAGATGTTAAGGCTAGAAACATGCTAAGAAGTTGCTACAGTTTTATATTATGAGAGTGTCGCTTATTCTATTACACTGTTCGGTATTTTTGCATCATACTGAGAAGAGAACAAAGCAGTGTATTCAGCCCTCGACACATACAGTGCCGGCAACGCAGTCGCATATACGGTACTTACTCGTGTCTTGTGGCCGAGTGCCAGTGTAACAATTTTGCAGGCATTCGAACACATGTACCTACTCTGTGTTTGCGGCATCTGGAGAAGTCACTGGTTTGACAGCTGCCAGCTAATGTATTAATTTTGCCGTTACCCGTTTGTGGGTTGTACGAGCTTGAGGAATTGCTTCCATTCATCATGTAAGACCATCATCATCACCAGCCTTGTTTTACTTCCCACTGCTGGGCACAGGCCTCCTATCACAATAATTCCACAATAGTTCCCATGCAGGCCGTGCTGATTGGGAACTTCACACACACCATTAAATTGCTTCAAATGGTTGTATGCAGGTTTCTTCATGATGTTAACTTCACTGAAAAGTTGTGATAAATTACAAATGTAATTTTCACACAAACTCTAAAAAAATCAGATATGCAAGCCTCGGCTTAAACCCAGAATCCTCTGCTTGAGAGTCCATAGGTCAAACCACTAGGCTACCAGGGCTTATTTGTATGTACATCACATTTAGATTTATGGTTCCAACTGTAGCACTTGGACAATAGTTTTATTATAATTTTCTGACACTTGACCCATTAGGTGTCTTGTGCTCTGATGTGTGTAAACTAAACATGTTGTCTGTTTGTTTGCGAAAGCCAGGAAAGCTAATAGTTTAATGCGCACGCTTTGATGTGCAGGGCACTGAATGGGTTATTTATAATAATTTTAGATTATTTTTGAGATTAAGAAACATGTATTATTATTTTTTCTAGATAAGGATATAAATGTGGTTGCTCCCACATTTGTTTTTTTTTTATTGTTAATAAACATAATTGTAAGATTCTGGTTAACTCTTAGGCATAAATAAGCCATAGCTTATCAGGGTATGCGGCTATTGTATCTCTATCAATGATTATTCAATAAAATAGTGTTTTTAATAATGTAGAGGTGATTGATTTTGGGTTTCTTGAATTGAAAGTATATGTAGATTTATTGTCCAATCAGTTTATAAAATAGTACACTATATGAGTAAATGATTAAAATTTATTTAATATGTTTTATTCATAATTTTTCCTTTGAAGTCTCATAATTAGTGTGTATTAGCTTTTGTAGACTGTAGGTGCCTAATAAAATACAAAATACCCTATTACACTAATTTTTAAACACATAATTCATATCAAATCTGGGTGCAGCTGAGTTTTCACTTTTTTGGTGGACCTCTCTGCTGGTCGCACGCACAGGTGCTTGCCAAACAAAGCCACGGCCACATTCTTGATGCGCAATTCAAAAACAGAACTAAACTTTGGCACAGTAGTCGCCACACTGTCTTCGGATAGCAATTTAAACGTATTTTTCGTGTCCATTATACAAATGCCACTTTTACCAACATAGCTTGGACACTTTGAGCGAACAACACTGAGGAAACCTCCATGAAAATCTGCTTTATAAAGAGTTTGGGTAAACTGCTCCCAACTCTTACTATTACTATCTGGTAAAGGTTTATCCAGCTCCAACATTTGACTCGCATATTCTATCCACATGTCGTGCATTGGGAGCACATCTTCGTATTTGACTCCGTTTCTGGGTATATCATAAAAACCTAATGTTTTTTTCTCTTTCCTCGTCAACGTCTTGACTTTCTTCGTTCTGCTTTTCTTTTTTTTCCCCTGCTTGCTCTTCTTTTTAGCGAGCAGAAAATCTTTCTTTAACTCGGATTCTATATTAAGTTTGTCTGATTTGGGAACGTTTGTTTCTAAAAATGTATAAACAGCCCGCTCGCTTTCATTGAACCTTTCTATGAAAGACATTATTAAATATTTAGTCCACAAATTATTAAATCTGGTTACTGTACTTACAGCTTTTCTGCGCGTATAAATATTAAAATAAAATTATACTCTTAATCGACAAAACTCCATGCACAAATGCACCATCCTTGCAGATTCAATTCAATTTTTTTAGGGAAATGTGGCCCCATCAAACTTTTGATGATTCTGCCAATGTCGAGGTTGGATAAGACACGGCCAGTAGACTCTTGTCACGTTGTACGGTGTTACTGCCAGTCTTCGGTAGGGTAACAGCCAGAGTCCAACTACAACAAACACAACCAACCTTCACCACAACCAACTAGGTATATACAGAGTAAAACTATGATACGATCTATGGCTATCTATTTTAATTATCTAAAAAAAACTACAGGGATGGAAAAGGTAAGACAGGAGGAGGGATTTACTTACATTGATTTCAAATTTTACAGTTTTATGTTATTTTTAGTCAGGAATCTATCTAATATTTTAGAGAATGAGGAAAACACTAAGGTTAGTAGGAAATTAATATTAATTGGACGGCTAACGCTATGGGGAAGAAGATCATACAGGGGAGTAGCTAATTTTGGACAATCAAAAAATATATGCTCCAGAGTACCCTCAGCCAAACCACACTCACAGATGGAGGTGACCCTTATTCTGAGCTTCGCCAGGAACACAGGAGAGCAAAAATGACCCAATCTTAGTCTAATTATTGTGGAAGTATTCAATTTGGAGAATTCCCTATTTTTAAAAAACCATGGTTTCGTTGGAATAGTTGGTTGAAGGGTTCCATAGTGTCTTCCCTTAATTATTCGAGATCTTTGCCATAATTCATTCCATTCCTTCACAAGTTGTGGTCTAACAAGTGCCCTCAGGTCACGACTAAAGATTTCATTGTAACTTGTGGATCCTTGATGAATGGCTTGCTTAGCATACAGATCTGCAGTTTCATTGCCCACAATGCCACAGTGGCTCGGAATCCAGGCAATTACTACCTCAATATTTGAAAGGTGACAATCTCGAAGAGTTTCTTTGATTTTTAAAGTTAAATAGCAATTGTCACCGGAATGGAATGGAAACCCAATCAAATCCTGCAAACAACTCAACGAGTCAGTTAAAATTATCGTTTTATGTAAGCTATGAGATCTAATATAGGATACGGCTTCATATGGGGCCACTGCTTCTCCGGTAAAAATAGAGTAATTAGAGGGGCATTTAAAGTTTAAAATAATTTTATATTTGGGAATCCAAACAGCTGAACCTACAAAGTCATTATCAGTTACTTTTGACGCATCAGTGTAGATCTTTAACCAATCCTTAAACTTGTTGTTAATAATTTTATTGAATTCTGAGTTAGCGTTAATAGTTTTCTTGTGTATACCCAAATCAAAAATTACTGAGGGTTGGAAGATTAAAGTATCATAATCAAAACAATATATAGGATTCTTATTGAACTGAGATATAGGAATGGAAGCAAATTTTCTACAAGATTTAACAAGAGGGGGGAGACTCTTGCACACCCAATATCTGGAAGAAGAAGAGAGTTCTGACAGGGTTTTGCATTTAGTCATTAAGGGATGAGAAGAATATTGAGACACATTTAGGAAGAATCTGTCTGCTAAGTATTGTCGGCGTAGGGCCAGGGGGGGCTCTACACATTCCACCTGCAGCGCGTTTGTAGGAGATGACTTCATCGCACCAGTTATTATCCGCAGGCATCTAGCCTGTATCCTATCCAGCTTTGTTAACGCCGTCTTATTGCAAGGCTCCATTACAAAACAGGCATAGTCAAAATGACTGCGTACTATTGCGTTATACAAAATTTTTTGGGAGAACGGATGGGCTCCCCACCGCACACCAGACAAGGAGCGCATGACATTAATACTCTTCTCGCATTTGTTAACTATGTAGCTTAAATGGTCAGCCCCTGATAACTTTGAATCGAGGCAGACTCCCAGGAATTTAACTTTATCTAGAACAGAAATCTGCTGATCATCTACTGTTAAGTTTACAATGGGGATACTTCTTTTCCTAGAAAAAACGACTGCGTTGCATTTAGGGATTGAAAGTGTAAGGCCATGGAGGTCAAGATAATCTTTCAAATAAAATAGAGCCAAATTTAACCTATTGGAGCAGTCTGTGAGTGAGGTTCCATTACGATACAATACAATATCATCAGCATATTGTAAGATGCTGCAAAAGCAGGACACTGTAGACTCCAGGTCAGCAGTACACAGACTGTACAATATTGGGCTTAGAACTGATCCTTGCGGTAGACCACTCCAAACAGGCCTAGGCGATAATAATACTCCATTTATTCGCACGCGAATAGAGCGGGACATATATAGGCTGCAGACGACATTAATCAATCTCGTCGGTATATTCAGCTGTTGCATTTTCTGCCTGAGTATAGAGAGGTTGACACTATCATAAGCAGCAGATATATCCAGGAATACTCCAATGACACTCTCATTGTTGCTAAATGCGATGCGAATATCAGAAGTTAAAATACTAAGGCTATCTGAGGTACCCATTCCTTTCCGGAATCCAAATTGTGATTTAGCTAAAATGTTCCTATTTTCCAGGATCCAGTCGAGTCTGTTTTTAACCAGGTGTTCCATTATTTTTGCTAAGACAGAGGACAGGGCTATTGGCCGATAAGATGAGGGATCGTTAGGGTCCTTTCCCGGCTTCAGAATTGGAATAACAATCTGGGTTTTCCAAGAATCAGGTACCATTCCAGTAACAAAAATATGATTAATCATCTTTAAGAAGTAAATTTTAGTATTTTTGGAAGAATTGATAATAAAAGAATACGGGATCCCATCAATACCGGGAGAGGAGTCCTTCAAATGATCCAGAGCACATAACAGCTCTGAGTAAGAAAATATGTCATTCATTCTGTCCATAGAAACCTGTGCAGAAGGCGGGGGAGGGAAAAGATCCTCTGATGGTACAAAAGGAGGGGAAAGCCTATCCAGAAAGTCTGTCAACCACGAGTCTGGATCATTAGAGATGGCATTGGAGGTACTAAAACTTTGGCGAAATGATTTAATCTTTTTCCAGACTAATGCCGGAGGGGCTCGGGGAGACAATGATTTACAGAAATTTAACCAACCCTCTTTTTTCTTTTTAGATAAAAATCTCCTAGATTTTGCTAAAGTTCTCTTATAAAATATATAATTATCCATAGTAATATTGTCAGAATATCTTTTTTCAGCCAGATTGCGCTCTCGGATAATACTAGTGCATTCTGAATCCCACCAGGGGGGGGAAGGAATTTTGTTGCAAGCAGTGTTTTTCAAAGGAATTGCTGTATTAGCAGCTGAAATAAGGCATTCAACAAATTTAGAATATATTTCAAAAAAGTTATCATTATTGATTTCTGGCAAAGTTTTAATTTCCTGATCTAAACTAGAAGAGTACTCACCCCAGTCTGCTTGTTGTACTTTATATCTTAGCAATGGAGAGGATACGGAACGCGATGGGAGAGATTTTAGAATAGAAGAGATAATGGGGAAGTGATCACTACCAAATGTTTGATTCAAAATTTTCCAGGAAAAAGAAGGCGCCAGGCTCGCAGATACTAAGGTAAGATCCACTGCACTGGCGTTTTGAATAGGAGACACTCTTCTAGTAGCAGATCCATCATTTAATACACATAAATTTAAGTCGTCCAAGATGTCTAGAAGAGTAAAGGAGTTTGAATCACATGAAGCGGAGCCCCAAAGGGTATTTTTACAGTTAAAGTCACCCAAAATAACATATGGGCTAGCAATATTCATAAGTAAACATTTTAATTCAGATAGGAGATTAATGTTAGGATGAGGAATATATATTGATATAAATGATATGTCTATTACTTTGGCTGCAACTATATTGATACCTGGGCTGTGATTAGGTAGAGGGAGTATGGAATAAGTAAAAGATCTGTTGATGAGAAGAGCACAACCAGCATATCCATCATCCCTGTCATCCCGGAAACAGGAATAACCTGGAACCCTAAAGTGGCGTCCAGGTCTTAACCATGTCTCCGAGAGGGCAGAAACAACAGGCTTATATTTATTCAGTAAGTAAATAAGTTCTGATTTTTTATTCGATATACTCTGTAGATTCCATTGTAGGATCTACTGATCCATTGTTAACTATAAGAGGGACTATACTTTGCAGTTGGGTAATGACGTTGTTCGGTAAGGAGTCGCTGAATTTATGGATTAGATTAACTAATAAACCAGTAAGGTGATCAAGAAATTTGTCGTTAGGTGTATCAGAGTGATCATTCCTTAGTGCACATCCGTTTGGGAGGGATGAAGGTGGGTCACTAACAATTTGCCTGTGAGCATGTACATCATACATTTTATTTGTAGAAGTATGTCGAGGTTTTTGTTTTGGAGTATAAGTGGTCCTCTTGTGAGACCTTGGGTTAATGGGTTCAGTGGTGTAATTAGGGATTGGGGTAGATGTGGTTGATCTCTGCTGGGGGGTAGGAGGTGTAGATGGCGTTTTCTGAGAGGCATCTAAGTAGCTCATACGAGCTGGGCGGAAACGTTGGGATGCTTCTACATATCCTATATTTTCCTGGGACATTACCATTTTTATTGCCTTTTGACGGCCATGTTCTGGACATATTTTGTCAGTAGCCTTATGGCGACCTAGACATAGAATGCAGCTAACTCTTTCTTCAGGAATAGTGCATGATTCCCCGGCATGAGGTTGAGCACAATTGTAACAAATTGGTTTAGACCTACATTTGGCAGCAATGTGACCAAACTTGCAGCACTTTCTGCACTGAATAGAGGGCAAGTCATATGTGCTAACAGGGATGGAGGTGTTATACACATAAATTTTTTCAGGTAACAGTTGGGAGTGGAATGTTAAAACAACTGTGGTAGAGGGAATCCACTCTGGAGTCTGTCCTGGTCTGCGTATTTTACGGGACAGGCGCCGAGCTTTAATAACATTGCCATAAGATTGGGTTTCTAATCCTGACGGGAATTGCAGTCCTTCAACCAACTCTTCCAATGTCCATTCTGTGGGAATATTTTTAACTACCCCCATACGGGATACTTGATATCTAGGTATTGAGGCTAACAATTTATTTTGGGATAAAAATTCCATTTTGTAAAAATTATTAGCAACCTGAGCACTTTTGAACCCTACAGAGATCTTGTTGCGGCCTATTGATTTTATAGATCCTTCCACTATATCCTGAACATTATTCTTATGTAGCAATTGGGCCACTTTTAACACCTGCAAGGACAGGCCTGAAGTCAAGTCTTGTTCTACCCTACTAATATGTACCGAAAACGGGCCTTTGTCAGAGTCGGAATAGTTTAGCTGAGGGTCATCAACATTATACCCCGGGCTCACATATATATTTTGATACGAGTCTCCAGGATTTTTAATTTTTTTTGAGGCTAAGTTCAAGTCTTCCGCCGTTCGCTTTCTATTTAATGTTTCAGTATCGTCTTGTGACGATGTAAAAAGAGTAGCGTTAATGGTATCGGATACGGCCTCTGAACTACCCACATCCATAGCTATATTATCCAACAATGGCCTCCCTGGATCGGGAGGCTCGTTGTCGGACATTTTAATTAAATACACCACTTACTTGAAGTGAGAATCCACCTACGAGTTAAAATTAGTAACCTCCACCAAACATAAAACTACGATTACTATTTCTAACTTTTACACAACCGAACACTTGTTTTTTTTGGAACAATTCACTCGGGCACGTGTGTTTACCAACGCAGCAACGAGCAGAATCTCCATCCTTGCAGATGAAAAGCAAAGCATGCATGACGCATGACGTGTTTACCTTGTCAAACTGATAGTGGCGTGACGTTTAGATGACATTTGTTTTTTTTTATCAGAGGATTGATTGGTTAGACACGTTACCAGTTTTACGATTCGATTTTATGTGCGTTTTTAACATTGGCTCGGATAATTGTTATTTGACAAGGCGAGCTTGTGATTGTCATAATTGTCAAGTTGTCATTGCTTGTCATTGATTTAAATTTTTGATTTTCCGAAAACTCAAGTTTTCTTCTTTTTTTTTGTTCTAGAATATTTTTTTTAAATATCGAACTGAATCGAAATTAATTTGTAGTTAACATTGAAATGTTTCAAATGTTTTATTGTTATTAGGTATCTGTCTTGTCTTGTTTAAATTAATTAACCTTGATAAAGAAATAGAGGACTTAAGCTTTAAAATTGGGTTAAACTACCTAGTCACAACATGGTTGTAGAAGTTCCAAAAATTCAATTATCCAATGGGCAGACTATGCCGGTGATCGGACTCGGCACTTACGCGGTAAGAAACTTTAAAGTACTTAATAGTTTGATTCAAACCCAGAAATAAATACATATTTTAAAACTTTTTTTCGTCATCCTTTTATTACTGTAATATTTTATTGTATGAAGCGATTTATTTTGAGCTGTGTTTTGTTTAAATTAAAGCGTGAAGCCGAGCCAGGCCAGTACCGACAAGCAGTGGAGTGCGGCATCGAGACAGGGTACCGACACATCGACACAGCATCCTCGTACAACAACGAGGAAGAGGTTGGCGAGGGCATCGCCAACGCCATCAAAAGGGGCCTCGTGACGCGGGAAGACCTATTTATTACTACTAAGGTATTTTTTATTTATTAAGCCTTACAATTCAGATACAAATAGCTACAAATACTAATATAGCAGCGGTAAACATTTTAAACTTCAGCATCTGTGTGCCTGTTGGCAAAGGCCTCCTCCAGCAGTCTCCATTTTCTCTCACATGCAGCCACTATTGTACTTACACGTTCTGCCAGTTACTCTAGCAATTTCATCCTCCCAGCATCGGAATTGCCTTCCTTTCTTTCTTTTCCCGTCTCTTGGGATCCAGGTTGTTATAGGTATTTACTCTATGTATAATAATCAAATTAGGTATCAGGTATAGGTTTGCCTACGGGTTTGGCTAGATGTTAACTTATTATTAGTCTGACTGAGTAACAGTATACATATACTTATAAACGCAGATTAACTAAAAAAAAAGTCTTGGCCTCATGTCACTAACCTGGCTCAAAATCCTTCAATGTTTGTTTCCCTCAAGCCTCAACACTTTAATGTTGATGACAAAAAATGAATGTTTCAGAATGTGCAAACAGAGCCCTTTCATAATTTATGTTATAGTTGTGGAATGACAGCCATGCGGAGGCTGCGGTGCTGCCGGCACTGCGGGCGTCGCTGGCGCGGCTCGGGCTGCAGTATGTGGACCTGTACCTCATCCACTGGCCTGTGTCCGTGGACGTAAGACACATCCATATACTAAAAAAACAATCATGGTATCTATTAATTCTACAGTTGACTTCGGCTTCCCCTGTTTATAGCTGCTAATTTATTTAAGGTTTAACCACTTTTACAAGTTTTATTTAGTTTCACCTGTTGTGGCGTCTGTGTCTGTAATCGAATCTAACAAGTTAAATTTGACTCACTTGCAGTGGTCTGATTGATTTAAAATTTGGTATGGGTATGTATGACGAACATCAATCAGGATTTCACAATCCCTTTCAGGCTTCCGGTAAAGACATGGGCATAGATTTCACGGAGACGTGGCGCGGCATGGAGGCGGCGGCGCGGGCGGGGCTCACGCGCGGGATCGGCGTCTCCAACTTCAACGAGGAGCAGCTACAGACCCTGCTGCAAGCCGCTACCATCCCACCAGTGGTCAATCAAGTTGAGGTTGGTGCTGACGAAAAAGAGGGATGTTATAAGTTTGACCTGTGTATCTGTCTATGGCATCACAGCTCCCAAACGGATTGACCGATTTCGATGCGGTTTTTTTTAATCGAGATGGTACGCAAAATCATCTCTATATGAAAACTAGCTTATGCCCCGCGGCATTGCCCCCGTGAAATATTTCAAAATGGGCTGGTTCCCTATCCCATGGGAATTTCGAAAAATCCCTTCTTAGTGCACCTATAGGCTACTCAAGGTATATGTTTGCTAAATTTCAAGTCACTAGGTCTAGTGGTTTAGGCTGTGCTCTGTCTGTCAGTCAGTCAGTCACGGTATTGTTTTATAGGTATAGATAATTTGAAGTCGAAAATACTTAGTTTTTTTTAAAGTTTACTTCCGGCTTTTCCTGCATCAAGAGCTGCGTCGTTCATGTGATTTTTCGAACCGGACTTCAAAAAAGGAGGTGGGGTTCCATGTTCTTCTGGAGGATGAGCTCTCGATATTTCGACGCAGTTACATGCATTATGATCGCGGGTAGAAACGCGGGTGGATGTTAACGTTGCGTAGACCGGGCTTTGTGCAATGTAATTAACCGAGAATCATTTAAAACTATCTCCAAATCTGGGCAGGTGAACCCGACCCTGACGCAGCACAAGCTGGCGAGTTTCTGCCAGCAGCGCGGCGTGGTGGTGGCGGGCTACACGCCGCTGGGGCTGCTGTCGGCCGCGCGGCCCGAGTTCGCCGGCCAGGGCGAGCTCCGGACCGGCGCCGCGCTGGGCCGCGTGGCCGAGCTGCACGGGAAGACGAGGGCGCAGGTTGTCTTGCGATACCTGGTCAGTCACTTAACTTGTTACAGCTTTTCTAGACTTTTTTTTGAAATAAATATCATGGGACAATTGACACCAATTGACCTAGTCTCAAACTGCAAAGCCTGTAGTTAAATAGATACTAGACAACATATAAACAACTTATACATATTAAACATTCAAGACCCGAGAACAAACATTCATAGTCATCATACAAACATCTGCCCCAACCATCGGACCAGGGACTTAGAGCTTTATAGTTAGGGTCATAACCACTAGGCTATCCAGTCGTCGTTTGTTAAGATTATTAAGGACAAACGCAGATTGTTTTACGACACTTGATCAGTAACTAACCAAAAAGTTTCTGGGTAAGCCTCGTTAAAGTGAAATAGAAAGTATGCGGAAGTTATCACTTATACTTGAAATACCTAAATTAAAGAAACCCAAACATGATAGGTGCTCAAATAGTTCAGTTGTGGGTTGTTGTCACAATTTTCCACTGTCCATTCAACCTCTATCAGCTTTAGATTAAACACACTGTCCCGTTGTTTCTGGATGGAATCATCTGTTGATAAAAACCTTGCTTAATCAATCTGAGATGTCGTTTTTCATGTAATGGGCAGGTCCAGCGCAGCATTCCCGTTATCCCCAAGTCGTTCTCGCCGGCGCGCATGGCCGAGAACCTGGACATCTTCTCGTTCGCGCTCTCGCCGGCCGAGGCGGACGTCGTGGCCTCCTATAACATCGACCACCGCTGCGTGCCGGCTGCTGGCTTCGCTAAGCTTAAGAACTACCCGTTTTGATAACTGACGGTGCACCTATGGAGGTTATGAGAGTGCCGGGGGGTGGGAGCGGGAGGGGAACGAGGGGAAAATCATGTGGCCTTTTAATGCAATGTTTCCAACAGTTCAAAAGTAGAAATTAGGAAAAGTAAAAAGTGACGGTGGCTTCAGGTTTACAATATTTGAAACATGAAATATTCTACACCTATATACAGTACATAATACCTGTATGTAAAAGTAGAGAAAAATATGCTTGTGAAAATAAGCTGTGTGAAATGCTCAAAGCGAAAAAATGCATTTGATTTTATCGATATAACATTGCTCACTTTTATTATCATTCCAGAAAAAATGGCGTTAAGTAAGACTATTGTAAATATCAAATAAAAATTTTATTAGGTACATTGTCTTTATTTTTCCTTTTTTACTTAGTAACTACCTACAATAACCCCATACCGTATTTTTAGAATATCGTGACAGACACTCACATACGTCACATAGAGGTTGGAAATCGTACACTGTTTATAAACAACCAGAAAAGCATAAGCTAACAGGAAGTACTTAATTTTAGACTAGTGTTCCCGTCTCATCTTTTCTTCCAAATTATTCTTTCAAATATCAGGAAGTAACCAGAAGACATTAAAAATAAATAAATTGTTTATGCAGAACCAAGACGGCATAAGCCTAAAGGGGGTACTTTTAAAGATTAGGCTATTGTTCCTATCTCTTTCTATTTCAATCTAAGTGCTTTATATTAGAATAGGATGGCACAAAGCAAGGGCCATAATATTTATCAAGTCATTACTTTGAAGGTAGGTAACGTATTTTACAACCTCGTCACCTATTTCATCACTGTCAAGAAAGAGACGAATAATTTCTCGTAGTCCCATGACATAAATTAACAGTGATCGGAGGGTAGTTTTGTAAAAAACCACAAAAGTTTGTTTCATTCTATCTTTATCGCACATAACGAGACACCGCAAACACTCTGCTCGCCTGGTAGGTAAGCCGCCAGTTAAAATTATTGGTTCTGATGCTAAAGTGTTTTTTTTTTTATTTACCTAATAAAATGTTAATTAGAAAGACATAACCCTACAGAAGGTGGACTCAATAAACGTTAGTATAACTTAACGCCAGAGGGTAGTAATAAAAAAAACTGCAACCCTCTTCATAAAAGATTTACTTACTTTAAGTATAATATTGTAATTGATGAAATTAAAGGCCAATAACTTTTTAAATACAGTTACTCAAAAATTGGTACTTTTTGTAGCTACGTATCATGCGGAAAGTTGTATTTTTAGTACAAGTGCTTTTTACTTTCCCAAGGAGCCGGTAGAGGACGGAGCCGGGCCCCTGCGGGTGGTGGCGGGGCACCTGCTGCCGGCCCGCCCCACCATTGTCATGTTTTCGCAATGTAGTGAAATACGTTGTTTGGTACACTTGCGGAAGGGTCATTTTCGCTCGTTCCTAGTTTCGACCCTCGCTTAGCGGCTCGGGCCCATTCACCCCGGGACTCATGCAAAATGACATGCCTTCGGCACTTATATCAAAAAGTGCTATATCCCCTAAATCTGCCTATGATATGGCAATGTAAGGTAAGTAACAGTAGGTACTATGTAAGTAGTAACACTTCCCAAAGCAGGTTAAATAAAATACGAGTTTTATATGTTTTCTTTAATGAAAAACGAATATAAATAAATAATAGCATCATGTCAACATTATGAAAACAGTAATCAAAGATAATATTTAAAATAAAATAAAAGCAGGTAGCTATGGAATCTGGAGTTAAGTCTATGGAATGTCCAAAAAGACCTCTCGAGTAGATCAATAAACAGGTATACAAATACATTTTAAAATTCAGGGAAAATGTATAATTTTCGGGCTCAAGAGATCTTAGGATCTATAAAACATGAGTAAAAAATGTGTAATGCATTACAATAAAATAAGTAGGTAAATACAAAGCTCTTTAGGTGAAGTGTAATGTACATTTATCAGAAAACAAGAGTATAACATTTTTTTATTTCATTCCAAAGATATTGAGAAAAACTCAATAGTTTTAAGTGTAAGTCCCTAACAAAACATACTAATAAAAAAATAAATGTCACTTGTTATGGTTTGGTTGGTACAAACTACCCTGTAGTCATAGACATCACAAACAAAGATTCCAGTATTTGTACGATTAAAAATAATTTGGACGATAAATATTCTACCAGTAGCTCGACTGTTAACATATTAAGCCATGGCTTGTAATACAAAAAATTGAATGTAGAACATTTACATTTAAATGTAATAAAAATGAACCATGATTTTCATAAAATCAAAACGGTGTACATAAATTATAAAAGAAAATAACAAAAGTACATGAAACAAAAAACCCTGCATAAAGTCATGACACTAAATAAATACGATCAACACCATTAAATATTATCTATTTACACCTAAACGCCTACAAAAATATACTTTCGATGTTTTTACACAAAATTAACACTTACGCAATTACATTTTCACTTAGTACATAGCGCACGCCAGTTAACTTACATTTGTACATCTACTGATAATGACTATAACTTCATAATTTGTCACATCGTCCACGACTCCAGAGAAATACATTCAACCTCAGCACATTATTATATTAGAGAACACGCTTATGGCATCTACATAACTAGGTATATTAGTAGCTAAGGTCAGCAACTACCCAGAATTTGGTTCTGGTTTAAGTTTCTGCGTGTCCTTTCTTGGCACTCTACGGGCTAAGAATGAGACAAATAATTATAAGAACGCATCATTTGTCTTTCGCAAACTGCAATTTTATTTTGAAGTTGGTTACACCCAATATATCGAAGAGTCAAAAAGACCATTAACTTATTACTTAGTAAAGAATTTCATTGAGTATCATAAATTATAAATCAGATGTAAGGAACAAGTTATTGCTGAATTTAGTCTCAGAGTGCGCCGGATTTGACATTGACACGCTTCGCTTCAAATGTGACAATACCACTTACTTAGCTTAGAAACGGGCAGTTTCTACATTCACCAACGAAGGCACTAAGTGCAAGATATCCTTAACATTACCATTCTTCTATAGTGCATATTAAATAGGCCTTATTTTTGATAAAATGTTATCATACATTAACATTGTACCCTTATACGCTGATGGGGTAACAGCCTGTGTTTGTTTAAATAACATGGATAAAAGCTTCGGAGAGTCTACAATCTACAATGTTAAACATATCACCCCGCATCCGATTAGAAGCCCCTCAGCACTACTTGCGGATGTTTCTTTTAAATTTAGAAGGCAATCACATTACCGCAGGGATAAAACAAGACGATAACGAAGAGAGAGAGAGAGAGAGAGAGATTAAAGTAACAAAATTAGTCTTCTTTCGGATACACAGAAATTTAGCGATTCCTTGTTTTACGCCTCCCGACGACCAGGCTCAAAACAACGAATTGAGCTTATTGACAAATATTGAATTTTCTTTTCTTATAAATGTACATACAACAAAAACCCACAGGATCTATGTGTATCCGAACGAACTACCTAATCTACCTAATCTATTTGCCATTACAATGAGTTCAGTTACAAGGCGATGCTAACCGGATGGCGGACGGTTCAAGTTACCACATCAACGGGAAGTTCACAGCGAAAACAATGGGCGAGAGACTGTACCTCTCATTCGCTCAGGATGTATGTTAGAGCACTCTGGCGTGATTCCCTACTCGTCCGCAAGCACTTACTTCCACACATAGTTGAACACGTCCATGATGCTGTCATAGATGGTGAAGGTGATGGCCACGTCGAACACGACGCGGCTGAGGCGCGGCACGGTGCCCTTGTAGAAGGCGAGCGGGCCCTCGGCCCTCCACGTCTTGATGAAGCAGTCCCAGGTGCTCCTGTACTTGGCGGCCTCGAGCCCCTGCATGCGCGTCTTGACCACGTCTATGGGGGTGTTGCCGAACACCGACGCGGCTCCTGGAACAAGTTATGTAGCGTTCGGTTCGCTTCTGGTCCCATGGCTGCCAACGCGGGAATGCCGCGAGGGTCGCGGGGTCTTTTGGGTTGGGTCCAGCGGGAGGCAGTTCGTAACCTCTTATTATTTGTTCTTGTGTGTTTAAGTATTGTATTCGTAAATGCTAGATTTTTAAATTAAGACGTAAAATGTGTACCCAAGTAGAAGAAGTAAATTAAGTAATTTAATATAGTGATGAATGAAGAACACATACACATGATTAGAAACAAGCAAGGAGGATAGTATACGGAGTGTCAAAGCCCATACTTCGAATCGTTCCCCGCAGTTATCTTAAAATTCAGGCAATTTCTAGATGGCGCCAAGGTCGTAGCCAGCGGGTCAAACAATAACAAAACAGCGGTTCTAATGTGTCACTCAAGCAAGGTAGATGGCGCTGAATGTAAATAAGAACGATTCAAAGTATGCTGGGCTTTGTCAATCCGTTTACTTTCCATGATCCTTGGAAACAAGTGAAGATAAACTAGCGCGGTGGCGTAGCGTGGACTTTTGCCGATCCGGGCGAAGATAAAATTCGCCGCCTTCTTACCTTGTAAATTGGAAAGAAAACTACAACTGGATATTGTCCTCTCGTCGCCCTCCTCGGAATGTGCCCCGTACGGCCCCCACACAACGCCATTAGACTAGTGCGCGTATGCAATCCTTATGTATTTTTGTTACGGATTTCTTTGTTTCTAACGGGATACTACCCTCTGGATAGGTATTTGAACTAATTGAAGACAGACTCTGTGACGTCATCACAGTGGTAAGAACTGACATCGAGGTATATCGATACCCTTCTCCGATCGAACCGACTGACTTTGGACGGGCAAGCATCGGCAGCGTGGCAACTGGCACATATTTTTGTAAGTAGCTATATTACATACAACTTTCAGTTAAGTTTGTAGTGCATAATTAATAATTGCATATGTTGCCATTTAACTAATGTAAACAAAATTATCAATTCCATTACGAACTTGTTTGCTGCAGCAAAATATAATTAGATAAGCCTTCTTATATTTGCCGTCGCCAAATATGTAAATAATTTAAGTAGACCGCCTTATCTCTAAGAATCGTCTGTCAAACAAGACTCAACTCATAAAGATAAACTGATGTAATCATGACTTAACGCGGCATCACGCTTAAGGTTAGCAGGTTTTCGGTTTGTGGTTAATATTTCTGGAACACGAGAATTTTAGAAACGCTTTGTTGTTCCGATGTAGTATGCGATAAGACCGCCTTATAAATATTTAGTATGGCTATGCGTATTTTTTTTAAAACATAAAATGTGTATTCGAAAATGTACAATATTTTATAAATAGTGAAAAAAAAAATGCTAAAATGTTTACGAATATCGCGACCACATTTTTAATTATTTTAACACACCGTTCCGCTTACCCGTTTGTGCTTGGCTAAGATACTGCACCAAACCCCACGATGGACACCTTCAACACCTCCATCAGAACCTTTACCCTTCTGAGGAATCTCTTCCAGTCAACGTTAGAGTGTTTTGTCACGATCGTACGTACCGGCGATGCCTCCGAAGAGCCCCACGATATACTTGGGCACGGGCTTGTCCCGGTCGCCGCCCTTGTACCAGTCCCGCAGCGACTCCATCACGAAGAAGCGGATGGCCTGGTTGCTGCCCTGCTTCATGATGGTCGCCGTCACGCCCTTGTACACGCCGCCCACGCCTGCAACGCACCACCAAACCAAGCATGTTCAAGGGAATTCCGGTATTTGTTTTTATTTTAATGAACTGAAATCTGCAAGCAATACCATACTCCTTTAAAAAGTCACAAATTAAGTTTTTTCAAAATGTATGGAAAAAGTCTCCAACGAACGACGTTTCAGTGGGACAATAAAATTAGCCTTATTAGATGACTACTGGAGTTTTACTGTAGAGAGCAAACTCAGCAAACTGCCTAATAGACAATCAAAGAGTAATTTTTCAAAAAAAAAAAGGAAGCATTCTGTTATCTACAATAATACTGGCTGACAACGCTGACGTATAACTCCTTTCCAAGTTCCTAATAAAAGTAGATTAATTATTATAGTGTTATAGTACTTATGGTAGTACTAGTGGGGCGTATAATAGTCCCACGCGATCGAAGTTAACTTAAATCTGTACTTCGCTCACATTATTGTCCTGTCAAAGCGAGCCTACTTGTTTAATTTAATCCAAGTTATTATTTTGTTTTGGTAAAGTGCGTTAGTTAGCCTTACTTTAGGCTGCCACCCTTGAACCGTAGTTAACCAATCTACGCTTTTTATTGTAAAGTCGTTGATGAAAAAGAAGCAACCCAGCTAACCAACACAAGAGTATCATCATCACTCACCCTCCTCGCGAACGATGGTCCTCACGCCATGGAAGAATCCTCGGAACCGTGGCTTATCCATGCGCATATCATTGATGAACTTCACTTTAACGGTCTCCATGGGGGTGACAGCCAACACCGCCTCCGCCACCCCGGCGGCCAGACCGCAGGCCAGCTTGCCGGTCGTGCTGAGCGTGCCATCCTCTGTTATCATGTACAGTTTCGCTTGCTCAAATACACCGAATCTGGAAGTAAAGGTGGGGAAGTCAGGTGAATCTTTAGCCAGTGGCGGTCTAAAAAATTCGGTTCAGGAAAATTCCAGTTTATAAATGAAATTGTTGGAAGTTTTCAACTTTTCTTAGTTGTTTAGGTTAGGTTAGATGTAGATACTCAAATAATAAGATTACGTAATGTCATTTCCGTATTTTTCGTGTACTTTACAAACTGGATTTCACCGTTAGCGTTTCAATAGCTAATTATGCTAAATGATTTGTTTTCGTCCAAAGCAGAATGGCACCTAAATACATATATTATCGTTTCGGGAGTAATTTGAAATCAGATGCCTACATGTAGTCCTATTTCCAATTACTTCATACCGCGGTGTAGGAAAGTTTTTATCACGTAAGTATTTATCTGAGTGTATCTTGACAAATACTGAGATATAAGCTATCCGAATCGCAGCTGACCTAATTAACTTTAGATTGAAATCTATTGAGACACCGAACATAGTTTCAACGTTGATTTTTTTTGTTAAATCATATTTTTGTCTGAACCTGTCTTTTCATACAGTGCACACGACCATGTTAAAATATTGATGTTCATTATCATACCTATTTGCGTATCGAAGTTCGAGTTCAAGAAGTAATTTTGGGGTCTGAACCCGAACACTGCAAAGTTGAGCCGATAATACATACGCACATACCAAAGGCCAAATGGCACGCACCAGCAAAATTTGTAACGATCAGACAGGTAGATAAAAAATGGAATCCTAAATGAACGCGGGAACGGCGTAAAGCGAGTATTTTTCCGTGAACCTTTCGAATTATTCTCGGAAGAGAAAAATGGCCCTGCATATTTTAACAGGGTGCGGGTGGCCCAAACTCGCTCTCAACAAATACTACAAGTAATATCTATACTACGAGTAGGTATGAGTATGAAGATGGAGGAAGAAGTGGGTTGATTTGATTATGACCATCAGGTACAAGGCTCTGGCAAGAGTGAGGCTTATATTTCAACTAAATTTCTAACAATACTACATAGATTAACAGAATCTTCGAATGGTATTATTACTGTGTGGGTTCTAAAATCGGGCTACTGGTAGTCCTTGAATGAGAATTTCAAACGCTTCGAAAAGTTTCGCAGTTATGTGAGGTTTCCATTTCCACTAGACTATCGTAATAATTTTTGAAGGTGGATCCACACGAGACTACTCGAGTCTAGGGTCTAGAGGCGTCAAAGCCATCACGTCTAACCGGTTACAGGTCTATCACAAATAGCAAGGTTACTCCAGTTCTGGATGGGTCAATCGCTGGTCGGTTAGTATAAAAAAAAATCTCCGTGACATCGGTGAATGTCACTCAATATCACGGAATCATGATTGTCACGCTTAACCTCGAAGTCGGCTGACATAATGAACCGCGCGTTATCAGGCATTATACTTAGTGTCGTAGCGATAGTTTGCAGTAACGCGACACGCTGCAAATTGACGCCTTGGACTTCGCACCGCGTGGACGGTGGTAGTTGATTGGACAAATAATTTAGACGTGGATACCGGCAGGTTTTTGGCTTCTTTAGTGTCTGATGAGTGATGAGATACTTAAGTTAAAATAAGTTGGCAGTATAGTTGAATATGGTAGGCGCCAGCTATCCTTGCACACCATACTACGAAGACCTGCATAAAGTACTTACATGAATCAGTACTTAAGTGCTTAAGTATTTGGTAAGGTTAATGATTCGGTGCCTGAAATTGCAGCAACAGTTGGCACCTTCAAAAGTAATTTATAGCAATAAAGGTGAAAAGCAGGGCGTCTAGGTGCCAAACATAAAGACGTTTATAATAATAGAACCTATGAAAGGCATCGCATACCGTAGAGAAGGTTTTATAAGGCGTATGGTACGACTTCTATGTTTATGTTTTGTACCGTATAAGGTGATGAATTATACAATTTATTGATCTTCAACCTGTGTCGTGCTCCTCGTTGCCAAGGGTCGTGACCCTCCGCGTAAATTGATAAACAAGGTTTTAGTTTGTAGATTTCAAAGTCGACTACGTATGTATTCAACAATGATGTGCATGGTCTGTTGCCTGAAGTGTTTAGTTTTTATTACGTAACCGCTTGTGTAATTATGGTCACAGGTGGTCACCTCGAATAATGCATTGTGATACTTGCTTAACTGTTTCAAAGTAAGGAGAACATTTCCTAGCGTGGCTAACGTTTTTGTATGTGTATGATAAACTTCCTTGAGCCTTCCAGTCTTTCAAATAACCTTGTTGATGTTCATTTAGTTGTAGGAGAAACAACAATTTAGGAATAACTTTTAAGTAAAACAAGAACTGATTTCCAGAATACTGATTGGAAGCAGTGTGACATTGGCATTTATTATAAAGAAATAACGCTTTTTAGACAGCTATTTATGTTTACCATGGACTCTACACTACGTCTCTTATGGCCTTGTATTCAGACTAATGAATGAGTTTTTCTAATAGAGAACAAACTAATAGTTCAGCGCGAAATGAAAAAACTTTGGAGCATCGCCACTGGAGGTGTGACGGGCGAAGGTGTCAGGCCGACGCGTACGGAATTAGCGATTTGTTGCGTATTACGTACTTGCTGGCGCCAACACATGATCTATTTCGAAATAGTCAAGTGACAAGGCATAAGTTATTCTAGAGCCTGGCGTGGCGTAGCCACCGAGTCGAGACTAATCGTGTTGTATTGTCAATGTTAGCTTCTGCCTGTTACTATTCGAAACGGCGGGGTAAGTTAAAAGAAGAATCGTCGATATATCTGCCCGACACAGATTCCCGCGAACTTTTCTGTCTAGTGTGAGACTGTGAGTAGATAGGACCTGCTTATTTATCTATTGCGTAAGTTGATATAATATCTTATTTACAAAGGTGTTTGCATTCGGCTTTATTTGATTTATACTGACTTACTGACTGATATACAAATAGATAACAGATGCATCAGATACTTTTATGGTTCCGTACTCAAAAGGAAAAAGCGGAACCCTTAGGTATAGAATTTACTTTGTTATCCATATCCATCCGTCTGTCTGTCTGTTTGTCCGTTAATTCCTAGTAATTCAAAACCTGTAGGGTACTCCCATTGGCATAGAATCAACTTTGGCCGGACGCGAAGTCTTACACCACAAGTCATGGAAAAAAAATCTGAAGACCGGACCAATGGAAGGTCGGAGTCCTCATCACTGCGAACCTTAAAAGGGAAATGTATGTGGGCGTGTGTGTTCAATGTCTATCCTTACCTGACGGCAGACTTGGGTATGGAGCCATACAGCAGCACGCTGAGCCCGCGGTACAGCCCAAAGAAGCCGTGGCCTTGGACTGTCTTCTTGACGCAGTCCCCAATGCCCGTGTACTTCTTGGTACCACCTGGAAAGGGGTAGGACATTTGGTGTACGAGCTTAATATGCAGAAGCTAGGACTTTTCATGACGGGTATTTTAAACATTGAAGAACTGTCAACACGAAAAGAAGAAAGCATCTACAGGGGTTGTTATTCTTTGGGCTATGGTTTTTTTCCACCTTTCCCCCTGGAAACTGCAAGAATTTTGCCGACAACCCTTTTAAAGCAAAAACAGTGTCCTCATACGGTCTGTAGGTCCGGATGTTTTATATTTTGTTCATTACCCATACCCATCAACAAACACAGTTTTATCAATTTGGGGGTAATTACCACCAGGTTCGGAACCACTGCTCTAGGGTTTTAGTTGGCTGTTTGAACAAAGTGTGAAATTGGTAGGTTAGATTGTACCGAAAAGTGACAGCGCTCGAGGCTGTAGTTGTACAACTTGTACAGCACTACATAAAGTGCTGTGTGTAGTGTACTCCAAGAACAACTAACGTACTATCTGGCCTCAAGGACGTTTGATAAGGGGTAAACTAGGACATCGAAACTATGGGCTTGGTGGCATGGCGTCCCGAGAAATTATTTACTTTGCGTGAGAGTTAGGTAGGTAGGTATAATAGGGAGGTATAACGATTGCGGCACAGGCGGCAAAAGTGGAACAGTAGGTACGTCATCACTTGAAATGTACATAATGGACTTACACCGTCTTTAAATTAGTTGATAAATTACATTTGATATAGAAGTGAGTATGGACCACTAAAACAGTACAATCATCAATCAATAACCGATTATTTAACTTACGTATTGAGTGACAAATACTGATAGTAAATAAAGATCTTACTTAGAATCTAGTGATTTAGAAGTTTGAATGTCTATGGAGTACTGACCGATCATGTACCTAGATCGCAGCGCCGTTTAGACAGATCAATTGATCAATTTGGTCATGCATCGTCAAATTAAAAAAAGAGACTCCACCTGCGGCGTAGGTAGGTACAGGTATGAATCAGGGGGGTAGGGTAGGGGGTATGAATTCGCGGAGCTAGTGAATTGGCCCTTTCAAATTCAGACTTATAGGTATGACTTCCTGAGATTAATGGGCATTCTATTGGTACCTACCTATGTACCAACTCAATCTATGTGTATCATGTATTATCTATACTACCTATTCTTTATTATTATGTTACACCTAACAAGATTCTCCAAAGTTCAAATGAAGTGAAATTATTAACTAGTTTCCATAATCAACATACCTAGTTATCTCAGTCACTAGGTCAAGAGTGCGGAAGCATGGGAGGTCCACAACCTCGTCAACAACATGACATGATTAATTACATCAGACCTACTATGGTTACTCATCAGCAAGTCACCTTATAAAATACCTTTTTTCTTCTGATAAGAATTTAAACTGTCTGAAAAATCTAATTAGAAAATACCTAGGTATCCTCGAGGTAGTGTTCAATAAACTTAAGTGTTATCTACTGCTAAGCATTATGTTTTAAAATATAACAGTAAACACATTGTGCATTGTTGTCTAGGCTTTAGTTCATTGACAAAATAAACACTGTTGATTCTTATAAAAAATTACATTACTACCTGCTAACCAGGACAATGCCAAAATAAAGTTTAATAGGAGATTTTTGATTAAGATCCTTATGCATAACTAGTTCTAAATGTTTGTTTTTTAAATAAGATTAGATTGGCATTAAGTATTTTGTTGGAAACCACCAAATTTTAAGTTAGTGCTCTCTAGCTAGGTGTATGTTTGTATTATTAGTTATGACAGTTATGCATAACATGTGGTGTGAGTGTGAACAGCGGTTGATAAGTGAACTGTACCTATTGATCCTTTGATTAGCTCATGTCATGATAACAAATGTTATTCAAGATAGGTAGTTACCAACCTCATTTCGAATAGTAGGGCACCTTAGGAGCTTTTCATAGTAAACAGAAAAAAAACTGTAATTTTTTTTTATAAAATTTGGTCCAAACTAATTATATTTTAAATCCAACATGAAACAGAATTTCCAACTTTCATTTCCTCTTGCAAAAAAAACCAGTTTAGTGTTTAGTTCAGTTTAGTTGTGTACTCTACAATTATACTAGAATTGAACTGTTAGGCTTAAACTAGATTAAAATTTTTGCTGCAAGTACCTAGTGGACCTAAGATCATTAAATAAAAAAAGAAAACAATTTTTAGGTACAACATTGCAATGACAGATTACAAGCAACCTTGCAGCTGTGTCAATAGAGGCAGTAATAACATAATCAGGTTGAAGTGCTAACTGTCATGCAAGTGTGGTTTCTAGTTTAATGAGATTCTAACTAGCCAGTGCCTAATTAGTTAAGCTTTATCTTGCATTTAAAATTGTTCCATAATATTCTTCAACCTACTACAATACATATTCTGTGGTTTGTTAGCGATTTACCGGCACGAGTAGGTAGGTAGGTACATATTATACAGGTAGGTATTCAATTCATTGCTTTTCCTTATGTCGCTTAACGGAATATGACTAGTTTGATGTACCTTCCTAACTACCTATCTCTGGTTTAAAATATAGCAAGGCAAGTGCGTGGCCTTGAGTTTACATTACGATCCGCGGACGTGGTTTGTGCGTTGTGGGATTTCTGACATAACAAATAAAATAAGCGGCGCAAAGTCCAAACGTTCGAAGTTCGACTGCTCATCGCGTAGGAAGAAAGTGATCGATGAAAGAAATATTTTTAGCGGTTGCCTGGCGCATTTATTACGAACATTACAATTGCAAGAGTAGATGTAGATATTCGTCTACCCGTGCCGCGAGGAAGTCGCGTTTGTGAAAACAAACTACTACAGCATAGCTATTTCTAGAAGCGTTGACAAATCTATGTGAAACGGAATAATCCTAAATTACGATAGAAATAGGTTAATCACCAATGTTTTACTACCTATTACAACATTGATACGGAAAGGTTATACCTACCACACTGTTGAATGAAGGTGAGCCTGTTTAGAACGCAGCGTGTTAACACTAACCTTTTTCGTCTAATTGCAGTTGTGTTTTCACGTATTCGGTTGGGAATGTAATACAAATTTCAATGCCACCAGTTATGCCGCCGGCAACGACTCCCTTCATTCCCACCGATCCCGAGCCCCCAGCCGCAGCCGCTGCACCGCTTTCCGACATCCATGGTCTCTGGAACGGATTCTTAAAGTTTCCCGGTCTGTGAGACATGTTTCTGATTGAAAACACTTAATCGGTTCTCACAACGGCTGCGACACCCACCCCACACGACAATTCAATAGCGACTGACTTTTTTTTTTTAATTCTATTCTTTGATTGTGTTGGTGTTGGTGTGGTGTAGGTGTTTTGGTTTGGTTTTGTGCAATTTTATTCATGAAGTAGTGAATGTTGGGAAGTTTTTTTTTTGGCATAGTATCCCTAAGTGTGTTCGAGATAATGTTTAAAATGTTTTTGAAAAACCGTTATTGGTTTGTTGTACTGGTACAACCCTAGGCGTTTACGCCGCCATTTTGACAGAAAAGAAAAGATAATCAATTTCCGATATGTTTGCGTTGCGAGATATTTAAAAGCGTTATTTATTTGAACCAGTGTTTTATATTTTTTTTAGACGAAGACTGAATTGAACAACAATCAAAATGGCTATACGCACTTACGGCGATAAGCCGATTAGTTTCCAAATAGAGGAAGGAGGAGAATTTTACTGTGTTGGCTCTGAGGTAATTTATTGGTTACTTGTTACAATAAAGCGTTTATTGCCCAATGTATCTACCTAAACACCACCTAAATAAAATAGATAAATAATTCATTGATAATGGATGAACTTCGATTACCGCTACAAACATTATTTATTGTTTTTAGGTCGGAAATTACCTTCGATTGTTCAGAGGGTCTCTCTACAAGAAGTACCCTGGCATGGTCAGGAGGACCCTCACCAATGAAGAGAGAAAGCGTCTCGTTGACAACGGGCTAGGGCAGCATGTCTTATCCAGCTCTGTGTCCTTACTGAAAGCATCAGAAGTTGAAGATATAATAGAAGGAAATGATGACAAGTGAGTGAAAACTGATTTTATAGTTGAACAATTAATTCACTGCAACAGAATGACAGAGCCCAACAGTAGTTTAGATCATAGTTCAGTTTAGAGCATATTTTTGCAGATACAAAGCAGTCTCAGTGAGCCAAGAGTTACCTACACCTCGAGAAAGTAAAAGCAAAAAGCCGCACAATCCGGCATGGCTGCCTGTGATGCCCAACTCCTCGCACTTGGATGCAGTGCCCCAAGCCACCCAGATTAGCAGGACTAGGGTCCACAATAAGAAGGTATTAAAAATAAGGCTTGGTATCTTATGCCCGTTTTCACCAACGAAACCTAAGTCATCACCTAGTCAGGGGACCCCTATCCTAAGTGGCCCCTTATATCTCTCCCTAACCTATTTTCATTTTCACCATCCTAGGTAACACCTTAATAGGGGTCACCTAACTAAGTGACGGTTTGTTTCAGGTATAATGATTTCTAAAACCGGTTTTGTATCGATAATTTTTTTTAAGAGAAATGACTTCAAAAATCTTCTATAAAAAGTTAAAACATTTTAAAAACAGAAAAACTAGACAAATATATTGTTAATACTAAATTGACGCCTTATTTCTTATTTTTAAATGTTAACTAGGCTGTATGGCATTATCTTTGCCATCCAGAAAAATAAGAACTTACGGGGACAGTTTATAATGAAGTATCTATTTTTTTCCGAACTTTCGGTGCGATGATTGAAATTTATTAGCATTCATTGACTGAAACTGGAATGATTAGTTATCTGATTAATTTATTCATGTTTTATTAATTAATTTATTATTTTCAAAGTATTGTGTTATTCAATTTCTTTGAAACCCGTATAATACAGAACTGACCAGAACCCGCGAGCGCGCATGTTAATTAATCGGTTCTCGCGTGTTTCCTACATGTAGAAATGCCGTTGGGTATATAAAAAACACAAAATAGGATTATATTTTAAGTGTAAACGGATAGCGAAATCAATAATAAATTGACACAGTGCGTGGCGTTCTGTTATGATTGAATGCGGCTTCTGGTTTGTTTTGTATTCTGAGGGTCATTAATAGACTGATGATGAATAAGTATTAGGCATTCGTCCGGCTGCGATGAGGTCTTCCTTTATACAGAATGGAACGAAAGTATGAAAAGCATGCTTTCTTTCGACATTCTACGTGTAGGTATATCTTATGACAAATCTTTAGTACCTATCATACTTTGATATAAATCATCTGATTTTCAGTCTGATCTAAATAAGTTTGATGTGAATATTAAATCCAATTATTCAACAGCTTCCAAACTCTACAAAATCATTTAAATAGCCTTCCATTTTATATAAATCTTATCAATCAAGTTAATTATTGCATAACAAATGCACAATAACCTATAAAAATTAAAACGCATCTGCGACTGCATGAACTGTCACTTAGCGCTAGGGGGTCAATATTCGAGCCCCTAAACTTAGGGGGCTCCCTTAGCAGTTAGGTGTTACTTAAGCATTGGTGAAACGGAAATTGATCACCTATGACACCTATGACACCTATGTCACCTAAAAGAGCTAAGGGATCCCTTAAATTTTAGGAGTTGTTGGTGAAAACGGGCATTAGTATTGTATACTAGGATTAGACATTTGTGAGTGTAGGTTTGTTTTCAACTTTGTGATCTAGTTTGAACTTTTTGGTCTATGGTCAAGTTAAAAAAATTATAAGCTGCTGGAAATGAGTTTGTAATCATAATTAGTACCAGAAGCAACAACTTTTTGATATATCTTATGAATGAATGTTGGATTATTGGACAGACAGGGAGGAGTGGAGAAGACTGGGGGAGGCCTTTGCCAGAAGGCACACAGAAATATAATCAACAGTATGGTTATTTTAGTTTCTAAGTAGGTATACGAATGTAATTTTTCTGAATAAGAGGCTATAAATAAATAAATGAATATTGCAATGTTCAGATTAATGGATTGAATAGAACAAATCATGACCAGAGAGATAATGGAGAGTGAGTGTGGAGCGGTAGTAGGGAGGGGTGAGGGGGCAGACTAGGGGACACACCAGACTATTGATGTGCCAGATTAGTGAGACTGCAGTGAAATTTCAGGTGCGCACATTCCCCCTCTGTTTCGATGACACGGACATGACGGCTATGCTGGAGAATGCCTCCCAAAAGCAGATCCTTGTGCCCATCCGCCTGGACATGGAGATTGAGGGGCAGAAGCTTAGAGACACTTTCACATGGAACAAAAATGGTAGGTCTTTATTTATGGCAATTGTATAGTTAAAAATCGGCAGAGTTACGAAAATGCCTTGCATTATTGATGTGTACCGACCTATTTGTTTCGAACATTCGAAACAAACGTGCTGGACTGTCAGACCGCCACTTTTGCAAGTCAGTAATAAACTAGCGTTCAACTAAGTCCATTGTTTGATTTGCTCCATAGCTGCATACTTCTCAATTATCTAATTTAGATAGGTTTTTTTTACTATGTAAGTAATTTTTATAAGTATGATAGTTTTCCTTTTGCTCATTGCCAAATACAAGAGTTTGATATGTTAAATTATGGAATTAATAAAATAAATGAGTACAAGTAAAATTTTAATAATTAAAGAATTAAGGATTAAGTTGTTGAACGTAGAAAGTGGCAAGTCAATTAGTATGGGTCAATCAACTTCTAAACAAGTCGCACGCTTAGAATTAAAGTGACTCAATTCTTAATATGACATATTGCAAAATTGAATTTAAAATCTAAGCCTACAAAGTTTAATTCCGATTTATCATGTATTTAGAATTGAGTCACTTTAATTCTAAGTGTGCGAAGTGTTGTTATCATTGTCCTGCGACACAGGAGACAACAGTGACATAGTTGCTTATAAAAATGGTTGTAATGTATACTACTAGCATGCTTAGGTGGTAAATCACGAGAAAAAAATGCGCCTGTACCAATCATAATTTCCAGCTTTGGTGGATTTGTACCATAGAAAATCATATTTTTAATTGGTGACCCAGGGGACATCACCATCGCAACGAAAACGCACCACACTTAAGCATTGAATTCACCCATTTCTGGCAGTCACAATGTGTGTCTTTGGTGGTTATGAATTTGCAGCTTCATAATTTTATTGACATCCAACTCTCTGTCTTCTTGATAACTATACTAACCAACTTTTGAACAGTAACATTAATCGTCCTTAATCTCAGCAATTTGTCTTTCCTTAATTATAGAATCAATAATAACTCCGGAACAGTTTGCCGAGGTTCTCTGCGATGACTTGGAGCTCAACCCTAGCACATTCATCCCGGCGATCGCTTCGTCCATCAAGCAGCAAGTCGAGGCGTTCCCGAGCGAGCCGCCCGCTATACTGGAGGAGCAGACCGACCAGAGGGTCGTTATCAAGCTGAACATTCATGTGGGGAACACTTCGCTTGTTGATCAGGTCAGTGGTGCTTAAAATTTAGTGGCAAATTGTTAACGCAGCAGTGTATTCGGTAAATTTGGTCATACATAGCCTATGGCCTATGTTCAGCAGCGGACGTCTTTCGGCTGACATAATGACATAGCCTTCTAATAAGGTAGGTTAACATCATGAAACAAAACGGATTGTGATTGCTGCTAAGTGGATCAGCTCACTTCAAAAAATTTAAAATATAATTGTCAGCGGCAGCTAATACACGTTCTTTCTTTAACTCCAACATTATGCCAGGTGGAATGGGACATGTCTGAGAAAGAGAACAACCCGGAAGACTTCGCTATGAAACTGTGCGCAGAGCTCGGTCTCGGCGGCGAGTTCGTGACCGGCATCGCGTACTCGGTGCGCGGGCAGCTGGGCTGGCACCAGCGCACTTACGCCTTCAGCGAGGCGCCGCTGCCCGTGGTGGAGGTGAGACTTATTGTTGTAAGAAACTCGAGTCTTGGAGTCTTATTTAATAAAACTTGAGCTATTTTTGAAGAGTCGAGTCTTATAAATAATACTTAGAGCTCAAGTCCTTAAGAATCTGGAGTCTTTTGTAAAAAGACTTGAGTCCTGCCAAAAAGAACTTATTACTGATATATGTGTATGTAATTTTAGTATATTAAGCCACAAAGACAGGCATATTGAAGCCCTTATAGTTTTATTACCCAATCGGTAATCTGCTTCGTCGTCGGAATATTTATTTATTTTATTTTATTTATTATAAGTAGATGGTATTATGTGTGTTTATTATTTTATTTAGAAGTTTTAACTCTCATTTTGATTCAGCAAATCGTCAGTCTTCAGGTGGATACTTTTGATTAGGTTATTTGCGTTTAATGCAATTAAATTGTTACAATTTTTCAGGCAAAAATCACCCAGTATTACCTATTATAATATTTATAATAAACTCGGTCTAGCTCAAAGAACTTAAAAGACTCGAAAGGACTCAGAAGACTCATGTGAGTAACGAGTCCTAGTCTTGAAAATCTACTCAAGTCTCGAAATGAAGACTAAAAAAGTTGAGTTTTTTAACTGACTTCAAAAAAGTATGTATGTTTTGTACAACACTAGATGAGACTTGTGAAATGTATGTCTGTTCAAGGCTGGCCAAACCTAGGCCCGCCAAGGCATTTGAATTTGCCCGCCAACCCGTTAATCGGCCAGCCGGCCAATAGCGCGACACGGCGATGGTTGGCCACACGGCTTCCATCTCTACAAGCAGTGGCCCGGCGCCGGCTCTAACTTAAAAAAATTGGCCCAGCTAGAAAACCTATTGGCCAGCCTTGGTCTATATCTATCTATACCTATAAAACAGTACCGTGACTGACTGACTGACAGTGAGACAGACAACACACGGCCTAAACCACTGGACCTAGAGATTTTAAATTTGGCAAACATATACCTTGAGTGTCCTAGAGGTGCACTAAGAAGGGATTTTTAGAAATTCCCACGTGATAGGGAACTAGCTCATTTTGAAATATTTCACGGAAGCAAAGCTGAGGGGCATTATAACCGCCTTATCTCGTTCCAGACCCCATACCGCCAGCCTTCCGAAGCCGAGCAATGGGCGCCCTACCTCGAGACCCTCACCGACGCAGCGATGGAGAAAAAGATCCGAGACCAGGACCGCAACACGCGTCGCATGCGCCGCCTCGCCAACACCACGCCGGGTTGGTAACTACAGCCCTTATACCCACTATAATGATGACAATACCTGTTTACCAGCGTAGCAACAAAGGGACTCTTCTCAAATCACGCTGCGATGCGAATCGCAGTACGTTTTTACGACGCACATCGCGATATTTTGCCATTTTACTCGAAACATAAAATTGCAGAGTATTTTATACCTGATAAGAATTGGGCACGCGTGGGAATTACAGGTCAAGTCCTTTTGCGAGAGGCCTGTGCCCAGATATAGGGTGTGCTACGTGTAAAAAAAAAAGATTTCGCATCACAACGTGACTTTGAGTTAGGTCTTAAATCATCCACATTGTTGTCATGCATGCCCGGTTGAGAACGGCTTTTAAACTGCTCATTATTACATAAAAACTACAAGTATAGGCTAAACTGGGTGATAATGATAAGTAAACTACAAAATATTGCTGTTTTTTAATCTGGAGTCGTAGACAAAGGTTTACCATCACCATTGCACTTACCTGTTTATTTTAACGTCTACCCACGTCACTCTCGGACGGACATGCATGATGAGATAAGTTGTCCAACATAACGAGCCAGGGTGGCTAGCACGTGCACCATTTGGTCGCATATGTAGCTCAGTGCCTCCTTCACTGATTCCATCACTATGAAAGGGACGCACTGCGCGACAAGGGATAAAATGGCGCGCGTGTTACATACTGTGCTGATTGCGTCCTTTCTAGTTCGTCAAGCTAAAGCGGGGTACACATAGCGATAAAACGAGTCGCTACTTTTTTAACCAATAACTCCATGTTCTGTCGGATTGTGCAAAAACGCTAATATTATTTTACTAAAAGCAAAAATATTTATATAACATTACGAAAAAGGTAATTTTATCAATTTAATCATTATATAATATCTTTATTTTACAACTAATTTATTTCGTTACGTCATTATTTGGATACGTTCAGCTTTTCGCAGCTTAATTTATTTTATAATTATTTATTTTTTAATTTTATTTTATAATTTTTTTATTTATTTGGCCAGTAATTAAAATAATATTGGGCTTATTTGTTACTTTATGTTTTACTAATTTATGATACTATTGATTACATATTGATCATTATAGGTTTTAAGTATTATAATTGGTGGTGTTTAATAAATTATTACACTTTTATTATTTAAAAAGCATTATTTGACTTTTAAATTTGTCAAATGGTCAACATAGTATTTTCCTTGCCAGTTGGTGAAAAATTTACAATACTTCGTTTAATATTCACATATTTACTAAGGTTATTATTATTACTTATTCACTTATTGTTATTCCTGTTTTAATTAATAACAGTATTTTATCACATTATTACGATACACATTTTATTACCAATTTAATATTCACGGTACTTAACCATGTATTAATTACAATTAGGGTATTGGTTTTGAACTTTTGAACATTTTGATTATTTTGATTTTAAGTCGGGTTAACTCAACTGTTCAAGATTACTCAATATGGCTTGAATATTAATACCAAAGAGGCTTCAAATTGGAAGTGTGTACCTATACAGTTTTAAGCTGAAACTTATCTTTTACATAAGATTCCTATCTTCTACCTCGAATTTTACATTTAATCGACTTTATATTCTGAAGAAGACGACGCGAAAGCAAAAGTGTCAAACTTCAAATCGCCATATTGATTTCCGTGGTATAATTACATACATACTTACATGAACCCTGAAAACAATACACTCTTTATATTTGGGCAGTCGTGTAAAAAGTAGCTGTATTCATCAGTTCATTACATTATTACACACTTCAAATTCAGATCGTAACTGATATTTTTTTAACTTTATTCGAAAATGTGCTATTCTTATTCACTCGAAGCTTTCCCGTTTCAATGTTATCTTTGCGGAGTTCGGAGTTGTTTTTCTTGAACTGAAATTTTTGGTTTAGTTGAAGTAGGCGGCAACAATAATAATTATGCTTTAAGATTTTAAAACTTGGCTCAAATAATTTAGTCTTTAGGCCCATTTCGCGACATAAATGGATAGTTTCACCATAATATTGTTTTTATCCTGCAATTTTCTAATTTTGGTATTTTTTGTTCTGTTTTTGGGTTGACTAGTTGCTTAATTTTACAAAACAAATTTTATTATATGTAAAGTCAGGATGGTCATTATTTCTATTCTACTCGTTAATAATGTACTTAACTCAAATTATCCTTGGTTAGGTGAAAGTCAATCATCTTGTGGATTTTCCTAGGAACTTGATTTCTTTACTAACTTTTAAGTTTTTAAGCGACTTGGGCCTACTGATCTCATAATTTATTTTAGACGCTGGCTGCATGGCATGTGCACATATTTATTCTAGCACATAACGTTTTATATAGTTTTACGTTCACTAAAAAATAATATAAGTAATAACTAACGATGCCTTTCATAAGTACAATTTAATGCAATTAAATGAGACTATGGTGGCAGAATTTACATGAAATTATTTTAATAGTTTCATGAAATTTTTTTTTACCAAAAATGGAAATAATTTCACATAAATTCTGCTTTTTTTTATTAATTATAAAATGTAAGTGGACTGTTAAAATTTCTATCACATTAAAGTTTAAAAGAATATTGGTATTTTATTTCATTTACCAACCATCAACATCTAACGATACCATCGTATTTGGCATTGCATTGGGTGATTAAATTGACGCAATCTGCTTACACCATACTAAAATCAATGAAAATAATCGTTTTATTGATTATTTTTGTTTTTATTTTTATGAAACATTCATAGAATGAAATTCAATATACAATGACAATGCAAAGAAAAATCCGTTAAGCAGCTGTCCAGCTGCTTAACGGATTTTTCTTTGCATTGTCATTGTATATTACACCATACTAATTGATTAGTTTTCAATAAACAAATACAGTTCTTATTCTTATAGCAAAGTCACGTGAGGTACTTAATAGGAAAAAGCATCCATTTTCCGAATCTCTTTTAAAAGTAACTTGTTGTACCCGGTTTATTAAAGTGCCCTCATTATTACCACACATGACCGACCGCATATAAGTGTGCAATTGAAACTAGCGGTTTAAATTTTCTACTATCCTGGTAGTTTTTGATAGATTTGGTAGTTTTTGGGAGTTTTGGTAGTTTTGTTGAGTTATCCGTTTTGTGGCAGATGTGTCGCTGGGGCGCGCGGTGAACCGCCTCATACGCGCCGACGAGGTTCTCTTCCAGTCAACGCCTGAAAAAAGGAGGAAAAAGATTTAATCACCCTTTGCAGCTACCCGCTTCATCACCACAGTCCAGACCACTGAGATCTACCACCTTGAATTTGTAGATCATATACTGGGTTGTACTGTGTTCAAATATATCATCCTTTATGCTTAGTGAGATAGTGTCAACTTCAAATTTAAGCAATGATTTTTTAATTTACTGATGCTTTTTGATTTTGCTGTGGAATGGATGAATCTCGAGTAAAAGATAGATCGACTATGTGTCCCGCAGGTATGAAGTCAATCTTGACACATTGCACAGCTATGAAGTTTCTGATTATTGACAATGTTAACCGTAGGAGAAAATGCCAGACTTTCTTGTTTGCCACACGCAACAAGCAAGTCTAGCATTTTTCATCTTTGGTTAGCATTGTCAATAATTAATGTGAAACTTGATAGCTGTGCAATGTGTCAACATTGACTTCATAAGGGCGGGGCACTATAGTGAAAGAAAGTGTAAGAGTTGGTATTCTCATTCATGTAGAAATTAACGTAACATGTAGCTTAGATATATTGTATGCATTTGTGAACTGTATTCCGAAGGCAGTCAATTGAATTACTTGAAGTATAAACTATTAAGCGTAAATACACTGTTTTTATTATTCCCTTGTGTTACACTCAAGAGATGCCTTTTAATATGAATGGCCACTTGCAGCAAACATTTAAATCCCGTTTAAATTTTGAAACCAGGTCATTTTGACAAAACTACACTGGATTTAACACTACAACAACTGGGGTTAATTTTTTGCTGCAAGGGGACATAATTGTATACTACTCTAAAGATCAGAAAAGTTGAAAACCCCCGACATTGTCATTTCAAAGTTCATTATTTCAGAAACGGGTGAACCGATTTTAATGACACTTAGCTATGAACCCACTCGACAAGCAATAAGGTTGAAATTTCAATATACAAAGTAGTTCTAACCTTTTTTGTAAGTAACTGGTTGGCGGTTACGAGAACAGAAGCAGGTGATAGCATTGCATAGATACAATTCCATTGTGATTGCTGCTAAGTGGATAAGCTCACTTTAAAAAACAATTAACTATACACAGATACACAGAGGGTCGAACACGAGTTTTCGAATCCTGCGTACCGTTACGGTTATCGTATCGAGATCGAGAAACCTCATACTAAATTTTAGTTCCAAATACGCTCACGGGCGGGCGCTGTTCCAAACGTCATACAAACTCGACAACGTTTAGTATTCGATTTTACTTGACGCAGGTTTCGAATATTCGTACTCGGCCTTCAGGTCAAACTTATAGCACGAGGGGTAGTTTTTCGTCCGACCGTGAACATCAGTAGTGCCACCGACAAAAATTCGTCAGACTGGCAGATTACATAACCGCCACTAATAACATAAAACATAAATTTCTATTACATATTTTTATTTTTTATTTTAACATCATCATCATCAGCCGAAAGACGTCCAATGCTGGACATAGGTCTCCCCCGAGGCTCCACTCTGATCGGTCTTGTGCTTTCCACATCCACCGCGGTCCCGCGATCTTTACCAGGTCGTCGCTCCATCTTGTTGGAGGCCTACCGACAGCTCGTGTCATTCGAGAACAATTTATTGGAAATTAAAATGAAAAAAGTTATTTGGGTTTGACAGGGTTATACAGACAAGATTGGCGCCTCCTAATAAGCAAAAATATGCTTGTGTCAGGAGACACCGCTCCTCCATTACAATAAATGGTAGTCTTCCATAATAAACTGGGACTAAACTATACTTAGTTAAAATAAATCAAACTAATCTAATCATTTATTAATACATATAAAACTACATCATTAACATTAGGTACAATGTCAAGTAACAGGCATTTACATAGAAATACATCAGCAACAGGCCTCGTCAACTCGCTTAACCAAAATTACAAAACATCATCAGCAACATGCTTCGTCAAAAACCCTAACCTAAAAACCCCCACCCCGCATCGTACCCGGCTCAAAGGTCCCCAACTAATCTTGTCTTGAGATTTACACAAAATAAGATTGTCTCGAGTGTTTGCGTTAATAAATAAAAAAATATTATTTTAACAGTTTTGTTTGATTTTTGGGGTGACACCTTAGAGTGACACCTACAATGTTACCCGCACCGGGTGTCACCCATGCTGGCGTTCAAACAAGACAAAATGACAATGACAGCATACTAGTAAATTCGTAGCTTGTCTACGAATATCGTAGCAACGGCTACGAGCTACGAGATAGGTTACATCACGATGAACGAGTAGAACTGTGTGTATGTATACATATTGTGCTCCTTAATTCGTTTAAGATTCTACACCAGGTTAGGCTAACTCGGGGAAAATGTGGAGCATAGCCGAAAAGCAAATAATTACACCCGCACCGTGTAATGTGTGAACGACATTGAAGCAGAAGAAACTGCTGGGTATGTTTATGGTATTTGGCGAAAACATCTACCTATTTAAAACCGCGAATACGAATACCACAGTGTGGTGTCAGCGTAACATTCCCGACATGTAATTAAAAACCGTCATCTGTTTCATAAATAATGTCCCGAAAACAAAAGCTTTTATTTCAAATTTCCCCACTCAACACGCGCCATTACTTCTCAAAGGGCGACAAACCCTAACTTTATGTGGATGTTTTCGTTTATAAATACGATTTCTGAGATTTATCGCTTCGCACAGACGTTGGATGTAAGACGAATTTGAGTTTGGAGTCGTGAAAAACACGCAGCGCGCAGGCGCGGGTTCGACCAATCTCGTGGTGCGTGACGTCTCGCTAGAGATAGCTAGGGATGCGAAATGCTTGACGGTTTTTATCGATAGTGACTTTACATGATTTCAGGAACAGGATGTTGAGAAGGGAGTTAAGGAAAGATTGTCAATTAGGTAATGTACCTAATTAGTTTGGCATATATATGTATTAGTTATAACACCAGATTTTTTGTAATACTTTTAAATGGCTATTATTTATTTATTTCTATATAAAATTCTGAAATAAATTACCCGGGCAATGTGAAAACTGTAAATTTGAAACTCTTTTTAAGTAGCTTCATTATTTATAACAGAGACAACAAGGATAGATACTTGAAAGTTAAAAACGAATATGTTACATATTTGATTACATTAACAACACTAAAACGCCCATGACAACATGAAAAAATATAATTTTCACCTACCGATTTATCGAGGAAAATAAAGGGTCTTTAGATAAATTGCATGTCAGTACGGAGTCGACAGGGCTCCACCCTATCGGTAGATTTCCACGCTCACTCAGTGTGATAAAATGTTCGGCCCAAGCAGAGGCAGCGCGGGCCCTCGCCCCACTCCCGCCATCGCGAAATTCAAATTTGGAATCATCAATGCCAAATTAAAATAATAAAAACTGCACATAGACAACACAAACTTTACGTGGGTAGTTCTTAACGGTTATCATAACTTTTTAAGTTGTTTTTTTGGTGCGTTAAAGTTTTTTGCGTTCTAGACAGTTGGTCTTCGTGTTTTAATTAAGTTTATAAAAGAACAATTATGTGAAAGTTACACGTGGAATGACTAAGTGAGGCGGAGAGCGGGGTATGGAAGTTTATCTGAATAAGGTAAGTTATTTTACCAGTCGTTTAATAAAAGGATACCTACATATAAAAAAAATCTATCGATTTTTATGATCTACTTACTCTTTTGTAGATCTTTCGTTTCGTAACGACAAAATTTAGATCAGTAAGTAGCGGTTGTTCATACGGATTTCGTGATCGTTTAATAAGGCGAGGCGTTATTAATTAAAAAAAACGTAGTTAATGGCAGATTGCGACATGGTGACTTCAGCGACAAAGCTATTTAGTAAAAAAACTCAATTAAATGCTATTGTAGTATTTATATTGTAATGTATAATTTCATATCAATACTACAAACATACTTATTTGATTCTATACTCATATTACGATTGTACATATCAATCGCCATCTCTGCCAAGTTTAGTAGCACCTAGAGGCAGTTTGGTTGCATTCCATATAAATTTGAGGTCGATTAAAAAAAGTGGCTGGATGGGAAGGATATCGATTAGGCTTTTTACTTTCAGTACAACTCTCTCTTTACTCTATACGAATTAATTTATTTGGTAGTTTTACAAATCCAACGACCGCATCGATTGCAATAACGGACAATCTAATAAAGATTAACGAGTTTATAAATTTAGTGTCAGAGGAAAACGGACAAGGGGCTTTACCTGATGATAAGCAACTATCGAAGCTGCCCGCTTGCAAACACCACCTTGCAGCAAATTCAGCTGACCTTGCTAGATTTCTCTCAAACAGTATCTCGGTGAGAAACCGGGAGTTTATTCCAAAATCTAAACGTCAGGGGATGGTAGGTACCTACTTAACATTTTTGACAACAGAATTCGACCAGCGAGTCTCCAACTTTCCACGTGCTAGGATGAGCTCCCTGTCGACAGGATTATTTTTCGGATGGTTAACAAATTCACCAATTCTTGCTGCACGTTCTTCCATTAAATCAACAAGAGTAGGTACCTACATTGTGCAGCGAATAGTAGGTAGAGCCTCGTGCAAGGTCTTTCCAGAGGCCTTATTGTCTAACGCGCTCGGCTTCGCTTTGGCATTGACCATCTCTCTCTCGCAGGATCTTGTACCGTTTGACAGAAAAAGATGGCGAATTTTGGTTCTTTTTCAACAGATGAAGAGTGAAACATTACATAAAAATTTATACGAAATTGCAAATACAACGAAATAAAAACTACATACCTAGGTAATTCTAAGCAAACTAAGACTAAAATACTTAAAAGAAAGAGCTCCCTCGCGGCATGGTCCCAAAGAAGCTTTCAGCATTTCATGCTGATACGTTGTGCGAGGAAGCTGCCAGCTCTTCGGGCCCTACAGTGGCGTCTGCGAGTCTTCCAAAATTCATTAATTAAAATGTGGGCATTGGGACCCCACCGGCCTAGGGCCTGGACTTGGAATGGTACAAAGTTGTATTCGGAGCCGAGACTCACTTTTATATGCCTTTAATTTTTCTGCCACTTCTGCTGCCGCACCCGATCTAAGTATTCGCTGTTCCTCGGAGGCGTGACGGGGGTGGAGGTTCAGTGTATCTGTAGGTACAGGCTTAGTTAAGTTGCGGGTGTTTCAACACAGTGATGATCTTAGACATAAGGCATAATGAAAACGGGATATTGACCACGATTACCTTATAGGTAAGTAATCTAATGCAATTAACCCCGAAACATTTAAAACTGTTAGTGGTGATCTCCTTAACATCGTTCTTCAACTTGTGTTATAAACAGGGAGAAATTAAACTTTTCTGGATTTATTAAAACGTTTTTTACGGATTAGGCTCTATAATTTTAAGAGCTACGATGCCACAGACAGACACAGATACAGCACATCAAACTCCTCTTCTCACAACACTTTTTCATCTCTTTTTGCGTCGTGTATTAAAAAGGATTAGCGATTGATCTATATCACACCCAATGATATTTCATGTAAATAGAAAAGAAAGTAAGTAGATAAGTTACTACTGCGCCCGAGTTGAAGATTCATAGAAGACCCAACTGACCACTCTTTTTGACAGTTCACTTCAAACAACTTTTTTCTTTAATAGCATTGGCTACAAGGCCATCAGCTTAAACATAAACAACTTCAAACAACTCTACGATTGTGACGTGACGTGATGCCCAACTATGCAACCGCGACTATTTTCAAGCGTAATTGATGTACGGACCTTATAAACGTCACGCCTCCATTAGCTAAAATAAGTTTTGTCTTCTTCTTACTAACGGAAATGTCAATATGACAAAAAAGGACAAACGAACTTTAACGGCATTTTAGTTAAAATAGGTTTATGAATAACGGGGTAAGAACGTAACATATTTACTCTGTAATATCCTAATATCGTTGTATTCCTAGTCAATAGTATCATCGATAAAATGTAAATTTGGTCTGGATCGATAACTTACTTACCTACGTACGTATACCTACTTACTTTTACGTATGTACAATAGATATAAGCACTAGGTTTCTTCTTCGATTTCTTCGCGATCCGGGACTCCAGTCACGTCTATGACCTTCAATGTACTGTCAACAATTAAATAACTTTTGTACAGTCAACAGAGAGCGTTCCGATACGTTTACGACACGACCCGTCAACTTTTGTAGGGTTCAATGGAGATTGTTTTGAGATGGTGTAAACCTTGTGATTAAGAGAACCTAGAAGCTAAATACCTTTTAGGGTTCGGACCTCAAAAGGAAAAAACGGAACAATTATAGGATCACTTTGTTGTCCGTCTGTCTGTCTGTCTGTCTGTCTGTCTGTCAAGACCCTTTTTCTCTGGAACGCGTGGAGGTAGCATGCTGAAATTAATATCAAATACTCAAGCCCGCGGTCCCTTAAAGCTGTGAAAAAATCAACCTTCTAGATCATCGCGATCAAAAGATACAGTCATTAAAAAGGCTGTTTCTATACAAATTGCCGAACTCCGAAAACCTAAAGGGTACTTCCAGTTGTTCTAGAAACTTGAAATTTGGTATGAAGGTAGCTCTTATAGCACAACCACTCAGAAAATTCTCTAAATCTCTTAATTTTTATGTCTGTCTGTAGATTTCGCAGACCATGTTGACCCCTCACTGCGTACATTTTGCTTAGGAGCAGGGCTCTGCTAACACTGGACTTCTTAAAACACTGGGAAAAGCGTTAAAATCTTTCTACAGAACCCTCGTGCGCGAGTCCAAATCGCACTTGGCCGGTGTTTTAATTTTTGTTGAATTGGTAATTGATTGATTCAGGCATTGGTCTTCAATACTCTTAAATAACTAATACCTATGTTTTAACAAATGTACCTACAATAAAGCTGGTTTGCATACCCACTCGTATTACGTAGGTATACCTAAGGTACAGAAGTTGTAATTAATTTAAAGTTCGTAATTGGCAAATGAAGCCCTGATAGCATAGTGGTTTGACCTATGGCCTCTCAGCAGAAGGTCGTGGGTTCGTGCCCTGGCTCGCACCTCTGACTTCTTCGGAATGTGTGTATGCGAAATTACATTTGTAATTAATCACGAACTTGTCGGTGACGGAAAACATCGTGAGGAAACCTGCACACTGAAGTTCCCAATCCGCACGGCCCGCGTGGAAGCTAAAGCCCAAGCCCTCGCATACTGAGAGGAGGCCTGTGCCCAGCAGTGGGACGTAAACAGGTTGGAGATTATGATGAATAGGCATATTAACTGAGTTTGGTTAAAAGTATACACACTTTTAATTAATTAAGTACCTACTTTTTGTTTGGTTTCAGGTAGGTAAGTAAATATACATATAGCCGTAATAATTAAGTTTACTGTACAGAATAGGCAATGAGCTTTCTAATTTTCCTCAGAAATTTAGGTATTATCTTAGGATGTTTCAGCTGTAATAATTTGCTAATATCGACAATTTGCTACGTCTTCATAACTATAAATATACACATAATGATCTTATATTATTCAAGTCACGCATTTCATTAAGTACGTAATTATATTTGACTAGGTTGGAGTTGTTTTTCCGAATTCTTAGCCTCAGCCTCACTCAAGCGCTAATTGTCAGTAGCTGTTTTCAAAATAACAAAATACCTACATTTCTATTTATAAATACTTCGCCAAACTGCAGTACAGAGGCCTGAGTAAAATTAAAGAGCAAAAATGAAGATGCATTTACAAGTATTAGACATAATGAAAACGGGATATTGACCGCGTTTATGTCTAATGCAATTAACCGCGAATCATTTATAACTGTTACTTATTTAAAAGTACGCCAAAATAAAAAATAATCCTTGGGAATATTAAGACGACAGTGCGCCTAACATCCGCCATTGATTTCCGATAGGCAATATATCCGTAGTCGTGCACGGTGATATAAAAGCAAGTTCATATTATTTACCGGATAGCCTAGTCGTTAGAGACCCTGACTATGGAGCCTGAGGTCCCGGGTTTGATCCCCGGTCGGGGCAGATGTTTGTATGATGAATACGAACGTCAGTTCTCGGGTCTTGCACGTTTAATTATGTGTATAATTATGTATTTATCTATATAAGTATGTTTATCCGTTGACTAGTATCCATAGTACAGGCTTTGCCTAGTTTGAGACTAGGTCAATTGGTGTCAATTGTCCCATTTTTTCACTTATTTTAAGTTTTGTCCTTGGTTGTTATTCTCCAAGGTTATTCATGATTTTTCCAAATGTCAAGTCCGTTGTCGTTTAGTATCGAAAAGCCCACGTCTAAAGATAAAAACGCCCATTAAGTGAACTGACTTCTTCTGCGTCATGTTTTTGACGTCTAAAGACCGAAAGGCCTCTCCCTTGGAGGATTATAATTGTTTCGTCTAAAAACATCACTTTGTTCCGTCCATTGTATTTCCCGTACTTTGGGAGGGATTGTTAAGTAAATTATTCTTGAACAAAAGGTAACTTCACAACACAGTGTTCATTCCGATAGACACCATTTCCTTATAAAAGCATCGAAAACTCTGCTAAGTAGGTGATTGTTTGTAAATACATGTTCCGTGATATAAACAATGCTGTTTATCCTCTGACTATTGTTTTAATGTCCAATGAGGACGCCGTGATCTTTTCAGTTTTTTTTGCCTAGTCGAGCGAGACGAGAAACATTCTTCATACCAAATTGGGGTAGGATATATTTTGGTTCTTGCGACAAAAGGTCCGGTACGATGACGTCATCATAAACACTTGTGAGTAAGGCCACAATGTAGAGAGATCTCTCTCCAGGCAGATGTTATGCCTATGGATCGAAATCCGAAGGAAAAGATTTGGAAGTTTTATTAATGCAACCGACTTTAGAAACTTCGTCGTAGATGACGCTAGTCGCTACAAATCCTTTTACTGGATGACAGATAACGTCAAGGCCGATACACTCTTTCCTTATAAATGAGGTACTGATGCATCTATGTTGTGGCTCAACTACTCGTAGGTACACTTAGACATGAATATCTAATCTAACATGATGGATCCCTAGATACTATTTATTAGGGATAACCAATTAAACGATCAGTCACAACTATTAATTTTATTTAATCAGACATTAAAGTTACAGATAATTGCAAGCTTATAACTGATATGGAGAAAACAAAAATAAAAAATAGACCCGAAAATAGTACAACAATACAATACAAATATTCTTTATTGAAAACCACAAAACAGTACAAGGAGATTACAGAAAACAGGTATGGTAGACAATAGGCGGTCTTAGTACGGTAATAGTACGTCGGTCCTTTGCCAAGTGACCGGTAAGAATGATGGCTCAGACTGCGCTCCGGCTCACAATGGATGTCGTGGCGGCGGAAGTCAACTGACGATCTATAAAATCAATATAACGGTGTTGCTAGTCTTGTTTATTCCTAATAATATAACCAACCAACCTTATGTACATGGGTATTCCAAGTGAAGTTATTAATTCCGTATTTTATGGTCGCATGCCCTTGCTTGTCTGGCGCGTTTAAAAACTTTTCTTGATGCTCTAACACATCTTATAACCTATCAAAACATCTTTTGAAGGAAATTAACACAATTTTAAATTACCCCATTAGGTCCTCGCAACTTCCCTTTACCCAGAAGTTTTTTTTAATCATCAGCCCCAGGCCTCCACGTGTCTGGGGCAGGAAAAAAGCAGTTTCCTCCTCGTTTAAAAATAATTAGCGCGGCCCTGTCATTTCCGAGACGCAGTTATTCTCAAATATTCGCGCAAGGTAAGATTTAGAGGCAGAGCTTCGTTACCATGTAAGAAAATGTTTTGGATACGTGTAGGCAGTATGTTACGATAAGCAGCAGTGCTGACAGCCGGTGTAATTACGGGCACAAGAGGCATTTCATCTTAGCTCTCTAGGTTGGCAACGCATCTGGAAACCCCCCGGGGTTGCGGGTGTCTACGGGCAGTGGTGATCATTTACCACTTGCTTGTTTGCCTTCCTTGTCGTATAAAAAAAAGTGTTACGTAAATTAAGATTGTTCGGGAATGCCGTGGTAATTCACCTCAAATACTAGTATGGACCTAATTTAATTTTAAAAGATAGATTTATGGTTAATAGATTGAGCCAGGCGTTACTGATGTCCATAATTAATTGGTTAAGTTGTATTTATCCGTCTTCTACTGTCGTCTGTCTGTTCTGTGATCCTATTCTAAGCGAGTCGGAGTACTGGAAGACGACCGGCGGTAATTGGCTGGTTCCTATTAATCTGGGACTTTACGGCGCCTGTAAAAAGGGAATTCCGTGTTTACAATAACGCGTTCCAGCACGGGTTACGCGTTGACGCAGCGTCATTGTAGTGACGCGATGTGATGTTTAGTTTGCTATTCCAATGACACTAGTGGCTTTGTGTTGTGACTTGTGAGCAGTAGAATCGGTTGGGAAATGTGACATGCAGAGGAGAACAACCGACATACGAAAGCAGGTTTTCTCAAGCTGAAACGGATACGTAAGGCCGTCTTTCACCAACCTGGATTGGAAACTAACCCAGGGTTAACTTGAGGTTTTTTTTTATACGACGAGGAAGGAAAACGAGCAAGTGGCTCACCTGATGGTAAGTGATCACTAAGTGCCCATAAACACCCGCTACCCCGGAGGGTTTGCGGATGCGCTGCCAAGCCAGAGAGCTAAGATAAAATGCCACTTGTGCCCGTGATTACACCGGCTGTCTTACTCTCCACACTGGAACACAACAGTGCAAGCACTGCTGCTTAGCGGCAGGATTAGCGTCTACCTCAAGTCGGTGCATCCTAAATCAAACACATTAATTCCTACTTGCGCCGACCGAGTTGGTGATATGATTTTTCTCTTTCACCCTTGAGTCGTCGACAAACGTTTCATAGCTGTTTCATTTTATTGCATTTTCATTTCATCGAAAACTATTTTCTGACTTATTTCCGTCACTTTTTGATTTAAAAAGTAACCTAACTTAACCTGTACAACAAACAATAAAATTATCCTGAAATAATAAATAAATATCATGGGACAATTGACACCAATTTTTTTTTCTTTCTTTCTTTCTTTTCTTTCAATTGACCTAGTCCCAAATTAGGCAAATGGCTATGGGTACTAGACAACTGATAAACATACTTACTTACATAGATAAATACATACTTGTATACATATTAAACATCCAAGACCTGAGAACAGAGAGAGATGTTTGTATTCATCATACAAACATCTGTCCCGACCGGGGATCGAACCCGAGACCTCAAGCTTCATAGTCAGGGTCTTTTTGGTGTCAATTGTCCAATGATATGTATTTATTTATTTCATCTATTTTAAATAGCTTTCGATTAAATGAAAATGAGATAAAATGAAACAGTTATAAAATGTTTGTCGACGATTCAAGGGGCTCCTGAATATTCTCGATGGTGATGCGTAACTTTACTCGATTACGTTACGTAAGAATCGAATGTTCGTGCTCGAGGCACCGGTTGCCGACCCCAAAAAGTTTTACGTTAGACTGTATAGTTTTCTGTATATCTAGACTGCGAAACGACTCGCTCTAGGATTTGACAGCTGGATGGTAACCAATGCATTTAATGTTTTCATAATGCGGGCTGTCGGATCCTTTTCGTACGACGCTTCTATACACAAATTTTATTGGCTTCACGTCAATTTTATGTACCACCTTTACTACAAAACTATATCGGGGTATAATTAAACAGTGTGTGTACCTCGCGTACCGAAAAGAAAGGCCGAGAACCCCATTACGCGTTCCAGATTCCGACCGCTTTCCGCGTGCGACGTCAGGTTTAAACAAAATACCTTATTGTGAAGTATGAAATTGATGAGAATTACCCGAAACCATTCCAAGATGTGTTCAAATGTTTGCCATGATTACTTGTTGCTGCAGAGTAGGACGTAATCTTGATAAAACATACAATTGAATCCAAAACTATAGCTCTCGACATTTTACGTCCTTGAAGACAAGACCCCCGAGGTTTCCGTTGCGATACTCTTGAGAATTTGCCTTGAAAAACAAAAGACAGTTTATACATTAAAGCAGCCCATTTATTTTCTCCCTTAATGGTAGCCAATGTTATTAACCGACTTCAAAAAAGGAGGAGGTTCTACGTTCCATTGTACGTATGCTTTTTTTTATATATGTACATCGATTTCTTGGTCAGTTGTAGACCGATTTTCAAAATTCTTTTTTTAAACGAAAGGGTATACTCCTGAGGTGGTCCCAGTGTCACCAAGTCATGATCTGATGATGGGATTCCAGGGAAATCGAGGGCAACCCTAAAATTTTATAGGCACGTATTATGTGTTTCATATATTTTCTAAGACTATTTTTGATGAAACTGTTCAGTTGATACTGCTCAGTAACGTCAACGGATAGGCTGAAGCAAGGAAATAATTTTGAGCGAAAACAATTAACTAGGTACCTACCTATCAAACGGTGATGTAAACCAAACGCAAAAACATTACAATTACACAAATGTAGATTTATAGCTGGCTACAAGTCGCAGACCAGAGTACTCACCTCAGCGGTTCATGACCTCTGTCCGTCTTTTTACCTCTGTAGACAAAATTACATTAATAATACAATGCTTTTCGGTCTCTTTTATTGCGAGTGTGTCCTATTAGAACTGTTAGGACAAGTTGCCGTGACTTAGCTTTTATTACACGAGAGAGTAATTCTGTCTAAACTAAAAACCAACCCATGACTGCACATGTAGCTCGGCGCGCCATTTTGTCGCTTGTCGCGCAGCCCTGCACAGCAACCCTGAACAGGTACGAATAGAAAAGTCGAAAATCTCCGACATTTGCATGTCAATATCCAATATCTCAAAAACGGCTGAACCTGTTTTGTTCAAACTTAAATAAGAAGCATGGACATGCCAAATTTTTGCAGTCGGGTTTTTGTAGTGTTAATTTCCTTCCCTAAAACTGTCAATGTATTCAGCTAACGAGCAAGGCACCAAAACAAAGCGAAACAACTTCAAATTATGTCAAAATTACATTCGTTGATTAGTCATTGCTGACCAAAGGTGTGAAATAAACCGAGTTTGGATCTACCCTCATTTAAATTTCAAATTGCCGATCCTAAAATGAACGACCTCGGAGTGGTCTCTGAGCGTGGAATTAATTTTATTTATTTAACTTTATTTCGATTTTGTTGAGGGTAAAAATGATGTTTCTGAATTTTATTGAGTAGGTACGAAAAGGTGAAATGGAGATGGGTGGGATAACTGGTAAGACAAACCAGAGACCCGATTCGTACAAAATTTTAGTACCAAATACGTTCACGGGCGGGCGCTGTTTCCAAACGTTATTATGCAAATTTCTCGATTATGTTACGCAGGATTCGAATATTCTTACTCGGGCCTCAGAGCCGTTTTATAACGTAGCCACTTATTTTAAACGGACACTTAATTTTAAAGGTAGGTAAACATTTTTTTTATTCCGTACCCTATTACTAACCCTCGGTTGTCCGTCCGTCCACCGTGCAGAGGGCTCTATCTTTAGGTACATTTTATTACTACAACAAACAATAAAAATGAAATAAAATAAAATAATGATTCTTTATTGGCAGACAACTTGGGTCCATACACACACACACATATATAAAAATGAAATAAAGTTTAAAATTAAAGTGCGTCCCCATATAAGAAACGTTTAAAAAAACAGCTGTGTAACTTTACTTCGTGTGCGAGACTCGCATTTAGCCGGTTTTGCATACTTTTAGAAGATCGAATGGGTTACCAAAAAAAAAATGGGTTACCAATGAAAGAAAGGTAGCAAGTCTTTTAAAACTCAGTAAATACAAAAACGAGAAATTAGCTCAGCAATGCCCCGGAATTGGCAACCTGAACCTTGAATATCTAACTCGCCGTTTCGCAAACCATTGAATATTTCATCATTCAAGTAAAATATATTTATTCTCATTCAAATTCGCCGCGAGACGCCGGTCCAATTGAACTGAACTGCCCTTATAATTTGAAACATTCGATCGGAGCCGGATTTTAATTAGAAAAAAAACCTTTTTATTTTAATTCTGACGTTATTTTCGCTGAAGTTTTGAAAGCGAATCAAAAATTTAACGTTTAACGTGAATCGGTTATTTGTGTTGCGTAAGTGTTACTTTGTGTGGGCTTTACGAAATATGACAGGTTTCAGAAAGGTTTTTTGTACGTTTAGTTAAAGCAGATCGAGCTATACAATAACAGTTTTCAACCGGTTTTCAAGTATTTTGAAGGACACGGTGCCGTGTATGCGGTTTTCGTGATTTTAGTTCAGTGTCGCTTTGACGATTTATTTTTCAGACATGCGGAGTAGTTAGCTCCTGAAAAAGTTTCAAGCTTAAGTTTCACTACCGGTAGCTAATGCATAATATAAGTAAGTACCCAGAAATCCCAACAAATTTTGCCATAATTGCTGTCTGTAGGTTAGATACTTGCAATGTTGGACCAGTTCAATTACTTATACACAAGTGTTCATATAAAGACGGTTCTAATGAGGCCAAATTAGATTGGATTTACTCAATGTCATCTCTACATTTCTCTCACCAGCGTCCTGCTCCATCTTCAGGCCAGCTTGAACTCAGGCATTGTCATCGAAGCTCTATACAGTGTACTAAATTTTGTCAATCCGACTACTGAAAGTTGATAAAAGTTTGTAAAATACTCTACGAAATATAATTGTTGTCAAAAAGTTCTTAACATAAAAAACAATGCAGTGGTTTTTCTTCTTTTTCTTTTCACAGTCGTGTAAAAATGCTAAGGCTTTTTAACTGAAAGAGATACTTAAAAAAATAGGTAGTCCTGATTGGATAAGGCGTGCCATAGTAAAATAACTACTTTGTTATTTGTGCAAAAGGCGAGTATATGCGTTTAAATAAATTTCACGGGAAAACAATACCGATCGAAAAAGCCTTTGTTTCAAAACTATCCGTGTCCATGCTTCGCTGGTTTGTAATTTTAAGCTGGATACAATAAACCTTGAATAAATTATCAAAAAAAGGCAGTAGGTATTAAGCTATGAAGGTATGCACATAAATATCTACTCAATTTGGTTTAGATATAATTTGTTGCAACTCATTCGTTGAACGGATTTTGATAAACCTTCACAGTACCTACACAGCTTTTATACATCAGAATAATATACTATACTTCTTATCCCGGAGGATTGTACAGTTCCCGCGGGATAGTGATAACTGAATTCTACACAGAGAGTCGAGGGCAACAGCTAGTGACATGAATCACGAACATTCGAGTTCTTTTCAGATGTCGTGGTCACGAAAGGAAGACTCTTCCTTACCTTTAAGTATGAAGTTTAATCCGCTACAAAAATAGCATTCTTTTCATTCATTCACAAGAACCTCACTCTGAAACTCAGACAAACAATCAATGCATTAATACAATAAGCCGACGAAGTTTCTCCGACTTCACTTATTTCTTGCCGACGATCCTCAGGGATTATTGTTAGAGAAAGATTACTCTTAAAGAAAGCTGTTATCGCCTTCGATAATATTATGTTCCTTGTTTTTATAATGTTGCGGGGTGAACGACCTTTGGGATAATGAACACTGATTCGTAAGTGCTTTGAAGTCATTTAATTAAGGCCACGGTCGATACCCGTATTTTACGAGAATGTAGCTAACGTGTAATTTTCTGGAAGTATTTGTTGAATGTAAGAAAAAGACAGGTGGGAGTTTAGAATGAAAGTTTAGTTACCTACCCAATAGTGAAGCCTTCCTGCAGCCGTTATAACTTTTAATTGCCTTAACTTTGTTTTTCTTTGATGAACTAAAAACAATTCACTTGCTTCTCCGCTACTTTCGTGCAAGATATTTAGTATTTCTACAGAAAATCACCAGATTTGCATTTGGACATTACCGCGATTGGCCATTGCCGACAGAGGCGCACAAGTCTGTATCGCAGCTGGACAAAAGAGTGATTCATCAGGTTCGCATTATCACTTAGATTATGAGATTCGGCCGACAAAGCTCCGCTTCGCGGACCTCCTATTCCGTGTTGTTGATGATACGCAGCTTTGCGCTACGGCGCAACGCTAACCTACCGTATGTTCTTTTAAGATGATCAAGTTTATGGTCAAGTGCGTGTCTCGTCTGATGAGTTTCAGTCATGACGCTTTCTGGCCAAGTGCGAATCAAGTAAACTTATTTTCGGTGCAAATGCGAAACTTAATACTTCTCTGTCTAATTACTCTTCATAATGTAATTTAATAGTTGTCATCTTTGTGCCAGTAATATCCTCGGTTGATTACCTACACAAGGTAAGGACCTTGTTGTTGCATACTAAATTGTTCAATGCAATAGCAACACCAAAATTTTACATTATAATGTGGTAACACTCCTTCTTCTTACTTAACTGTCATGGTGGAATACGCGGCTGCAATTTATCCTCAAGAAAGTTTTTAATATATCCTATATCACCGCCCTCAGCACATTGAGATTTATTGCATATATTACATTGTTCACTTGTTCGTGTTGCAGAAATTGTTAAACAAAAGTCCAACAATGATCCTGATGAATGGCTATTTCGCATAACCAAGCTAAGAGCGGGCTATTGATTGCTCTCACCAGATAACGGACAATTTGAACGGGCGAAAGTTGTCTGAGTTCGATCGAGCCACCATAATTGTTCTCGGCTACTTGATTCGCACTACATTTCCTTTCAATTAGTTCACAGTGCATCAATTTACTTCATTTCCGAACAAAAGACTGCAAACCGGTTCGCTGGAAAAACGGAGAGCAATTAATTTTAGTATTCCACCGGCGTGAGACGAAAATCTTTTTAATTTTTCCTCCTTTTCACGCCCTCGACCTTCCTAAAGCTCTTCAGAGCTTTTTAAGACGTTATGTACCTATACATTGTAAGGGGTTTGAAGCTTCAGTTATATGTCATTGTTTATACATATAAGGTAAAAGTCACAATGGCACCATTGCTTGCATACTTAAGTGCTTGCTCGCTTGCATTTTGCTTACATAATAATATTTGCTTGACTGAATGCTTGAAGCTTGCACAGGTTCGCTTGCTCGCTTGCCGCAAGCAAAAGTAAGTAGATAAAATAAAATATATAGGTCTAGTGAAAAAAAATTGTCCACAAGTCAGGTAAAAATCAATGTTATGTCAATGTCATAAGCACTTTGACATGTAAAAACATTTCTCATTTCTTTGTGTTATAAGTACTAACTTATACTTAGTCAAATTAACGAATCGTGAATGTAGAGGTGACAAAGTTCGAAAAGTCATTTGTTAGAGCCGGAAAATTATAACACCTACAACGACAAACAATTGGAAATGACTATTCAAATGTTGTTAGCTTGATATTAATATAGACACTGTCCAGAATCATTAATTTAATTTACTTCACTGTAAAATAATATTACTTACTACTAGACATAACGAAAACGGGATATTGACCGCGATTACCTTATAGGTTTGATGAGCTCCCGATATTTCGATTTTCGATTTTGAGTATCAGTTTCGGGTACGCGTAGTGACACCGTAAGTGTTGCGTGCTTAAATCGAGTAACAAGTGAGAACGCGACCGGTATTAGTGGCAGTGCGCGCAGTCGGCGCGCAAAAATGCGGGTAGACAGAGCCCGGTCTGCGCAACATTAGTGTCTACCCTCGTTTCGTCAGTTTGCCCGTGATCATGATGCATGCAACTGCATCGAAATATCGGGAGCTCATCAAACCTATAAGGTAATCGCGGTCAATATCCCGTTTTCGTTATGTCTAATGCAATTAACCGCGAATCATTTAAAACTGTTACTTACTACTATTTTGGGTTGCCCTTTTACTTTCCGAAACTTCTGAGAAACAATAGCTGGCTATCAGAGCTATATCGAATTTATTGTTTCAATAAATTGTCAGCAAAATAAATGTAGGGCGGCGCCCCACAAAATGTCGTTACGGATGGAAAATACGTTTGGTGTTTACACACAATTTTACGTATTTCCGTGGGTAGTCGGTATTTGTGATCTGATCAGGCAGCCAGTGGCGCGCGTTATTGCAACGTTCGTGTGAATTTCGATTCTACACGATTTTCATGATCTCCTGGTACTTCGGTGACCAGAAGTACGGAACTCAATTATTTGAAATAATGTTTTAAACCTACCTACCTACCTACATTTATTTCCACAGAACGATATACCTAACCAAATTGAAAATCTTCATATTTCATATTTATTTATTGCAAACCATGGTCCAGTATAGATACTATAGCATGACATACATTGTTTCACATGGACCCTGGTAGTGCACAGCACATTATAAGTTTTAAATAACCCATTTTTAAACAAAACAAAACTTCACAGTCACTAAATTTAACAACCTATACCTACTTATTTCCACAGAATGATATAGGTATCTATCCAAATTGAAAATCTTCAAATATAAACTACCAAGTGATCAGAATTTTGAATGGAATTTGGTAGGTCCGAGTAGTTCACGTAACGTAATGTTATCGTATCGAAATCGAGAAACTTCATACAAAACTTAGTACCAAATACGAGCGGGCGCTGTTAGAAATGTCATACAAATTTCTCCATAACGTTTAAGTTTAAATTACTCGAATACGTTACGCAGGATTCGAATATTTGTACTCGGGCCTCTGAACCTGTAGCTCAAGCAGAGTTTTCACCAAGCATCGACTAGTAAAATTATAGTATCGCCATTTTGTCTATGACGTTTGGAACAGCGCCCCCCGAGAGCGTATTTATTTTCTCTATAACAATACGATAGCGTTACTATTAGTATACTAGCGTTACTATATTAGATAGTATACTCGATTCTTGATGAAAACTCGTTACTGGACTTCATTCAAAAGACAATTTTCCCACTCCCACCAATTTGTCCAGGCTTCACCCAGGACGACATCTCCGACAAATTTATCACCGTTAAAAGGGCTGTAGAATCAAAGCCCAGCTCCTAAGCTTTGTGATCCTTATTGGTTTAACTTAAAACCCTCAGAACACGATATTCTAAGAGGCTTTGCTGCCATTGTTCAAAGAGCTTTAATAGAGATTCTGCGTCATATTTTATCGAAGTCTCCGCCGTTACGAAAAACTGTCACTATAAACACTAACATGGAATAAAATACGCAAGGGTTCGTTTTGTGGGAGATGCCCACTCTGACCTTCTGGCCCTATGGCACCAACTTTACAAACGTCAATCACAATTCGGTGTCACTTGCTGACAAGAAGAGCTTTTGTTCTATCGCGCTTATTCATATTGGCCGAGAAATGTAGTTCGATTTGTCATTGTAAACTGATAATTGTAATGTTGGTGAAACAGAAGCCTGCATGCTTATTGGCTAACTCGCTTTCAATCGGAATGGCGTTCATTTTGTATGGGTTGCGTCTGACATTTCAATCCGATGACGAGTGTCAAGACAATCCGATGACGAGGCTGCCGAACTCTCAGTGGCCCGGGCGTGGCTACCTCTTGCTGTGTTATGTTGATGTGCTTGAGCATGAAGAAAAGTTTGTAAAAAATAAAAAATATCCCGATGAATTGAGAACCTCCTCCTTTTTTTGAAGTCGGTTAAAATAAATAAAGATGGTTACGCGAGTTACAAATTTAGGTTTTTATTAAGCGGTGTAGCGTTTCATAACATAAAGAAATTGCACAATACATGATCGCAATTTCGCGGTTACAAATTACATTTAGGTACACGATAAAGGCTGTATTAAGGTCATAAACGGCAACGGAAAAACTGGTACTTCTGGCTTATCATTATTACAAGTCACATTTATTGTGAAAAGTTTTACAAGTAAAGTTGTACCTATTGAACTCGATACAATGCGATTAGGCGGTCGTTGGCTCAGGGAAGCCGTAGAGCAGTGCCGATTGCTGCCACCCTGGTACCTGGCAACTGCCTTGAGCCGTGTTGAACCCGAAGTTTCTGTGCACCTAGGAAGCATGCTAGGCACGTAGTCACGTACTGCTGTTATGTAACTTGCTGCAAGATTATGCTGCGTGCTGCCTTAGTAAGTTTTATGTCTAGTATTTGATAAATCTGACCGTTTTGGTGTACCTGTGCAACATTTTTTTAGCTAGAATTTCACTTGCGTTATGTCAATGTCACGTGTCTATCTTGGATGATAATACAAGTCCAGTCAGCAAAAAGAACTGTCTGCAAAAAAACTCGTGTTAAAAATGAAACTTAAAAAAAAATGTTTACGTACAGTAGTAAATTTTTAACAAAAGCGCAAACTACAAAGGAACTTTACAATTTACATAAAAATAATAAAATAATTATAATTACCAACAAATCACGGTAGGTCTTTAATGAGGCCGCCACTTTTGTTAAGACAGTAAGTTATTGTGTGAAAATATTGTTCTTTTTTCCCGTCTTCTACTCTTTTGACAGCGCGCGCTAAGGAAAGTGCAAATCATAATACGGCGAGATGTTTTGTAGATTGACTAGCTTATGCCCCGCGGCTTTGGCCCCGTGAAATATGTCAAAATGGGCTAGTTCCCTATCCCGTGGGAATTTCGAAAAATCCCTTCTTAGTGCACCTCTAGGATACCCAAGGTACATGTTTGCCAAATTTCAAGTATCTAGGTCCAGTGTCTAGGTCCAGGCTGTGCGTTGTCTGTCAGTCACGGTACTGTTTTATAGGTATAGATTACTGCTTATATTGCGTTCGTTGTCAAAACACGTATGCAAATGGCGTAGTTGTAAAACGATCGTAAACAATAACAATTTACGATAACGCGTTACTCTACTTTACAATCCGCTTTTACGGTTCGCGCCGAACAATGGTTACGGCTCGAAATTATTAGTTATATACCTAGGTAACGATTATAACGTTACAATACTAATAAATAATATTGGAATACAATACATGATCTTGTTTCGCGATACTTGTCTCAGTTAAATTAGTTTGTGAACAAGTGCGAGTCAGGCTCGCACACAGGTGTCTTAACGACCACGAGTTAATGTTTTCTCATTTATGGTAGGTATATAGCGACCATAAAGTCAAGACAACAGAGAAAAAAAGAGCAACTAAAAATTATCAATGAAAATAATCGTTTTATTGATTATTTTTGTTTTTATTTTTATGAAACATTCGTAGAATGAAATTCAACATACAATGACAATGCTAAGAAAAATCCGTCCAGCTGCTTAACGGATTTTTCTTTGCATTGTCATTGTATGTTAAAAATTATCATACCAATTTGTTGCCATATTTACGTCATAAATTTGATACATACGAGTACATACGAAGAAAATGGCGCCGTCATTTAATTTGTTAACTCTTTTTGGTCTGACTGTACTCAGGGCAGTAGGTATCTTGTAGCTATATCTTATAACTACGTAATATCAATACCACTGAGCTAAGCAGCAGTGCTTGCACTGTTGTGTTCCGGTGTGGAGAGTAAGACAGCCGGTGTAATTACGGGCACAAGAGGCATTTCATCTTAGCCCTCTAGGTTGGCAACGCATCGGCAAACCCTCCAGAGTTGCGGGTGTCTATGGGCAGTGGTGATCACTTACCATCAGGTGACCCACTTGCTCGCTTGCCTTCCTCGTTGTATAAAAAAAAAAAAACTTAACATTAACACGCATAGTGAAATAAACGGATCACTCACGTATGTCAGTCGAGTATAGCTGGACATGTTTCGGACTAATCCGTATTCCTTCCTCTGGGAGCACACGCCACGCCGGTGGCGAGACGTAAACTCTAGAAACATGTCGAGCTATACTCGACTGACATACGTGAGTGATCCGTTTATTTCACTATGATTGAGTCTCACGGTAGTTCTATGTTAAAAATTAACACGCATGTTGAATAACAAAATGACATACTCGTAGAGTATGAAATCCAGTCTTTCCTTAGTATCGTGTTAGTAGCAATTTGCCATAAAGGTCGTTACTACGAAAATGATTCATGTGAATTTAATATTTCTTAGTGCCTCCGCACTAACCTAAGATAGGTACCTAACCCAGATGTTGCTCGTAAATAATTATCTTTCGTCGACAATAATTCGTTAGCTAATCATTTAGTTTTTCTACTAGAGATGACCATTGGAAATAACTATGCGTTGATTCTTCAGGACATTCTTTAGAAATTATTACATTTACAACAAGTATCGAATGAAGTTTTGACTAGACTAAAAAAACATACAATGACAATGCAAAGAAAAATTCGTTAAGCAGCTGGACTTGAACCAGCAACCTCGGTAATCCGTACCACGTTAACGTTAACGTTAAGTATAGCTTAATTGGTGGAGCGTGGTACGGATTACCGAGGTTGCTGGTTCAAGTTCAGCTGCTTAACGAATTTTTCTTTGCATTGTCATTGTATGTTGAATTTCATTCTATGAATGTTTCATAAAAATAAAACAAAAATAATCAATAAATCGATTATTTTCATTTAGACTAAAAAACATCTAAAAATGACAACAATGTAATCAGGTTTTTTTACAGGTAAAAGTACGTATTAGGCACGGCAACCTTATTTACGCCGAATGACATCTAAAGTACGATTCCCACAGCGGATCGGGCGAAATCTGCTCCTCCAGCACGCCGTCTATCCGATTGGTCCGAACCTACAGTGCCCTAAGCACGACTTGTCGAATCCTGCGTCACGTAAAATCGAATAGTAAACTATAACGACTTTGTATGACGTTTGGAACAGCGCCCGCCCGTGAGCGTATTTGGAACTAAAACTTTGTATGAGCTTTCTCGATCTCGATACGATAACCGTAACGTAACGCAGGATTCGACAAGTCGTGCTTAGGGCACTGGAGTCCGGTTGTCGGTTGGTGGTTTTTTTTTATACGACGAGCAAGTGGGTCACCCGACGGTAAGTGTTCACCACTGTCCATAGACACCCGCAACCCCGGGTTTGCAGATGCGTTGCCAACCTAGAGAGCTAAGATGAAATGTCTCTTCTTGTGCCCGTAATTACACCGGCTGTCTTACTCTCCCACGGACCAACCTCCCTCTGGACACCAAATGTCAGGGCGAACGTTTCCGAAACGCATATGCTCATTTGCACCTATAAATCTCTCTAGCCTCGATTCGCGGCTCATTTTCGACCAGATGACAAGCGAGATGACAAGCTTTGAACCAATCATGACGCATTTCCCCGCCCTGCTCCCCGCGGCTTTTTTCGTAGTGACTTTCCAAGTAAATTATTAAGAGATGCGGTGTTCAGAGGGTGGTTGGTCCGTGTACTCTCCACACCGGAACGTCCGGAACGAACGTCCGTCTCCGAACCACACGTCCGGACGGACCTCGCACAAGGTCCTACCACCCTCCTGGTTGGAGCTGATCGGACGTGACGGCACCCGACGGCACGCGGCAGACGCCTGAAACAACCTTGGTTAATCTTTAATTTAGATTCTGGGTATATAATGAAAGCTGAGACTAGAAAATGGTGTCAGATAAAACAATCTTAGTTCAGCTTTCACTAGCCAGAATCTATTTCATAGGAATACAGGTGGGATGTCATTTATTGGAACTGGTTAAGGTGTCAGACATTGCGGCGTTTATGTTATCGTAGCCTCTCGTGCAAATCCGATCTTTTGATCACGCGCTTCTTTGTGCAAGGATTAATATTAACAAATGACCCGGCGCCCCTGAAATATCGGCGTTGTCTGAAAACCTATAAACTTAATCGCTTCAGAGGATTTCCCGTAGCACGTTTCATGGAAGGGTTTAATCAAGTCGGCCGCCTTAAAGGCTTTGCAAGGATTATGTGAACTTAATTCGAAGAATCCTGAAAAGCTGTTTGTTTCAGCAAGGTTTTGAGTTTAACGGCCGGTGTCTTGTGACCTGTAGGCTCTGTTATCGCATATTGCAGCCGTGTTCCCCGATTTGAATCCTGATCGGGCCGTTTTAAGTTTCAAGGGTGTCTGTTATGGCTCCGTAGCTGACCGATTAGGACGCGGGCTTTTTAAATCGGGATTGTTCTTAGCTAAGTTGCTTGAAAATCGGATTAGCCGTTTCGGAAATATCGGAGTTTGAAATGGAAATGTTAGTTGTGGTTATGTTGAACGGTATAATAAGCATACCTTATTTCAACCGTGTACGTACACCATAGTGTAGACGGTTGAAAAGGCGTTCCACAATACAAGAACTCTTTACTGAACACCACATACCTAATCAACGACACAGAAAAAAGGTACCCACTTACAAAGAAAATACAAGATAACTGTAAGAACTATTTTGAATGTCACTAACTTTGCCAAATATTTGTGGTAAATTAATCTCGCTTTTTAATCATGTTAACGAAACATACTACAAATAAGCAAATGAAAATAATGATTATCGTATCGTAGAGCAGCAGCCTTTTGTTATTTTCGGTCTTAGTATTTTATCATCGTACCAGGGCAATAGGAGTTGGTGGGAGGTTTAAATGCGACCGCTAATCCGATTCCGTCAGTTCGGACGCTGAAAGTCAAGTGCTAAGCCTTGTATGTCGACTATATCGTGCTGCCTATATCTCTAGATTCTGGAAAAATATTGTGTCTAAAAACAACTGTGAGACACTATGTGGAGTGAAGGCATTTTGAACAGAATGTGTTATATAGAGGGTAAGGTAAACGTCCTAATGATAGACAGGGTTATTTCCATTAATTGACACCCTGCTTGCTTGCCACCTTTATTGCTTTATTGGTACTTTACCTACCTAATGACTTTGTCGATGTTAGACATTTTTTTTTTAATATATGAAGCTTGCGTTTCACCACAATCAAGTCTACAAACAACTGGCTCTGTCATTAGAGGCCGCGGATAAGCATGCGGAGGTGAGCGGCGCCACCGCGGCGGGGACTACGACCTCAGGCAGTGGCGGCGAGGCGGGCGATGGCCTGCATCAAGCGAGCGCGAGGCGCGCGGCGCCGAGGGGCGGCGGGCCGCGCCGCGGCGGCGGCGGCAGCAGCGGCGGAGTCGGTGTTGGCGGCGGCGGCGCCAGCAACAGCGGGACGGGCCTACAGTGCTGGCGGTGTGGGAGGGCCCACCGGCCGGATAGGTGCCGTTTCGCTCAGTATAATTGTGATGAGTGCAATCAACGTGGACACTTGCGGGTAATGTGTAAAGAAGTGCGTAATCCGGGACGTGCAATTGGCCGTCAACACTTTGTGAGTGAGGAGGATCCCGAGGACGAAGATTTTTTTAACATCGACTTGTCGACTAAAGGTAACAAACCCTATTTCATTAAAGTGGTGATCGACGGACATGCTATCGAATGTGAAGTGGACACCGGCAGCCGCATCTCAGCGATCAGTGAGGACTTTTATCGTCACATGTTTAGTCACAAAAATGTTACACCTGATCATTTAATATTACGTTGCTACGCCGGGTCACGAATCGAGTCGCTCGGTTCAATACCGGTCGATGTTAACCTCGGCTCACATACCGCTAAGGGATTACATTTACACATTATCAAGAATGGGGGACGCCCACTGCTGGGCAGAGAGTGGATACGAGCTCTAAATATTAAACAAATAAGTTTTAATGAAATAATCGATGATGGTTTTGTCAGTCGGCTGACGGCCGAATTCCCAGAGGTATTTACAGATAAGTTAGGAACGTGTAAAAAACCCATTCAACTACAGCTGACAGATAACGATCCAGTTTATGCGCGGGCGCGTCAGGTACCTATTGCCCTCCGCGCACGCGTAGAAAATGAGCTGCGGCGGCTCGAGCAGGAGGGCACGATTTACCGCGTCGATCACTCCGAGTACGGCACGCCTATTGTTCCGGTAATTAAGGAATGTGGCGATATACGAATATGCGGCGATTACAAAATCACGGTGAATCCTAAGCTTAAACGCGATTTCTATCCTTTACCACGAATTGAAGAGTTGTTTGCGACACTTAGTGGGGGCGAGGAATTTTCAAAAATCGATTTAAAACATTCATACCAACAGGTGCTATTGACAGAGGACTCTCAACCTTATACCGCGATCACTACGCACTTGGGGACGTTCGTGTATCGACGCACGCCTTTTGGTTTGTCATGTATACCGGAAAAATTCCAAAAGTTGATGGAAGAGACATTACGAGGCGTGCCGGGCACAGTAGTTTTTTTAGATGACGTGTGTGTGACGGGGAAAACGCGTCAGGAGCATTTGGCCAATTTAAAAGCTGTACTTGGACGGTTACGAGATATGGGGTTCACAGTTAAGCTAAGTAAATGTAGTTTTTTACAACCTAGTGTGAAATATTTAGGGTTTATTATTGATAAGTTAGGGTTACATCCCGACCCGATAAAAATAAAGGCTATCGCAGATGCCCCTACCCCCACCGATGTACCTCAATTGAAAAGTTTTTTGGGAATGATAAATTACTATGGTAAATTTATACCTAACTTAAGTATTCTGTTACATCCCTTGCACGCTTTATTAAAAAAAGAGACACGGTGGGAGTGGAATTCAAATTCTGAAAATGCCTTTGAGAAAGCGAGACGTGCGCTGCTGAGCGAGCGGGTGCTAGCGCACTATGAGGAGGGGCGGCCGCTCGTGCTGGCCGTGGACAGCAGCGCTTACGGGCTCGGGGCGGTGCTGGCGCATCGGTACCCAGGGGGCGCCGAGCGGCCGGTCAGCTGCGTATCACGAACCTTAAATTCAGCGGAGAAAAATTATAGTCAGCTGGATAAAGAGGCGCTGGCGATTTTTTTTGGTATTACGCGCCATCACCAGTACCTGTACGGGAGAAAGTTCGTGCTTCGCACTGATCATCAGCCGCTGAGCTATATTTTTGGCGCTAAGCAGGGCATTCCGTAGACCGCCGCGAGCCGTTTGCAACGCTGGGCCGCGCGGTTAGCCGCGTATGACTTTACGGTGGAGTTTGTCAGATCTCAGAACAACGGTCCAGCGGATGCCTTGTCGCGCTTGCCGCTGCCACACGAGCGCCGCCCGTCCTCAGCTGCGGCTGTGAGCTATGTGAATTTAGTGGAAGATTCCTTACCTGTCAACTTTACAGATATTAGCAGAGAAACAAAAAAAGACCGCGTGTTGTGTAAAATTGTTGGTTTTGTTATGTTCGGTTGGCCGTCATCGGGACCGAGTCGTGAGGATGAAAAACCATACTTCGCCAGAAAAGACGATTTAATTGTGGATTTAGGTTGCCTCGTGTACCGGTTCAGAATCATTATTCCGCCTAGCTTACGGACTTTGGTGTTAAAGGAGATACATGAAGGTCATTTAGGAATAAATAAAATGAAAAATGTGTCACGTAGCTACGTGTATTGGCCAAATTTGGACAAAGATATTGAGGCCCTGTGCAGAAATTGTGAGGCATGTCGCGCCGTGCGGGACGCCCCGCCGCGCGCGGCCGTGCACCCGTGGGAGTTTCCGCTTACCCCGTGGCTGCGTCTCCATGCGGATTTTGCCGAGTATGGGGGTCAAAAATATTTAATTCTGGTGGACGCACACTCAAAGTGGGTCGAGGTTATGGTGATGAATCGCACGGATGCCGACACAACCGTCACCACGTTGCGGTCAATATTCGCGAGATTCGGATTACCCTCACAGCTCGTTACCGACAACGGGCCGCCATTTTTTTCGGCCGAGTTCAAAAAGTATTGTAAAAATAATAACATTAGACACGTCACCTCGGCACCGCACAGACCGCAGGGGAACGGGGCCGCTGAAAATGCTGTTAAGACAATTAAAAAAGTTATCAAAAGGGCGGTATTAGAGGGTGAGAAAGTATCGGACGCTTTAAATAAATTCTTGTTCCAATATCGAAATTGCGAGCACGCGACGACAGGCGTGTCTCCTGCGGTGGCGTTGTTGGGGCACCGACTGCGCGGGCGCCTCGACGCACTGCGTCCCGACCGGGCAGCCGCGGTCCGCGCCGCGCAGCAGCGCCAGGCAGCCGGCGCGGGCGGCACGCCCCCGCGCAGCGTAAGCGTCGGCGACGCAGTGCTCGCCCGAGATTATACGGGGAAGGCGCCCACGTGGACGGAAGGGCGTGTTATAGGTCGAACGGGACCGGTCTCATACAAAGTGGAGATGGGGAACGGCAAGGAATGGCGAAGACATCAGGATCAAATAATTCCAGTGAATCAAAAGTCTCGCTATTCTTTGGCGCGAACCAGCGGTTTGGTCGACCTCGACAAAAGTAGGGATCCGTCCGAAAACGATCTGGAAGAAACATTTGAAGACGCGTCTGGCGACCTGGATGTGAAGAGTGGAGAGCTACCGGGGCCCTGCTCGCCCAGCGCGGCACCGGAGCCGCCGGCTGCGCCGGCCTCGCGAGCCTCAGCGGAATCCCCGCCGCCAGACGCGTCAGCTCGTGCACTGCGTGCACATTTACGAGCTAAGCGTAAATAGAAGTAGGTACAGATGTTTGTAGATTAGAAGGGGAAAGGTGTAGGGTAGCTCGTAAGAATTGATGATGTCGACTATGTGGGTAGATCAATAAATCAGTCAGTTCCTAGCTCCTTGTTTGTACCGAATATTTCTCTCTGCAAATATACGTGACCGCATCGCTTCATTTGCGAGGCCAGACACAAACTGATCACGTAAATTTTCCTCCAACGCTGAACCGAAATTACATGTCGTTGCTAGATGTTTAAGTTCTTGTAGATAAGTGGTTAGCGGTTCACCCGCTAGTTGCCTACGCAGCCGGAATATGTGTCGCTCTGCGATCTCTGAGCGCTGCGGCTCCAAGTGATCTGACACAAGTTTAACCAGCTCATCAAACGTTTTGTCTTCTGGGTGTGCTGGTGCACTCAAATCGCACATCAATGCATATGTCGCCTCACCGACCACTGTTATTAGCATCGGAACGTGCAATTCATCTTTAACTTCGTTCAGCAAAATAAATTGTTTCACTCGCCGTATATACGCCGGCCACTGTTTAGAACTTAAGTTAAACGGCTCCAGTTTACCGATCGGCATTGTCAAACACTTAACACGCGTGGTAACTTATAGTATTTAACGATTACAACCAGACTCGTCGCCAGTGTAACGTAATCAAACAAGGAGCTAGGAACTGACTGATTTATTGATCTACCCACATAGTCGACATCATCAATTCTTACGAGCTACCCTACAGAAACATTAATATTAATTGTAAACATCAGGATGCCATTTGGAACATTTTGAAATAGGAACGGTGTTACCGAGCCCGCCGGTAGGAGCGGCGCGGCCGGCGGCGCCCGTGCGGACGTGCTCACGGCTCAAAATCATTAAGTCTCACTAACTAGTCTCACAAAATTGGCAACAAACATGGAGTACCGAAGGGCCCGTTCATAAGCTATATGTGTCTATGAATGGACAATGAAAATGTCCGCTCACGCTATTCTAGGTTAAAAGTAATCCTGGAAAACGGTTCGATTTCGCAATTGATGCAAATATATGCCCAGTCACGACGAGCTAAGTCCGTTCGCAGACATATCATGTTCATAATCCATCGTTGAATTGCATTGCCTCCGGAAACCATGTAATTCTGTCATCAAAGCCCCCCGGCCCGGGTGACAGGGCTGTCAACCAAATAGTTATGCATAGGTAGAAAATGTGTATTTTCTAATGATACAGTGAGTTTTCTTTGCGTAATTCACCGTGGTTATGTGTTGTAAGAGCTAATGTAACTTGTTTTTAGAAAAAAAAATACTATGTGCTAAGTTGCTCAATTGACTTTTTTTTCGACTGTACTTTTTGTTGTCTGTTTACTTGTATTCCAAATTACAAATCCATACCAAATTTCAAGTCGATGCCGAGAGTTTTTGAATTAGTTTGACAGCCCTATCTGTGTCGTTGACACGTAATGCCCATGCAAAGGACATTCGACTCTACAGTTAAAGGAAAACTTACCATTTTGGCTCAAGTTGCTTTTGCAATTATATCAAGCGGCCGTTATATTGCGATTGCTAACTGGCCATAGAATACTGATATCGCAGTTAGAAGGGTTTTATTAGGGATAGGAACATATCTAACCATGCTTCCTTTCCCTATTAGTCAGTACACGTAGGTACTACAAGCAAAAATATTAATAGTATTTGTATAGAAAAGCAATTTATCAAGTTCGTATTTCACCTGAAATGCATTTTATCTGATTCGTACTTGGCCAGGACTCGCAATTGATGATAAACTTGATCCTTAAGAGAACATAGGTTAGGTTGGCTTAGTTTTGCGTCCTGATTGTCGAGCACGACTTGTCGAATCCTGCGTAACGTTACGGTTATCGTGCCAAGACCGAGAAACTTCATACTAAATTTTAGTTCCAAATACGCTCACGGGCGGGCGCTGTTCCAAACGTCATACAAACTCGACAACGTTTACTATTCGATTTTACGTGACGCAAGATTCGAAAAGTCGTGTTCGAATCGCCTCAACAACGCAGAATATCACCTCCACATGCGGAACGGAATGATCCGCTTCAGTAGCATTGTTAGCGTCTCGACTAGAAGGAGCGCACGGACAAATTATACCTTATTAGGGTTGGCACAAGATTGTTATTTGTTTTTAATTATTTTAATCTATCCAAATCGATGGCAGATTTGAATGTGGATACGAACAAAACGCTTTCCAAAAAGCGTTAACAAAACGCAACACCAGTACAGTGTTGCCAACGTCTTAGAGACATTCATTCTCTTCTCTCGTAACGAATCTCGTACAGTGTGCAGCGCTACCGCTCCGCTCAAACTTCAAATTCAAAACCTTTAAAAGCAAGTCAAAATCTTAGCAACGACACATTCACCATCAGCGAACGCCAGCTATAACTCCTGTGGACTAACATCAATTGGGGCCCCCCAAAACCAGCGTTGCGGAATCCTCAAGTAAGTGTCTGCATTTCTCTTTGCTATCGAAGTAAATTTCCCAACATCTCATTCGAGCCGGATCTACTGATTGTTTGATTATATCTGGTAATTAGCTTAAACTGTTTTGTGCTAACGATTAATTTAATTTTATGCGCTTAGCGCCGGGATCTACCGCCAGCCATAAATATTAACATCGACTTTCCAATTATTTAGCGTATTATTCTGCGATAATACCGGTGTGTACAGTCAGATCTCAACGAGAACTTGCTAATTATATATAGTTTCGTAAGGTTTAAACGATTTTTTCCGAAACTATATTGCATATTTTTTTCGTAAAGTCGTGCGGTAGGTAGTAAGTGTGGCTAACGTCGCGCGCTCGTTCGGCGCCTCGCTAGGCACGGCAGAAACACAATGTTTGGAATACTTACAGTTAAGCTAGTGGTACACTTGTAGCAAATTACTATTTGTACTTAGGAGGTATTTCATGCTAAGTATATTTCTTAACGGTTAAGGTATTGCGTACCGAGCCCATTTCCAACGGTCATTTTAATTGCGTGCATGACCCACTTCTAGCTGTTCCTTTATTTCATGCTTGAAATCGAACACCCAAATTCACTTATTTACATTGAATATTCTCGTTTAGTCTGCAAAACCCATAACCCGCCTTCGGCAGTCGGGTAAAACTATTTTCAATTCGACCTTCAATTTAATTTTACGAATTCTAATCAATAACGATGGAAATCGATCAACTAACCTTTGAGCGTGATCTAGCCATCAATAGCATGCAACGTATTGTTGATTGTGCTAACAACCCTTCCGAATTCCGAGTTAGGGTTAAAGAATTAAATTCAATTAAAAAGACGTTCTTACAAGTACAAGCTAAAATAGAAAAATTAACAGTTAAACTCGGAGAATTTAACGAGGACCTACATTTGGCTACACGGAATCAATTCGATTTCCATTTGCATTCCAGTTGTCCTAGAAACTTGAAATTTGCTATGAAGGTAGCTCTTACAGCACAATCACACGAAAATTTCTCAAAATCTTAAATTTTCATGTCTGTCTGTAGATTTCACAGATCAATATAAGATGAAGTCACACTGCGTACATTTTGCTTAGGAGCAGGGCTCTGTTAACACTGGACTTCTTAAAACACTAGGGAAAAGCGTTAAAATCTTTCTGCGGAACCCTCGTGCGCGAGTCCAACTCGCACTTGTCCGGTTTTTGAACTTGGCTACACACGCTGCCGCTAGTCTAGATCTTACCATCTTCATCACATCATCATCAGCCAAAATACATCTACTTGATCATAGTCGACGAGGACGAACGAACAACGAACGATGACTAATTCTAACTCGCCCAGTTCAACACGGGACACCTCACCTTGCTTGTAGAAAGTTGAAAGGTAGGTACGTAGAAAATTAAATAGGTAGGTACGTGCGTTCGCGGCATATAATTGTTCATACGAGAACAACAATAGAATAATTAATTGTTCAGAAATGCTCTGGTAATCCGCGAAACACGCATAAAACAATGGCAGCCTCAGCTTAGCCGAAGCGTCACGCCCGAGTGATTCGAATGGAGGTTCTTATACTGGGACCGCAGATGTGTGAGGACCACATCTGACAATTACGCGACCGGAAATCGGGCGGTTGAATGGCTGAATTTACGCTTCTCCTAAGGGTGCGCTTTTATTGAGGCAGAGCGTAGCGGAGACGTCATTAATCATCTATACCTATAAAAGAAGACCGTGACTGACTGACTGACTGACTGACAGACAACGCACAGCCTAAACCACTGGACCTAGAGACTTGAAATTTGGCAGACATATACCTTGAGTATCTTAGAGGTGCACTAAAAAGGGATTTTTCGAAATTCCCACGGGATAGGGAACCAGCCCATTTTGAAATATTTCACGGGGGCAAAGCCGCGGGGCATAAGCTAGTCAGCCTATATACGTCCCACTGCTGGGCACAAGCCTCCTCTCATAGATGAGAGGGACCAGGTACCCATCCTAGCCCAGTGCGGGTTTTGAGCGGAGACGTGTAGAAATCCTATTACATGAAATACGGATTATTAGCATTTCGATAGGTCCCATTCTTTCACCAGATTCTGCGATTACTGCGATTGTAAAGCTCTCATGTCGACAGAAATGCACTAACCTCTTTCACAGCTGGACAGAAACGTAATTCATCAATCATCAGGTTCACATTATCAATCACATACAAGGCCGGCGGAACTCCGCTTTGTGGAGTTCCTGGTCCGCGTTGTTGAAGGGTTTCGCGTTTGGACGCACGCAACACTGACAAATCAAGTCTGGTCTGGTGAGTTTTTGTCATGATGCGTCAGATAAAATGCTGTTCAAGTCTAATGCAAATCAGTGATGATACTTTTTAAATTTAGATCTCGTGTTCGCCTCGTTTGCAGCACGATTGGTCGTTTCTGCATGTCTCCGCTTCGCTTCGCTCCGATAAGACATTTTAAACTACAGTCGGCTAGTATTTTACTTGAAAATTCAATTCAAACTCGAATTTACAGTACTTGTAGCAACTTATAAAAGAAACTAAGCCTCAACTTCAACTTGATTTGATATTTATTGTCAACTGATACTCGTCTAAAGAAATAAAATACTAGGCGATCATGTCTCGGTTGCAGTAGTTCCTTGACCGCGCCGTAGTTTTCTCATTTTCCGTCTCCAGAGATTGGCTCTGTCCACTGCACACGGAAATAGATTCGCTATTCACTGATTAAGTTGTCACATCTAGTGAATGGCGATCGGCTGGTGAACAGCTTATAATTTCTGGTTTCCTGGTCAGTGAAGAAGGTTTTGGCAGGCTTTTATAAGTCGCCGTGGCGAGAAAATTGATTTCGAAAGTGAAAAGTTTCTTCATTACTCGTTGCCGATTCAGTAGTATTAACATTATGTGCAGTTCGACTACAATTACACTAGCACTAGAAATAAATAATAGATATACGAGTATTACACACTACTTAGAAGTCTTCGAAATGCAGCTAAAAATATGTAATCCTGACCCGTCGCTCCGTCCGCGACGTGCCACGTATCACAAGAACACTACCTATATTGCATTTTCTTCACATGGTTTTGTTAAAAGCATTCATTACCATCGGAAAACATCGTCTGGCACACAAATCTATTTGCAGAAACGCTTTTAGCATTTTGCTATTCAGTCTAGGAAAATAAGCTTATGTACCTTAGAGGACCATTCGTTTCTGATTTATATAAAAGAGAGATTGTATTTTCTTGTAAGGAATTTTCAATTCATTGCGTTTAAAATAACGTGTTAAGTATTTAAGCTTCTGTTTGTAAGCTGGGTTGAAGTTTAAAATGCTTCTTAGATTTGGCTTGTTACTGAATTCTTACTGGCATAAGACGATGTAAGTACCTACGGTTAGTTGCACATAAAAAAAATATTTAGAGGTTGTCTCTTATCGACGAAATCAAATTTTAGGCATAAGTACATAAGTATTTTTGAACTAAATAAAAACAGTTAATTTGCTCGCCCGCGGCCACGTATGGAAGACAGCTATATCTATGCAACAAAAAGTATTTCATGCAGTACCTAACAATACCACACGAATCAACACAATCAGAATGCCGCATAGACCCAAGTATATTATTACCACCACCACTAGGTCCACTTAATACCATACCGCGTGTCAAACTCTGAGCCCATTTTCAAAGCACCAAAACCGTCGAAGGCGCTACCAGTTATTTTATAAGTAGGAGGCACCAGAGTCAATAGCATAAGTTTTATTTTCAACCGTTTAAAAGTTACTGTCCTTCCTAAGTTTCTTCCTAACGCTACCGCTTTTTCCTGTCCTCAGGCACTCCAACTTGCCAATTGAATCCCTCGCGAAACCGTTAAGCGAATTAAACACACCTTTTCACGTTCCGTTTCCCCATTTAACCTGCTATATCGATTAACGATGGCCGATGGAACTATTCGGTCTGACCGCTCTTTGTGTCGCTCACAATGGGCCAATACAATAGATACGTACCCAGGGGAACGGGGATATTTCTACTTATTTCGTTCCTCGACGCGCAGATTCTTTGTCGCTGCTAATAGTTAAATGAAGCTGGGGGTTTGAATGCTGGATGAAACGGAACGTTTTTCCCGGCGCTCCTTACGTTTGGTTCAAATAATGGGTTTTATCTGTGGAAAAGTGTTAGAACTGAACTTATACAATGCTTTGAATAAAACAGTCCTAGAGAATCACTTATGATTTGGTACATATCCATTCAGATTAGTTATGGGTTATAGGTAATTAATCAAGTAGGTTGAGTTCTGGTTGAAGATGTTAGCGCTCCGTCCATCAATTGTCCATCATTAAGGTTATTAACAGCGTTAAAGTATCAAATTGGTTGTCATTTAGGATCGAAAAGTGATCTCCAGGTTGCGAGCGAAGCTGCATTAAAGAATTAACACTAGTGGGCTGGACCTATTGGTAGAATGTAGCCGTGTAGATTAGAGGCCACGAATTCTAATGAGTTGAGAGGCCATCCACGAACTTATGACTCAATGCTGGTAAAACGGAGCTAAACATCACCTGCTCGTTGTGAGAAGACATTTTTATACCAATAATGCCAAGTCATCTTTAAGGTAGGTGTAGCACTGAAAATAGAGTTTTCGACCAAATCGCTTTTCTTTGTAGAACATTTTCAACTGCTTTTTGCCAGATTTAAGCACCGTATTTAACGTTTGCAGCGACATAAAACTTGATGACCCAGTCCTCCTTAAGACTAAAATTAAAATCCTTAGGGTACCTAGACTAAGTTAAAATTTTCTTTCTACAGTGAAAACCTCGTGTGAAGGCGAGAACACAAGGCTAACACAGGTCACCAGGTTATTTTCAAATATTTTAGACTCCAACTATATCTGATAGCAACTGTACAGTATAGTGTTATACTGATTTGAAATAGTATGCCTACATTTTTTTACATGCTACTTTGTTCTCGGATAAGTAGGGCTATATACAACTCTCTGAAATGCAACCTTCATTCCTCTTGACTGTATTAGAGCATTTTGACTGCTCCAATATAAGTGATAGCAACTAGTACAGGGGAAGTAACTAAATCGGGTATCTCCGTTGGACCGTATTACAATCATTTTCACAATTATTTCTTTGGAGATGTATGGTATGTCAACATGACATTTTACAGCGAATAGGTTCCACAGCGGTGAGAATAAGAATAACTAAACATAAACATTACGAATTGTAACTGAAATGGTCGACACTCAGCTTTGTGCTAAGAAAAGATCTGGGGATAATTTTCGGGATGGTGGTTTCCAGTGAAGCCAGTAACAACCTAGAACAGTTTCTTCGACAGTAGTTGTTCCTACTAAGCATATATACTTCCACGCCTATAACATTGGTAGTACGCACGGTTGGCCGTGATTCTAATTTCCATTCCGAACGCGGATCGCACGTGATTCGTGAAAAGGAAAATGCCTAGAATAGAATTAATAAGGTTATTTTCGTCAATTCTGACATTTGCATGAGCTCTGAAAGGCGAATATTAGTGGTATTGAAATAGGATTGAGGAATGAATTGTTGAGAGCGTTGCCAGTAATGCGTTCGGCATGGACGGGAGCGGAAATACTCACATATATATACGGCATTTGCTCAAAACATGTACAAGCTATTGCTCTATCTACATACAATAGAATTGTGCCTAGATCTTTTGAGGTCTTTCATTCTGCTGCTATAGTTGAGAAACGGTAGGAAGGGTGCTGAAATCTTATGCAAAACGGTAAATTTACTGCTCACAATAACTCTCTATATGTGAAGGCCTTTGAAACAAGACCACGCTACTGTGAGAGCAGAGTTATTTGGCCAAAGGTTTCTGTAATTCCAAAATATTCTCTAAGCGTACACCTCTGTAAACCTGTAAATACCCTGTTTCTCTTCAAAACGTAGAGCTTCAAGCCTGATGACACAAACTTCCCACTTTCTCAACTTCCAAACTCCCACAGCATTCTCATAGATCAAAACGGCAATTAATTAAACTCCTAAAACTGCTAATGAATAAATCGGTTATCGCTTAAAGTTGTAAATAATTAAGCGTGCGTTAGGGTAAGCGGATGAGTAATGGGGTGGAACTTGTTTAATTTATCTCGCGAACGTGAGGTGGATTCTTCCAGAATCTGCCCGTTTACCCTGCCTTATTCAGGGTTTTCGAATTGATATAGCAAAGGCGCGGAAACTATAATAAAATGCTAGAATCATTTTGTTTGTTAGTGTATATTAGATGCTGTATTCCTCCTAAAGATTACAGATGTTCTTAGTATGAGAAAAGAACTAGTACCTACTAACAAAAACTAGCGTCATTTATGTATCTTTGTAACATGTGGATAGAATCTTCTTTTCCATAGTATCTGACGTACTTATAGATGTCAATCAATATTAAATGGCGCCGATCTTCGAATGACTTAAGTGTCATTTGCTATCCGATAGTATTCAGTATTTCTTTATGCGACCCTATAAACTTACTCTCGCGCGTGATACGTAAACATTCTGGTTTACTACCAAGTATCTCTCGGACTGGATCGAATAGGGGTCCTGCTCCACATTACAAGTGTTCCTGAAGCTGGAATAATTAAGGGGCGGTTTGAAGGAATCTTTTATGTTGATTTGTTGGAACTAAACTTTAGAATTGGGGTGTCCCTTTGTTTAGCACTTTGAAATGATTTTATTGGTAGCCCTAAGATTGCCCTGGCACATAAAGCAGACAGACGGAAGGCGCCTTTGACTTATGTATGCACTACAAACTCTCTGCCAATTTTTGAGGGGGACGAGGTACATGCGCACAGCACACGTCTACGCCCATATTAAAATCTGTTTCGTCCTTGCAAATTCATACTAAAACAAAACTGTCACACAAATGCCAAAAACACGCACACAATCAACTGCGCATTTCGCACAGATTTAATGTAAAATTTTTGGCAGAGGGGAAGTCGCACGTAAAAATCTCTTATTTCTTCCTCCAAGCCATGTCGTATTATAAATTGTAGATAGCCGATTTCTTTACGTTACCTACTCGTAATTACTTGAATAAAATCATTATTGCGATGAAATATGACTCTCCTAGGAATTCGGGTATTCTAGCAAGCACTCCTCAATCGGAGTTGTGTAAAATTTGTAACTATTTGTATAATTGTTTCCCCTACAACATACAGTAAGGAAAATAATATGAAAATAATCAAACGAATTCACAAACAACACCACTGCAACTACCAGGGAATCAGAAACCAACAAGAGCATAAGAATGCACACCTAATTATGAAAATGGCTCACCAAATTACATAATCCTTATATATGTTAGGATAAGCGCCAAGCAATGTACGTAATAGTCCATTAACGCTAACTGCGGCATTAACAAGAGTAAGTGATGCTCTTCACACTGATAGCTAATTGCTATAGAGTGAGCGGGATGGATGTGTAGGGGAACGACATTGACGTAGAAAATCAGCAACAATAAAGTATAGCATCAAGTCGAGTACCTGCTAGAAGAAAACTGGAACAACGCAATAACCTGAAACAATAGAATACCTAAGAACCCGCAACCAAAATCAACGTGAAAGTTGATCCCTACAGATGAATTAGAAATACAATCCGACGAACTGAGAATCTCCTTTTTTGAAGTCGATTAAAAAAGGGAATACTTAGCTTGTTTGTAAATAACTTTTTAGTTTAAACAGATTTAAACATGTATGTTCCATCCCCATCCCATCCCACATCGAAACTGGAATAACCACCTTAGCTTCGCGGTCTAGAGTGGTTATTCCAATTTCGTCAATTTCGTGTCAATTTCAATTTCGTGGAATTTATTCCGTTCTATTAAAAAAATCTAAATGAAACTAATTATTTATTATTATTATAACAGTTTCTGTTACGCACTTAGAGGCGTCCTTTAAAATTAGTTGACGATTACAATATTGAATTCACTATCTGTAGGCGACGCCTAAATCGTGGTAGCTTTAAGTTATATTTGGTATTTTTTAATAAAGGTGGGTTGGTGTGAGCCGGAGTGGTATGTGTCAAAAACGGAGGGTACATTGCATTAGGTACATGGGTAAAAATGGCCGTGACGTCAGTCGCTAATACTGTCTGTACGAGCTAAGACGCACGCCGCTCTCTCGCACTTTCCCTCACGTTTTTCGCAAATTTCTGCTTTTAATTTCGCCCCGTAGTCTACAAAGTGGTCTTCGAACCGAATCTGTGTGAATGTACCGGACGCCGCACAAAATGGTGAACACTCGAAGCAGTACCAAGAAACAGAACGAAGAAAAGCAGAAGGAGCTAAAGGCCGAGAGCGAGCCGCAGCCGCAGCCGCCGAAACAAGAGCTAACATCGTGCTCGCTGTCCTACTCGGAAGATTTACCTACGACATCACAAGATTTACGAACAAAGAAACCGTTGGATAAAACTATAATTTTGGATGTGGGTAGTGATAATTATGAGAAATAATGAGAAAACTACAAGGAATGTCGATTTAAAGATCGTACCACGCCAAAAGGACAAATCAATGTCGTCAAAATCTACCCGTGCATCAAATGTTTCGAAAGCAACATCAATCGCAGCTAGAAAAAAGAAGCTAGAATTGGAAGCAGCTGAAGCGAAAGCTCGTATACAAATGGAATTAATAGATAAAAAATTAGCGGCCGACCTAGCAGATTTAGAAGATGATAAATACAGTTCACAATCGGAAAAAAGTGAAATACGCACACAAAAGGAAATCGAACAAGACGTAGAAAAGTGGTTAAAAGGCAGCCAACTGGCACGAGAACTGGAACAGCAGCCGGAGCCACAACCTGGTACACACCCGGACAGGCCGCGCCCGCCCCCGCCCCCGCCCCCGCGCGTCGGCACCGAAGGCACAGTTCACTTGCTGGCAGCTGCACTGAAGGATCTTGCCGCTGCATCTACTTCTGAAGGACCTAATACTAAAATGCTGAGCCGCTTGTGCACACCTCGAGATTTACCCGACTTCTCAGGTGAACCGATGGAGTGGCTCACCTTTAAGCAAGCGTACGACGAGTCAACGCAAGTGTGTAATTTCAACGAGAAGGAGAATCTGTGGAGACTAAGAAAATGTCTTCATGGACCGGCAAAAGAAGCGGTAACCGCTCTTTTGATCGGAGCTACTTCACCTGGCATCGTGATGTCGACACTGGAGCTACAGTTTGGAAACCCCGACATAATTATTTCTAAAATAATTCAAAGTGTCAACAAGCTTCAAGTTTTACCTCATGATTATCACAAAGACATTGTTCCCTTTTCAATAAAGGTTAAAAATTACGTCGCAGCGGTGTCAGCAATCGGCAATAACGAGTACCTACGGGGAATGAACGTCGCGTCAGTCATATTAGCCAAATTACCTACTGTGCTAATATCAAAATGGGTCGACTACAGCTACCCTTTTATTAATGAAGGCATCAAACCGAGACTCGTTATTCTGTCAGAATTCCTAGAAAATGAAGCCATCAAGACATCGAAGACTGCAGTTAACTTAACAAACGCCTACAGTGATCATTTTGTTCGACGTAAACAAAGTGACTTTCAATACCGTTCACAAGCATTATTGGTGCAAAACGAAAAGTTTAAAAAGTGTTTACGGAAAGACAGGTGGCAATTTGTTAAGCGCAGCGGGCTATGTTACAAGTGCTTAGTGTCGCACCATAATAAAGAAACTTGCCCCGCACCCGCGTGTGATATAGACAGTTGTGGACAATCGCATCACCGTATGTTGCACTATAACACGAACATTAATGCTAATCCAACATCAAGTGTGAACATTACGGAAATATCAGACACTGAAGAGAGTGAACCGCGTTCGGAGACTGTGTCGCATATAAACTCGAACAGCTGTAAAATATTATTAAAAACTGTGCCCTTAAATATTCACGGACCTAACGGCATCATAAGTGTTTACGCATTGCTAGACGATGGGTCGACTGTCTCGCTTATTAGTGCCGAACTAGCGGAGCGAGCGGGGTTGCATGGCAGTAAACAAACAATGCGCGTGAGTGGGGCGTTGAATAATACCGAACTAATGTGCGAAAGTGAAGTCATGAACTTTAACGTATCGAACAAAGACGGACAGATGTTTACGTTACGAGCGCGCAGCATCGCCGAGCTAAACCTACCTGTGCAAAACACGTCCACGGTCAACCTCACTAATTACGATATTGGTGCCGATATCAAAACAATGTTGTGCGACGGACAATATAAAAAACCACAACTATTGATCGGACAGGATCATTATCATTTAATTTTGCCTTTACAAATCATAAATGGCAAACCTAACGAACCTTACGTCACCCAGACCGCCTTGGGTTGGTCGGTCCACGGCAGGGTCAGCGCGCCGCGTGATCAGCGCCAGCAGCATTCAACATTATTTCTAACCGAAGACCTGGAAGTCAATAAATATGAAAACGAAGCAATGCTAAGAGAGATTCACGAAGAAGTTCGACGCTCTTTTACCATTGAATCCATGGGGGTCACGTGTCATCCACGCCAGAACTCTGAAGACCTGCGGGCTCAGGAACACCTGGAACATACGGCAAAATTATTAGATGGAAGATGGCACGTCGGGCTACCCTGGAAAGACGTAAACTGTAAAATGACCGACTCGTATAAAAACGCTGAGACACGACTGAGAGGTGTACTGAAGAAGATAAAAAGAGACGACGCCTTTGCTTCGAGATACTCAGAAAGAATAGATCATCTACTGAATAATAACTACGCTGAAGAAATTACCAATCCTACGCATTCATCGAAAACGTGGTATATCTCACATTTTGGTGTCGACAACCCCAATAAAAAAAAGTTAAGGCTCGTGTTCGATGCTGCAGCAAAGAGCAATGGCTTGTGTCTGAATGACTACTTATATAAAGGACCTGATTTACTAAATTCACTATATGGAATAATGCTTCGATTCAGAGAGAAGAGAATAGCCGTTACTGGCGACATCCGCGACATGTTCTTGAGAGTAAAAATCCTACCTGAAGATCAAGATGCTCTGCGTTTCTTGTGGAAAAAAGTTGCTCAGCGCTCCGATGAACCTGAAGTACCTGTAAAAACCTACAAGATGACGTCATTAATTTTTGGTGCGAAGTGTTCTCCGTTCGTCGCTCAATTCATAAAAAACAAAAACGCTGAATGTTTTCAGTCGTCCATGCCCGCCGCCGTGGAAGCCATTTTGAAACAACATTACATGGATGACTACATAGACTGTTTTGACGACGAAGAAACTGCCACCACAGTAGTACAACATGTTATACAAATACATAAACAAGGCGGGTTCGACATACGTAACTGGACTAGCAACAACGAAACAATAATAAACAGTTTACCAAAAGAAACCTTAGGAGCGACTGCTATAAGGTTCAAAATGGACAAGCAAGACGACGGGGAACGCACGCTTGGTCTAGTATGGTTCCCGAAAGAAGACATGTTGGGCTGCGACGTCTCTTTTAAACGCATTCCTGACATAATACTCAGCGGGCAAAAGAGACCTACTAAAAGAGAGATGCTACGTGTTGTTATGTCATTATTCGATGTCTACGGGTTCTTATCACCGATAACAATAAAGGGAAAAATTATGTTACAAGAAACATGGAAGAACGGCATTAATTGGGACCACACAATTAATGATAATACCTACAAAAAATGAACAGATTGGCTAAAACTACTTAAAGATGTTAGTGAAGTACGTTTACCCCGGCATCATCAAGCCGCCATGCGAGGGAGCGAGATGGAAGATGCACTGAATGTACCGAATAGCAGCCGGCCGACGCGCGGCGCGGGCGCTCGCTATACAAACCTAGAACTGCATGTTATGTGTGATGCGTCATCGCAAGCTATGGCCGCCGTTGCATACTGGCGCTGGGTAAACAATAATAATGAGTTTCAATTATCATTTATTTCGAGTAAATGCCGCGTCGCACCTGTAAAACTTATAAGTATACCTAGATTGGAGTTGCAGGCAGCGTTATTAGCCGCAAGACTAGCGAATACTATAACTAAAGAACATAAAATGTCTGCTGAGAAAATACATTTTTGGTGCGATTCAACAACTGTATTACATTGGATACATAACGAAGCACGCACGTATAAAGCGTTCGTAGCGCACCGCCTCGGCGAAATAGACGAATTAACGAGCGTTAACCAATGGAGATACGTACCTACGAAGATGAATGTCGCTGACGTTGCCACTAGGGATACCTGCGAATTGTCAGACCTTAAGAATGAGTGGCTAAAAGGTCCGTCATTTTTATACGAGGATGAAAGTACTTGGCCTTCAAATATACAGCTGCCAACGCCCTTAGACGTAGACCTAGAACGAGTTATGACGCTTAGCGTTGCTCCTGAAGACTTACCTCCTGTTCTGGAACCTGAAAAGTTTTTTTCGTGGCTAAGGCTGCTTAAGGCTACGTGTGCTGTTTGGCATTTATAAATAAATGTAAAAAACTTACCGGAGAGGTTAACCGCGACACGATGGAGGAGGCTGAGCGGTTGTTGATCAAATACTCCCAGATGCAGTCGTTTCCTGAAGACCTCCAAAACCTGAAAAATAAGAAAAGTATAGATCGCAGAAGTAAGTTACTTACCTTGTCGCCTTACCTTGATGAACACGGAGTCATGCGTCTCGAAGGTAGAATTAACGCTGCTTCTGGAATATTGCCTGAAACAAAGCAACCGGTAATCCTCGATGGATAAAATCACGTCGCGCGGTTGATAGTGAGGCACTACCATGTGAAGGCCGCACATGGAAACCAGGAACAGGTGGTGAATGATCTGAAACAAAGATACTGGATTATTCGCCTTCGGCCTACTGTGAAACACGTGACTAGCAGATGCATGTATTGTCGAATCAAGAAGGCCCAGCCGCAACCGCCACGCATGGGTGACTTACCTTCTGCTCGGATGGCCCATCACCAGCGCGCCTTTTCATTCTGCGGCGTGGACTTGTTTGGCCCCATAGAGGTGACTGTTTTGAAACGTCGAGAGAAACGATATGGAGTACTTTTTACTTGTCTCACTGTTCGAGCCATTCATATCGAAATAGTCACGAGGCGTACGACTGATGCTTTGATCATGGCTCTGCGTCGCATGGCTGCGCGTCGTGGATGGCCTCAACAGATGTACTCGGATAATGGCACAAATTTAAAAGGTGCTGACAGTGAGCTGAGAAGGTCAATAAGCGAACTAAACGAAGATGTCCTGAAAAGTGAAGCCGTGAATTATGGCACGACCTGGAATTTCATCCCGCCAGCAACGCCCCACTGGGCTGGGGCATGGGAGCGGCTCATCCGCAGCGTCAAGACCTCACTGAAGGTCATCCTCAAAGAGCACGCTCCAAGGGATGAGGTCCTGAGCACGCTGATGGCTGAGGTGGAACAGATAGTAAACAGCAGGCCGCTCACTCATGTCACCGTGGAACCATTTAGCGATGAGTCACTTACCCCTAACCATTTCTTGCTTGGCGGCTCTTCGAATCTACCCGTGGTCGGTGCCTTTGACAACTCTGATATGTTCTTGAAAAAGCAATGGCGGACATCTCAAAGGTTGGCAGATTTATTCTGGAAACGTTGGGTACGAGAGGTGCTGCCACAAATGCTTCCGAGACAAAAATGGCAGCGGGACCCTAGACCCTTGCAAGTGGGAGATTTGGTAATGATTGTGGACCCAGAATCACCCCGAAATGTCTGGCCAAGAGGCTTGATCCAGCAGACTGTCCCAGGCAAAGACGGGCGCATAAGAGTTGTCCGCGTGAAGACCAGGTCTGGGGTACTCTGTCGGCCTGCGGCACGCGTCGCACGGATACCTACTGGGGATGAGTGAGTGCTGAGGCAGCACTGGGCTGGGGAATGTAGGCGACGCGTAAATCGTGGTAGCTTTAAGTTATATTTGGTATTTTTTAATAAAGGTGGGTTGGTGTGAGCCGGAGTGGTATGTGTCAAAAACGGAGGGTACATTGCATTAGGTACATGGGTAAAAATGGCCGTGACGTCAGTCGCTAATACTGTCTCTACGAGCTAAGACGCACGCCGCTCTCTCGCACTTTCCCTCACGTTTTTCGCAAATTTCTGCTTTTAATTTCGCCCCGTAGTCTACACTATCGCTATCCCCCGGGAACTCAACATTTTTGTGGGATAAGAAATAGACTCTATTTTCCTCTATGTTCAATCAAACTATTTTCTTGCCATGTTGATATCGTATCGATTCAGAAGTTCAGAGAGAGAGAGTTTTTTCGCATTTATAATTTTAGCCTTGCCTATTTTTTTTGTAATATCCTTGTATTATTTTGTGGAGTTGAATAAATAATTCATCATCATACCACCGTTTTTTACGTACCACTCCTGGGCACAGGTATCCTCTCAGAATCAGAGGTCTAGGGCTATAGTTCACACACACCAGTGTTCAAATTTCCTCACCATTTTACCTTCACCGAAATGCTGGTGATAAATTACAAATGAAATTTCGCACATAAACTCCGAAAAACTCAGAGATGTGAGCGGGGGCTCGAACCCATGACTTCTGTTTGAGAGGCCATAGGTCAAACCACTAGGCTATCACGGCTTCATTTTAATAAAGAGTATTGGTAATGTATTAGTTTGTCAGCTGTGTGTGTAATTAACCTCATACTATCCCCAAAGCCTACGTCTTCGAAAAAACACACGCAACATCTTGCGTGGCAATTCTATTAAGGGTAGCAAACGCTATTAGAAAACTTACACGCGGAGGGTTCTCGGTTCCCCGTACTCTTGCGCAATTAAGTGGCCGAATAAATACCGGCAGACTCATCTGTTGGGCCAGGGCTGCTATCCCGGAGATATTTCAATCCCGGCTATCCCGGGATTACATTGTTATATTGTATTATTAATCAATCTCGATCCTGGTAAATGTAGGCATTATTGTTTAGCATTAGTGATGTTAGCACTTCATCATCATCATGTCAGCCGAAAGACGTCCACTGCTGGACATAGGCCTCCCCCAGGCTCTCTAAGTCCTTGAGGACTTATTTTAATATAATTTTATTTTCCCCTCGCTGCCTCGGAAAGCCGTCTTTTATCCTTTAATACAAGCGGGTAAAATCGCGTTTCATCAACTAGTGGGGAAAGTAATTTGATCTTGGAGTGGAGCGTGTTTAAGTAGCTTTTGACAGATAACAAAACGTAAAACGCTCATAATAATGGTTCGTTCGATATTAATTATCATGAAATAAATGATAAATGGTTTGAGAATTTAATAAAAAATACCAAATTTAGCTTTATTTAATAAAACTCTATAAGAAACATTTGTTTTTTTTTATAATGATGTTGAATATAATCACGGGATCCCGGGATTTCGGGATCTCTGTATCCCGGGTCTGCAAACACTAGCTGGGGCAGTAGGTAGGATAATGCTGGCGGAAACTATTGCATTAAGAACTTTGGTGCACGTTCTTATGAGGTTACCGTGTACGTTAAAAAGTTAAGGGACACTTGTTTCGGCGTTAAAGAATGTAAAATCGATTGGAAAATCTTACTTATCGCCCTTATATTTCTGTCAACAATATCCCACCAAAATTATCATTACCTATAACTATGCATTTATAAACACGTCATTGTTGTTTTAAAAATATATCACAAGAAAACAAAAATCCTTTTCAGAATGGAAGTGTGTCTTTGACCTCTTTAGTTTTGTCGGTCTTCGAGTCTGGAGTGAAAGTTTGCGATGCAACGACAAAATTAAAAATAACAAGTCATTTTATCTGTCCAAAGGTCAATTGCAAATGCGTGCAGAGCCATTTACTCAATCTGGCTCGGTGGCAGCGAATTTGGTGGTTGATTTTTATTGTTAAACATTGAAAGGTTGTGGCATAGTTCTAGTTTTGTTCACTTGCGATCAGAGCCGACTCGAAGACCGCCGGTAGCTATTAATAAAATTTAAGCCCTGTTATTGCACTAAAGGGTTTCCAGAAATATTTAATAACGACATAATAGGCTCCTACATCTCCAGCAGAATAACATAAATCGTGCAACCCATCTCCGGTGGCTTTCATTACATCATTTCGAAATTCTTTGCGAATGCCAGCCATCTCATTTTCCTATAGGCGCCTCAATAAACTTTCTGGCAGATCCAAGGCTCGTCATAAGATTTCCGGTTTAATCGTCAAAAGATACGGAACCTTAAAAAGCTGTGAAACTCAAATATAACTTTCTTTTAAAGTCGATTGCGATCTGCCGACTCCGACAGTTAACTCGCCAAAATTACTTCAAAACTCACCTTCCCTCGTTCTCAAGCAGAATAATAATGTCATTTTATTAGGGTTTTGCTTGATTTCAATGTTGGACGGCAATAAAAGTGAATCTTAAAATGTTACAGGCATTTTAAACGGTGGTGCTTACTCAAACAGCGTTTCGATCAGAATTAAACATGAAATGGAATCACTCTTGAATTGCTTCATTATTAGCATGAAACTCGAGAATAGCTCGACCTGATGTCTCATTATGTTTCATCATCATCATCACCAGCCTTTTTACGACCCACTGCTGGGCACAGGCCTCCTCTCAGAATGAGAGGGCTTGGGCTATAGTTCCCACGCGGGCCCAGTGCGGATAAGGAACTTCACACACATCATTGAATTGCTTCGCAGGTGTGTGCAGGTTTCCTCACGATGTTTTCCTTCACCGAAAAGCTCATGATAAATTACAAATGTAATTCCGCACATAAATTCCGAAAAACTCAGAGGTGCGAGCCGGGATTTGAACCCACGACACTCTGCTTGAGAGACCATACCACTAGGCTATCACGGCTTTTCTCTCATTATGTTTAAGCGGCAATTATTGTCAACGGTTATCTTTCCATACTTGAATTGAGAAATGTTTTTACATGTCAAAGTGTTTATGGCATTGACATAAGATTGATTTTTGCCTGACCTGTGGATTTTTTTTTTCACTAGACCTATACTTTTAGAATTGTGGTAGCGCAGTAAATTGATCTACGGACTTCAAACAGTTCTGAAGCAGTTTGTCGTTAGTTTCATTAATATTCGACGATCCTCTTTCCTCTCAATATTTGTCGTTGACAGTACAGACAATGCTTTTCGAAGATTGTTTTCCTGCCCTGTTTTGTGTGACCGACCGACTATCTTAAGGAACGTAATAAAGTAAAACGCTGTTTCACGGTAACGCGGCAAAATATATTTTAGTAGCCGAAACGAAGGCAATTTGAGAAAGAACGCCCTGAATTCGTCAATTGGGCGCACAAAGGGTCTTAAACAGCTCGACTTGAATATTTATGCGAGTCGATGATGCTCGCTGGAAAAGGTAGGTATTTGTTTCCAATCTTCTTGATGAAAAAACTAGAAGAAACATTTTCATGTAGGTACGGAATCATCCGCTAGGAGCGCTGGTGTTGACTCGAGTGAAGGCTATCTGTAGGTGTACTGCCTTTTTGCCGAATAAAGTTCGGCAAACTGATTCATTTCCCAAATGTTAAATTTTTTCCGAAACTGTAAATATTTCAGGATTTATTCTAGGGCCATCTCGTAGAGCCCTATAGGTTAGGTTAGGTTTGTTTTATAAAAATCCTGAAATATTTACAGTTTCGGAAAAAAAGCATTTTGACCAAATGAAACATTTGGGAAATGAATCAGTTTGTCAAACGTTTTTTGGCGAAACATTGTTAAACCCTATCTGTCATTCTCCACCAATGAGAGACAGCTCGAGACAAGCTGCTGGCATTTGATTGGTGGAAATTGACAGAACGCTAGCGATCCTAGCCAATTATTGACTGGCGATACCTATAATAGTCCTCATTGTGTAAAGCTGGTCGGAGATTTTGCAACTTTATTAAACGTTTCGTTGGTCCAAATTGCTGTGGTCTAAGCTTGCCGAATTTCATCTGTGGAGTTAAATTTGTAGAGAACTTACAGATGTAGGTTTTAGGTAGATCCATTTTATGACTAAATTAAAATGATTGGCAAATAGTGAATGCATTAGGATGCAGGAAAAACGTGTCGTACCTATCTTGAGGCGGTAAATATTGTGCAAAGAAGGAGTACGAAGCAAGTTAATTTTCTTTACCAATCCTGACATTTAAGTAAGTAAGTTAACACTTTATTGTACAAAAAATAATATTAATATGTATCGAATAAAAATAAACACACAGAGATACAGTGAATCTTTTTCCGTTTGGAATAAAAACAGTAGCTCTCTAAATGAAGTGACTAGAAAACCTAATCCACTTCAATCCTAACATTTATGGACTAAAGACACGACTAGGTCGGAATACCGGAAATTAAAATCGCTTCAAGTCTCGTGTTTTCACAGCTTGTAAGTATAAAAATAAAACAGTGCGATGCCCCCCTGAAGCTGGTTGGCGTTTTATTACGACTAACAACGATACCTACTCGCCTATACATAGACTACCATACCATGGGTATTAGTACTGAAATAAAACGTAACACTCACGTATATAAGTCGAGCTTAACCCAACTTGTTCCGGACTAGTTCGTAGTCCTTCCTCTGGGAGCGCACGACCCAGCGGCAGCGAGACGCACACTACGCGCCGCGGCTCTGCTCGCGCGACTAGGCGCGGCTGACAGCGACACGTAACTACCCTAATTTTCATCGTAATTTATATCGTTGTAAAAATGCAGAGTAGCTCACTACTACACACTCAAGGACTACGAGTTAGTCCGAAACATGCGGTAGTTTCATGTTAAAAGTAGATTTATTTATTCATTTATTTATTCATTAAATTTCATAGCATAACAGTTAAACCAAAGCACTATGAAACTAAGATAAAATTTACAATTAAAACACATAAAATACAAAAACATAAGAGGTAAGTAATTACAATATTACAGAAGAAGGTCGTGCGCACTCGCCGTACCGGCAGCTCAAGCGAGCACCAGAGGGTCGAGCACGACTTTACGAATGCTGCGTAACGTTACCGTTATCGTATCGAGATCGAGAAACCTCATACTAAATTTTAGTTCCAAATACGCTCACGGGCGGGCGCTGTTCCAAACGTCATACAAACTCGTTATAGTTTACTATTCGATTTTACGTGACGCAGGATTCGACAAGTCGTGCTTAAGGCACAGGACCGCAGCGGAACCGCACAGTGCCCTAAGCACGACTTGTCGAATCCTGCGTTACGTTACGGTTATCGTATCGAGATCGACAAATCTCATACAAAATTTTAGTTCCAAATACGCTCACGGGCGGGCGCTGTTCCAAACGTCATACAAACTCGTTATGGTTTACTATTCGATTTTACGTGACGCAGGATTCGACAAGTCGTGCTTAGGGCACAGGATCACAGAGTATGCTGCGTAACGTTACGGTTATCGTATCGAGATCGAGAAACCTCATACTAAATTTTAGTTCCAAATACGCTCACGGGCGGGCGCTGTTCCAAACGTCATACATACTCGACAACGTTTACTATTCGATTTTACGTTACGCAGCATTCGTAAAGTCGTGCTCGACCCTCTGCATTGAAATGTCTAATCGGTTGTCACTTAGTACCTACCAAAAAGTGACACTAGATTGAGATCTAGCCTCGAGAGGCTGCATTAAAAAATTAAATTTCAGTATGCTGCGGAAAGCACGAGACCGGTCGGAGTGGAGAGCCTTGGGGGTGGCCTGTGTCCAACGGTGAAAGTCTTTCGGGTGACATGATGATGTCATCTGTCACTTGTTTCTATACAATAAAATATCTGCCTACCAGTACTTAAGCGAAAAAACCAGGATTTTCATAAAACCTTAATTACAGGTAGAAATTGCTATGATCTTTGCGCGATAGGTAACCTACATAACTAGATAACCAGAGACTCTATCTAATGCCAGCTTGTGTTTTGGATAATCATACTTGTATAGATAAATACGTAGTAAACATCCAAGATTCGATTTAACAATACTACGTATACTACACATAATTATGTCAATGGCTACTTCGGAAAAGAGCGGAAATCCGTTTTACTTACACAAAACTGAAGTATAAAGAGAGAGAATAAGGAAACTGCCAGCTTAAGCTGCTTACGATTAATCCTATTAAATGATATGCGTCTCGTTCAATAATAAAATCGCTTTGTTACCTACTGGCTTTTCTCGGTTAATATTTTTACCACACTGGTGCTGGTAGACGAAATACAATACAATACAAATATTCTTTATTGAACACCACCAAAAAATACCATACCAAAGAATACCATACAGAATAGACGCGGGAAAATGATCGGACATTTGATACGACACGACAATTTACTTACGACCATTTTTAACCCTCGACGAAAAAGAGGGGTGTTATAAGTTTGACATGTGTATCTGTGTATCTGTGTATCTGTGTATCTGTGTATCTGTCTGTGGCATCATAGCTCCCAAACGGGTAGACCGATTTCGATGGGGTTTTTTGTAATCGAAAGCTAGCTTAATCGAGATGGTTCTTAGCTAAGTTTCATTAAAATCTGTTCACCCGTTTTTGAAATATTGAACTTTGAAATGACAATGTCGGGGGTTTTTCAACTTTTCTATGTTGGTTATAGAAGGAAAAATTTAAGGACAGAGAGGAAGAGGTCAACCTAGGCGAAGCTACATGGACCAGATAAAGGAGAAGGCCGGTGTCGTGTCGTATCAGGAGGCCAAGGAACTGGCTCATAGGAGAGATGATTGGGAGAAACTCCACCGACAAGAGTGTAACTCTTAAGTTTGATGATGATGATGAACACCACAAAACAGTACTAGAAGATTACAGAAAAGCTAAAATAACCGGGATACTTACGTATAAATAATGTATGTATAAGACGAGTTTAACCCATTATTGCGATTAAAGATATTTGAATGGGAATATACGGCCTGGGAGACGAGCTGTCGGTAGGCCTCCAATAAGATGGATCGACGACCTAGTAAAGATCACGGGACCGCGGTGGATGCGGAAAGCACAAGACCGGTCAGAGTGGAGAGCCTTGGGGGAGGCGTATGTCCAGCAGTGGACGTCAATCGGCTGACATGATGATGATGATAAACACTTGATACCTACCTATTCCCATTCATATGGGAATAGGTAGGTATCAAGTGTTTATTATACCAGCTGTTGGCGAGTGCCTAATCATGTTTTTGACTGAGTGTCAAATGTCAAAAAGCGCTAAATGTGTCAAACTTAAGTGAAGTCAGTCACTTGTAGGGGAAGAGAGACGCACAGACTAACGGTAGTGTGGGAGCGGGACCGCGATACCCGTGAGCAACTTCCGAGGCGCATTATAGTTTGATGCGTACTGTAGGCCGAGCTCGAGTTTTCGAATACTGCGTAACGTTACGTCATCGTAGGTATCGAAATCAAGGAACCTCGTACAAAATTTTCCAAACGTCATACTTTCTCGATAACGTTACGCAGGATTCGAAAACTCGTGCTCGACCCTCAGTAATTACAGTTTAACGCGCTGCAAGCACAGATGGCGCAACTGGGTCAAGACACTCGAGGGATGAACGATTGAAGTACGAGGGTCGAAAGTTGCTCTTCGGGATTTTATTCGATCTAAAGAAAAACTCTTTCGATGGTAAAATATTGTGATGGATCGCAATCGAATTAACAACAAACAACTTACGATAACAAGACACGAAACGTTAATAACAATTAATAAATTTGATAGAGTCAAAGAAAAAAAGAGGTTAGAGTCAAAGAGAAATAGAGGTAGCCATTGAGAAATGTGTTGTATATTATTATAGTATTGTTAAATCGAGTTTTGGATGTTTACTATGTATTTATCTATGTAAGTATGTTTATCTATTTTCTAGAACCCAAAAGACAAGCTTATTGCTATTGGCGTTAGATAGAGTCTCGCTGTATCGTGTCGTCGAATCGTGAATAAAACATGACTTTAAACTCCATCGTTACCTTAGAAGAACAGTCGGGGATTATTACGAAAATACTGAACTCTTCGACCCACATACTTTACCTACTTAGCTTAGGGCAGTTTCAAATTAGGCGTTTTTTCGGCGCGTGCAACCTCGTTCTTTCATCTGAGGTCGGAGTACGAATATTCGAGTCCTGCATAACGTATCGTTATCGTAACGAAATCGAGAAACTACATTATATTCAATTTTGGTAGGTACCAAATGTGCTCACTGACGGCCCTCTTAACGTCACACAAATTTCTTGATTAGGTTTTATAGTTTTTGACATACTTATTAAAGTTTGAAATGAAAATGTTTTTTAACTTTTCTAAGTTACAATGTCATGATAGTCGGGACTTAACTTACCTAATCGAGTAAAAAATATATTTAAATTCAAATTTCTAAGTTAGGTTAGTCTGTGTTTTCTTCATCTTGTTAGACCTGTACGGCACAAACAAAAGCTTAAGCATACCTACACGCTCAAAAACGCTTCACAATGTATCCTTTCCTAATCTTGCGTTAATTAACAAACATTTGATACTACCGCACAAAATGCCGGCTTGGCTTAAGGCGTTTTTCATTTGAATAATTTGGTTGCGGCGAGATTACGACGACGGTGTTGTGTTGCGGTGTCGTGTTTAAAATTGAAATTCTTCTCTGAGTTTCGAGCCGCGAACCAATCAAGGGGAAGTAATTGGATTTGATTTGGCCTTTTCGCTCTATCCCTTTTAACTTCTTGAGTCCTGGTTAGGAGGCCGTCGTCTTTGCATTTAGAAGAACTTCGCCATGATTTCTGGTGTGAATTGACTGCTTGCAGTAATGCTAGGCTGGAATAAACATAAATAGCCAATAACAGTTTATAAATACAGTCTATAGTTATGTCTAATAAATAGCCAAGAAGTAACATAAGAACGTTTATATGTATACTGCCTGTATAAGTATCATACTTTAGACAGACAACACAAGCTCTGCTTAATATGGGACTAGGTCAATTGGTGTCAATTGGCCCACGATATTCATTTATTTATTTACTCTACAAGAAGATACTGCGAGCAATTTCAATCTATATTTTTGGGGGGTCGTACATGCCATGTCAGTAAGGTACCTATCTAACAAGTACGTAGCTGTATGCAAGGTAAAACTGTAATCTTTTTATCACTATAGTAGGTACTTGAAGGGTACACGAAAAGAATATTTTATGTCTAGTCGCTTTTTTTAAACGAGATTTTAATCTCAAAATATAGAGCACTTAATAGACCACCACCTTAGCTTACCACTCAGTTACAGATACAAATATTGTAACTTGTCTTTTTTATCAATTCAAAAAAGGTTTAGATATACGAAAATTATATGGATCATTACATCGCTCCAAACTTTCAAATTGCAAAAACTCAATAAGTTGCTATGGTGACTAGAGATGTTCTTTCCGTGTAGGTATCCTCCTTCACTTAGTTTATACAAACCCTAAAATACTTTATAGGTAAATTCCAAGAAGACTGAATTTCCCCCGAGCGTAGCCTCGTAAATACTGTCACCGACAGTGGGTAATTATAATTTCTATTTACCGCGAGCAAGAAAATATACTTAAGAGTTTCTTATTTAACCCACGACACGCTTTGAAGTGAAAAGTAGAAGAGTTATCGTGTCTTTAACAATTTTATCTTTCATGCACGTAAGTATAGTAGGCGGGTGAGCCAGTAAATTGGTTTTACATCATATGAACCTCCGCAAACTAACGCCTGTTTTATACAATTAGGTAGGTATTTAAGAGTTGGCCAACTATCCAAATATCTATTATTCATTGATAAACGCATTTAGCGCAGGAGATGCTGTTAATGTGCTTTACTTGTTAGACTCGCCATCTTAGTAGGTATAGCTTAGTTTAGTTGGTTTGGTAGATATCGATCTTAAGCAATAAGACCGCCTATTTTCCACCATGTGCCTGTTTTTGTTTGTTATCTCAGTGAACTGATTTGTGGCGTTCAATACAGAATAATTGTATGGTATAGTATCTTATTGTGCAGCCGATGTGGCTGCTCTCAGTCCCATGTAAATTGGGTTTAGGGTTCCGAACCAAAATGGCAAAAAGGGACCCTTATGGTGCGACTCAGTCCGTCCGCCAGTCTGTTTGTTTTAGACTGGAATTCGTATGGAAGTGACAGATGTCAAATTGGCCACAAAGAATATCTTCCACTGTAGGCATATTACGAATAGATTCAGCCTCGTCCACGATAAGCTACACAAATATATTAGCATCAGTCTTATAACTATCTCCTCCTCCTCCTGTCCCTCGCATCCGCAAGACTGCCTAATGCTAACACCCTCAATTATGTACAATCTGCGACGCCGATTTACATTCATCCTTAATTTAACAGGATTGAGATGTTGACTTGTGTTGCCAGCCGTGCCGTGTAATCGAATTAAATCGAATTAACAATCGATCGCGGCTACATGCGACTAATAGCTTCTGTGAACTTCGTTTGCCGTTAATTTAAATATTTTGTTGACACGAAAACTGCTGTTAAAAGTGAACGTAAAATAAATTCAAGAGGGGGGGGGGGGGGGGGTTCGTCTAACAGGACTAACAATTTCATCTTCTTTAGACTCCAAGTGCCTGCCAAGCACGAGCATGATGTTTCTGCGCTCTGGTGTCTGGCCAGAGAGTGTGGTGTTTCGCCGCTTTAGGGAAGCGAAAAATGTAACAAAAGACTCGAAGTACTTAAATAGTTTTTTTTGCGTTACGTGTAAAATGTATGATTCAAGTTGTAAGCTTGTATTAAATAGTTATTATTTGTCTTTTGTTATCTGTTTAATTTGAATTTACCGACGCTAATATCCACAACAGTTTTAGTGTACCTAACACTTTAGTGTTATCAATTTTCTGCTTTCTTTTTTTATTCAAACGTATTTACTATTCTGTGTATGTCGAATGTGAATACTATTTCTTTCTCTAGTAAAGTATTCAGCACATCTCTAAAGGATTACAGTTAGATAAAAAAAAACAAATAAGTAAATCCCGTATAAATCCACAGCACATGAATGCAAACAACGTTTGATTACAAAACTCATTACAACAGCAAGCTAGGATCAAGCGCTACGTGTCGTCTACTCCGTCTAAACAACAACATAGTATATTTATTTCACTCCATAAAAATAGGTAATACTAAAACTCGACTTATACAATATATACGTAAATAAGTGATCCGTTTATTTCACTGTGATCTTATACGGTAGTATAACAGAAGGAAGTACATTGGAAAATGTTCAGGTGCTGTTTTGGATGTATTCAATACAAGATAAACTTTACCTACCCCAACAAGCTAACTTCACGCGTCTGCCCATACATGAGGGCATCTGATTAAACTTTGACTTCGCCAAAGATTATGATCTAGGTACGTCTGTTTTGACGCACTTTCAAACAAACAAACTTTGAAATTAGGTATATACGTATGTACAAACCCACTTAGCCCAGTCTTTGTTTGGAGTCGACACTAGTGATGTGATCATGCTTACATTCGCAGTTGCATTGACTCGAAAACGAGAGAAATATGGGTAACTATAAGCATTTTTTGGCGCGACTTGTCATTGAGCTTGGTCTAAGATAATCCTACTTACGTAGCTTATTTTAATTTTTAGATAGAGATGCACACACAGTAAGCCGTTTGTATTTGTTATAGGTATCCAACCTTTCCGATGACAAAAAATATTGAGTCACGACGGCATTGACCAGCTCAGCATGTCTTTAACTTATACATTAATCAAGTTCATAACGTACATAAAAAGTTCTTTTTATTAAGCTCCTGTTTTCGTGAAGTAGAACACTGGGTAAGTGGGTAAGTGTATTAGGATAGGAGCTTTAGAAAATACGCGCATTGTAAGCTTACAGAAAAAGGGTATCTTTTGTGCCTGTAATGGTAAGGAACCTCGGCCTGAAAGGCAAAAAATGATAAGAATAAGACTGAATGCGAAGATGACAGCTGACAGAAATAAATGGAAGAAAAAAGATGTGTCGATCCCCTTCGATTACGGGCGAGAATGATTGTGATTTCCGCATCACTTCATTGTATATTATACATAACATATTGGACATGTAGAATAAACACTAAAATTTTATACGTTTATATTGACGGTACTCTGACTCAACCTCGTATATAAGTTTTGACGAAATTGGAATAACCACTCTAGATCGCGAACCTAAGGTGGTTATTCCAATTTCGTCAAAGTTTATATACGAATTCGAGTCAAAGTACCGTCGATATGCTGCATACGATTGGATTTTAGGCTCCATCCATTTCAGACCCAAACATACCCTTTCTCATTTCACAAACATGTCATTAAACTGTACACACACATTGTTGGCAAAATACTCCTTTTGTCATTCACGAAAGATATTCGAGCCCTTGGTTGTAGTAGGTACTTGTGGAAAGTCGACAATTCTCGAGTACGAGTAACGTTCGCATAATTTGGCCACATCACTAGTACGGAACTTGCTTCTTCTTACTCATTACATATTGACATAGGTCGCAAAGCATTAGGCTGCCCATTTGCTACTTAAACTATAGGGTTGAATAAACTAAGGATGCTTCGTGTTAACGCCTTGGGAGTTTAAATAAACAGTTTAACTTCAGTTTGGTTGTCTCGTCGGATTAGGAGAACTGTCATTTGTTGGATAGGTTTAGTCTCTAAACCTTGGTAACAGTTGTTGGGATGGTAAGTTTAGTTAGGAGAAACAGTCAGAGAGAATGAGGATGGTACCTACTACCACCATCATCTTACTCGCTAATCCTGCCGCTTAGCAGTAGTGCTTGTGTCGTTTAAAACTCAGTGCTTGCACTGTTGTGTTCCGGAGTGGAGAGACCGCCGAGAAAATCACTGGCACTATAGGCATGTTATCTTAGACCTCTTGCAATAATTGGGTAAGTATCATCTAAAACTGTTCCAAATTAAAGGCCGATAGCATTAGTAGTTCCTGAGATAACCAGCTGTCATACTATAAGGGTATTTTGGTTCCAATTCCCAAAAATCATTGGTCCGATGGTCAAAGGACTTGGGGAAAAAAAATGAGACGGTTTATAGTCTGCGTCCTGGCAACACATTTCTCTGCCACAAATACTGGCATTTCATGTGGTGATGGTTAACGTGTTATCATGAGTAACGTGTTTGGGACTAATCCGTAGTCCGTAGATTGTGTTCGTTTCGCTGCAGCCGAGGCGAGCGCTCCCAGAAGAGGACTAAAAATGCGAGTTGCGCTTGCCTTCACTCGCTCGACCGTTCCGCATTCCTTCCAGTGAAAGTTGATAAGATTATTTCAATTCCCTCACTCGTAACCCTAAGAGAAATTAAATCCGAATCTGTTTTCTTATGGGAAGTTTAAATTGTACCTACAGAGTCAGAGTTCGCAACTTTACCAATCACCGCGGTCTTATCAGACGTTGAATTCAAAGTCTGTTTACATTTGCGGTAGTACACTTAATTCGTGGAATTCGTTTTCGAGTTTGTCTTGATCATATTCATATCGTCGTATGTAGCATCGATTTTATGATAGCCTGTGTAGACTAGACTGCCTCAATCTTTTAAATGCTTAAATGGATTAACCACACCAAAACTATAATGCTGGCGCAATGCTAACGCAGTACAGTGTCTAATAAATAAAAAATAAACAATGCGCTGCATATTTGACGCTTGCCGTGATCTCGTCCACAAGAACGTCATGATAGTAGCTAGTTAGATTTTACGATTTTGACGCAGTTTAAATTTTAAAATACGTGATACCTTATCGATTTCTAAGCAAACAAAAAAAATTTTTACGTCACTTAAATTGGAGCAATAGCTTAAAGATGAAAACTGTTAGCAGAGTCAATTTCCCTACTTTTCTTTGTTATGTACCTGCATATAGGTACTACATTTTCATATTTTTAACCGACTTCAAAAAAGGAGGAGTTCCTACGTTCCACTGTATGCATGTTATTTTTTTATTTTTTTTGTATATGTACATCGATTACTCCGTCAATTGTAACCGATTTTGAAAATTCTTTTTTTATTCGAAAGGGTATTTTTCGTTAAATTGACAATGGGACCACCTCAGGAATACTCCTAACGACAATAACGATGAATCTAGAAAATCTACGCACGTAATTTTCGTAACCCTGACTCCGTCCTTAATATCTAATAATGGTTATTTGTATTTTTCAGGTAATCCGAGGGTCTGGGCCAAATTAGCCAACGCCATTACGGTAAGCTTATTGCCCTATATAATATTATATTCTGCCAAGAATTCTATCCGCCGCAGAGCACCCGAGGTGTTAAAATACACACTCTTTAAACTCATCTGAGTTGGCGTATCATTATACTGTGTGTTCGCGGCTTCAAATATTTTAGAAAGTTTTTAGATACAACAGTAAAATACAGTTTAGTACACAAATCTTTTAAAGCCTTTAAATCTGTAATATTACTACAAAATACTTTTCAAGTTTTAATTAAAGTTGTAATTTTCTTTCAACAATAAATGCCAAGAGAAAATAAAATAAAATATAACTGGCCGGTTCGTTCTCAGCCATAAATTATGCAGACAAGCAAAATATGTAGCAATTCAAAATTAGAATAACAATAGAAGCCAGGGACGGTTATTGTCGCCGACGTATTAACGTGTTCCGACACCGACCCTCGTGAAATATAGGGTACTTCCCATATTTGATGCAGAACCGATACATTTGGCTCGATTTTGAACATTACTACGCTGTTTTACAGTTCGATGGAAAAGTACACCCTTATGTGGTACCGTTTTGTCAAAAGTTACGGTAAAGGAGAGCTTGAATATCAATTGTGTTTAAATAGAATCGGTGAAAGCGCTGTTAAATCGCAGGATTTTTGGATTAACGGAACCTAAGCTATGTTATTTACTCTTTTATAGGGTGAAATGCAGGTGAAATGTGAAACGAATACCATGTGCTTTCTATTCCATTGCTCGTATTTAATCCTTTTTCTGACTCATAAAAGTCGTATAAAATCTAAAAAAGAGTCGAAAAAGGGCTTTCGAAATGACACGACCGTGCCTAAACTAAATTTCTGTAATCCTTGTTAAGTTTCATCATTTGCAAAACACCGTACATCTAACACAGGCCCTAGTCGATGGGTTGTTCTATACACAATAACACAAACCGTTGTACCTTTTCGCAACGTACCTGCGTCAAACAGGGCGTGACATACCACAAGATATTTACGTCCCACGGTATCATAATATTACATATCACAGCGCAGCAGTTTATGGCCTACTCTATAATGCTTGTCAATGGCGTCGCAGTATTCGTAAATACGCAGTAGCACAGCTGTGTATCAAACAAGAAATCCTCCTAGTCTAACTTGTAGCGGAGTGGCGTGCGGTATGCGGTCGGAAGTGCAGGGAGCGGTCAGCGGGCGAGAAGTAAATAGTCACATATATCACGATATAACACAGTACAATGTCAGAATAGTGAGGATGGACACAATACCATTGATTAAAATGGTATACTTGGTAGGATTAAGCTTTACAAGACACCATTACATAGTAATTTCACGGAAGGGAACGGAAAAAGGGACCGAAGACACTTGACTGTATATTGCCATTAATTTATCAAAATTATACCTGCACTATGATAATTCTCGTGTATTGCCATGTTAATCCACACTGATATAAGGTTTACCATACATAAACAAAACTCGGCTACACGTTTTTTCAATCAGTCAGTCATATATTTGCTACGTTCTTGTTGCTTTATATGTATACCTACTTTCTTGTTGTTGGATAAAATATCCACTCTTTTAAAAAAGGTCCGCAATCAGGTTATAAATTGATTGCCAATAAAGTGTTCGATTTGTCTTGTCGCGTTTGGTGTCAAGGTCGAATCGTTGGGTTCCAAACTTGTTAATTTTGTTTTCCACTGTATAAAGATCAGCTCTGTTTTGAGGAAACTTAAATCAATGGGGATGCATCAGAGCGGTCTCTGCTTGGAGTCTTCAGCTCATTTTCGTAAGCTACAAAATTTTTTCATCAATTATTCACGCCACCAATCAGATGACCCTGACAATCCTGTATACATTTCATAACCAATACAAAGGGCACTAAAATAATAATCTCCGCGTGAGCATTGACACCGAGTAGTCATTATCACCGACTAGTCTTTAACACCGAGTAGTCATTAACACCGAGTAGTCATTGACACCGAGTAGTCATTAACACCGAGTAGACATTAACACCGAGTAGTCATTAACACCGAGTAGTCATTGACAAATCTGTGCTCCTGCCGAGTCAAGCACGGCCGTACCTACCGTCTTTTTTTCGAAACCACTCACGGCACTTTTGACCCCCTGCAACTTCGTCGTGGGTAAAGCTAGAAGTTTGAATTGTTACATTTGTTGAGAGGTACCGTAGTTCGGAGTGGTGTGGGCTGTTTGCAGCAAAGGAGCAGGCAGAGATAAATTAAAGCTCGATAAACTTCCGTGTATGTTGTTCCATTTAATCCTCAAGATTAACGTTACAATGCACTTCGTCAAACAGATGATATAAGCTATAATTTATTAATTAAGTTTGCAAGTCAGGAGAGTCGGCGTCTCGCAAGAGAGGTCGAACCAGAAGGAAAAAAAAATAATACGGCAATAGTTGCCATAGTCAAAATTAATATAGAGCTCTCCATTCACTGGAGATCATGTCATGTACATGTGGTCCATAGACTGTCCAACACTTCCCCTCTAGGGCACACATGCTACCTAAAAAGTAACATAGAGTCAACAAAACAAATTAAATTTACATACAATATAAACTAAGTTGACTCTAGAGCATATGACAAAAAAAACAGCTCTACATTTTTTAAGACTACATTTCCAGTCTCTACATTATACGAACATAGTTAAGCTCTACAAGAAAAATACATTGTTACAATTTGTATTAAATAAACAATGTCATGTCATAATATAATTAAATTATGCAATCAAGTCATATTTATGTGCTCTAGTTATAAAAATAAGACTATACAATGTTCATAGCTTTTACAAAAACACTATGCTTAACTTTCCCTAACGGTTTTGTTAACACATCGGCAATCATCTTATCAGTAGGCAAGTATTCTACTTTAATAACATTTTTCGATATTAAATCTTTTACATAATGATATCGTATGTCGATGTGCTTAGTACGTTTATGACAATACTCTTTAGTTTGTAAAAGCTTTTGTGCACTTTGAGAATCATTATAAACAATGCAATTAATCTGTCCAGGTAAGATCTCTGATAACAAACTTTTAATGAAAGATAAGTCCGTACAAACGTCGCTGATAGCGAGATATTCCGCTTCCGTACTAGATAGAGCTACACATTTTTGTTTGCGACATTCCCAATTAACTGTATTACCTCCTAATTTAATGACATACCCTGTATACGACTTTCTATCGGTTATACAATTGCCCCAATCTGCGTCAACAAAAGCACTTAAAAACCAATTCCTACTCTTATGGAAACATAAAGAATAGTGAATTGTACCTGCCAAATAACGCAAGATACGCTTCGCTGCTAACCAATGTGAACTATCGAAACAGTTATTGAACGGACTAAGGTAACTACATACATACGATATATCCGGCCGCGTGCACACAGACAGATACATTAAGCAACCTAGTAGTTGTCGATAGTTATAAACATCGTCCTGTAAACAGTCATTATTTTCAGATCTAACTAATTTACAGTTAACCTCCATGGGTGTGGATACAGCCTTACAGTTTTCCATACCAAAACGCACAAGCAGTTTCCTTATATATTCACTCTGATCTAGCGTCAAGGTACCTTTAACTCTATCTCTAGACACATTTATACCAAGACAACTTTTAAGAGCAAATAAATTTTTCACATTAAATTTATTTTCCAAAATGTGTATTAGATTATGCTTATGTGTGCTATTGTGACTATAGAGTACATAGAAGTAGTCCACATAGAGAGCCAAAATTATTAAATCGTCTTTGTTACCTTTAACATAAACACAGGGTTCGTGTTTAGACTGAACAAAATTATGCTCACATAGTAGAGTATGTATTTTACAGTTCCACATCCTGCTCGATTGTTTAAGACCATAGATACTTTTCTTTAATAAACATACCTTGTCTTCATTAATATTACAAAAACCAGTAGGCTGTTCCATATACACTATCTCATTTAAATCAGCATTAAGAAAAGCTGTCGCCACGTCCAAATGATCTATGTTTAAGTCTAACTCATTAGCTATAGAGAATAAAATTCTCATTGTAGAGTGACGAACAACTGGACTAAATGTATCAGTGTAATCAATGCCTTCACGTTGTGTAAAGCCCCTGGCAACTAATCGCGCCTTAAAACGATCAAAATTACCAGATGCATCATATTTGTTTTTATACACCCATTTGCATTTTACAACATTTTTGTTGGTGGGCCTATCTACTAATTCCCAGACATTGTTATGAACTAGAGCATCATACTCACTTTTCATGGCTTCCTGCCATTGATTGCTATTAGGGCCATTAATAGCTTCCTCATAGGTTCTAGGTTCGTCCGTCAATGATGCGAGGTCGTGAGCGAGCAAAGACAAATCATAATCTAAATACCTTGAAGGGGGTACGTTACGAGTAGAGCGAACAGGACGACGCAGTGTAGTGACGGCTACGGGACGAGTCGCCACATCACCTCCAGGCAACTCAGATGGTGAGCTCATTGGCTGTGAGCTGTGGACATCTCCTGGTGCATCCGAGGAGCTGGAGTCGTCGCTGCTGCCTGTGCAGTAGTCCTCAGTCTCGCTTCCTGATAAATAAATATTGTCAGATGAATTAAAATTATTAATTTCATTATTATCATTATTAGGAATAGATTCATTGCCATTACTATCATTATTAGAATTATTAGAATTATTATCACAGATAGTTTTATTTTCACTAATATTATCACAATTAAATATAAATTCATTATCTGACAATTCTTGCAAGGGTTTTGAATAGGGGCTATAAAATCTATTTTCAATAAATGCAACATTACGAGACTTTATGACATTTGTGGGATTTAAAGGGTCAGCTAAGCGATACCCTTTAGAAGTATCACAATACCCCACAAAAATGTATTCCTTCCCTCTAGCATCCAATTTGTCACGGTAATGCGCTGGTACAAGGCTAAAAGCTGTACAACCGAAGACTCGAAGGTGATGAAGAGAGACTTTAGACCCAGTCCAAACCTCCTCAGGTATACGCCCTGCCAAAGCCGATGTGGGAGACCTATTTTTTAAGTATATAGCAGCCATAACTGCTTCTCCCCAGAATCTTTTGCAGAGGCGACTATGCATTAACATGCACCGCACCTTATCAAAAAGAGTTCGGTTCAAGCGCTCCGAAATTCCATTTTGGGCTGATGAAAAAGGAATAGTAGTTTGATGAATAATGCCTTGTTCTTTCAAATACTGAGAAAATCTAGAACTGCAATATTCACCCCCATTGTCTGATCGTAAGCATTTAATAGGCAAACTCATTTGTTTCTCAACCATAGCTTTAAATTGCATAAAACAGTCAATTACCTGTGATTTGTTCTTGATCAGGTATCCAAATGTCTTGCGGGAGTAGTCATCCGTGAATGTGACTAGGTATTTCGCTCCTCCATAGCTTGCCTCCGGCATTGGCCCACAGACATCACTGTGCACCAGCTGCAGTGGTTGTGTAGTCTTGGTGGTGCTCGCCTTCGGGAAAGGTTCGGCCGATAACTTCCCCTTCAGGCAGGCCTCACAATTCTTGATGTCTTGGTTGGGATCCTGAAACATCACACCACATGCATCCCTTAGCCTACACATACCTGATGAGTGTAAATGACCAAGGCGATAATGCCATAATTCCATCAAGGAAGGTGATTCGGCAGCGACTGCAGCACTCGGTGTCTCCTGCCTTGATTGCAGGTGCAAAGAGTACTTCCTATTATGCGAGTCATACCTACTATCCATACCTACATGCCCACATAGCCTATAGATACCATTTATGCATTTAGCTACAGCAAGATAGTTGCCAGAAGTTTTAAGACAATCCCTATCATAAATAAAACACCCTTCTTTATTAAAATGTATAGAATATCCATCCTGACAAAGTTTAGAAACAGGAAGAAGATTGGCAGACAGATTGGGAACTAACAAAACATTTTTAAAGGTTCTCACCTGTCCATTAAACTTCACATCGAAATCCCCACTCTTACAGCTTGACATAACCTCACTATTGGCTAGACTGATAGAATGTTCTTTAGTGTCTTTCAAATTGTAAAGCACTTTAATGTCATTCACTAGATGAGAAGATGCACCACTGTCCAAATATATCTCTGAGCGGTCTTGAGCGAAGAAGGCCTTCCCATTTGGCTCCGTCTCCTTCCTATTCTGACGTTTATCTCGTTTCAACTTGAAGCATCTCGGCTTGCTATGCCCAATCTTGTGACAATATGTGCATTTAACTTGACTGCTGCTCTTAGATACAAATGCAGTTGTAGAAGTACCATTCGTTTGAATTTTTCTATGTGCTTCTTGCAGCAAGCGAGTTCTGACAAGTTCACTTTTGAGCTTCTCCGATGAAATTGTGTAAGTTTCTAAGTTAGAAACGAGTGTGTCATACTCAACCGGTAGACCACTCAGTAATATCTCGGCAATTTCTTCATCATCAACAGTGCGTCCAATGTCTGCGAGTTGATGCACAAGAGACATAACATAATCTATGTATGACGACATATCGCTATGCTCCGTAAAGTCAACGCGATGCAGTTGTCTCAACAATAATACGCGCCTGTACAAACCGCGGTCTTCATAAATGTCTGCCAGCTTCTTCCATGTTTGTTTGGCTGTATTTTCATTGCGTATATGTTGATATAAAGTAGGTTTCAAACTAAGAACAATGCGAGCCAGCGCGCGTTGATCACGCGCAGCATCTGCACCGGTAAGGGGTTCGTCGGAAGTACGATTAATTGTGTCCCACAATCCTTCCGCAATCAGGAACATCTTTATGGAGAATTTCCACGTGTGATAATTGTAGCCATCAAGCTTATCAATAGCACCAGCGCCGCCCAGAACAAAGGGTCCCGGCACGTGCTGCATCTCTGGCACATTGACGTCCGGCATCGTGCCAATAAATGTTTATATTGTTCAGGCACGTCAATAAATGCTTTGTGCGCAATCCTTGCCACAAAACAGCTGCCACTTTTCTTGATGTAATTGGATTAAATTTGCTGGGGTCACTAACCTGTTGAGAGGTACCGTAGTTCGGAGTGGTGTGGGCTGTTTGCAGCAAAGGAGCAGGCAGAGATAAATTAAAGCTCGATAAACTTCCGTGTATGTTGTTCCATTTAATCCTCAAGATTAACGTTACAATGCACTTCGTCAAACAGATGATATAAGCTATAATTTATTAATTAAGTTTGCAAGTCAGGAGAGTCGGCGTCTCGCAAGAGAGGTCGAACCAGAAGGAAAAAAAAATAATACGGCAATAGTTGCCATAGTCAAAATTAATATAGAGCTCTCCATTCACTGGAGATCATGTCATGTACATGTGGTCCATAGACTGTCCAACAACATTTGTCACGTTGGTGACATAGGGGCCTGTTTTGTTGGGAACTCCTTTTTAGTTGCCAAGTTGCAGTATTGCTCCCAGACGCGACACGTTGAGAGCTGTAAATAGATTTTTTTCGCCACGGGACATAGACTAATTTGATGGCCGCTCTCATCCGAATAGGGCTGCCTGGGTTAAGAGATTAAATATGACGGAAATTCTCTTTTGCTGCGGTCTTTTGGTCCGCATTAGGCTTTGGGGCACTTTTTATTGCTTTTATACAAATAAAGTAAGGAAATTATCATAATCTGTTTGGCAGAAGTGTACTAGAATTAACTGAATGGATCTAAATGGACTGACTGTCGTAAATACGAATTATCGTATCCTCGATTGTTATAGATTTTGATTTCCGAACGGGAGTTGTCAACTTGTCATCTCAATCTCAATACACATGGTTTGGTGCCTTGTGAAGGTGTAGACATGCACACCATACCATTCTATAACTATGAGGTCGAGCTATTTTAAATAGAACACATACATACATGAACAAATACATATTGAAAAGAGTGGCAACCCGAGCAACCTTCTTTTACTTCCTCGCTCCAAGTGATTCCATTTCCTAGACTACAAGGCTTTCTGTTTTCATTACGCCGTATCGGTAATGTGGACGTGGGCTGAACGAGCCTGCTGTCTCCAACTCATTAGCCCTGCGTATTGCTGCGTTCCTGTGCCCTAAGCACGACTTTACGAATCCTGCGTTACGTTACGGTTATCGTATCGAGATCGAGAAACCTCATACTAAATTTTAGTTCCAAATACGCTCACGGGCGGGCGCTGTTCCAAACGTCATACAAACTCGTCATAGTTTACTATTCGAGTTTACGTGACGCAGGATTCGACAAGTCGTGCTTAGGGCACAGATACATCCCACGCTATGTCTTAAAAAAACAAATCGAACACCGAGTCTTATGCTAAGCTTCCGCTGCCGTAGGATTCGAATATTTGTACCCAGGCTTCTGTAATTTCCTCGGCTATCTTATTCTCCACACTGGAACAGAACAGTGCGAGCGCAGTGCGGCAAGATTAGCGAGCAAGTAATCTGAAGTACAAGTGTCATTCTCACGACACGTATTTCTCGCAATTAAGTACCTAAAGCCGTCCTCATCGAATTTAGGTCGTTAAAAAGTGTTTCCGTGGACCCAGCGTTCGTCGGCGCACTCTGGATATAGGTTTTTGTGTAAATCCGGAAGGCCTTCCCCATCGCTCAGCCGTCGGCGCCCAGGGATTAAAAGTTGTGGAACTGGGCTTTATTTGACATTTATGCCAGCTCATGTGGCTGAATTTTTGGTAGGCGAGGCGTGGCGTGAGTGAGATACTTTAGAAACAGTTTAGCTGCCGCACTTTGAGATGTCAATTAACTTTAAATGATACTTTTTTGTTCGAACGTTTTAAAACAGGAAGAATCTCTATGAAGAGGCGAGGCCTACATGCTTTTTATTAACAAAAGAAAGTTCTTAAAGTATAAATATCACTGATAGAAACTGTGTATATACCTACTTAATCGATCGATTTAGAATTAAAATATACCTGGTATCTATGTACTTAAGGATCAAATCAGGCTGCCTTTTCGGTTCTCATATATACCTATATTTTAATGGCGCGCTTGACCCGTTGGAGGGCCCTCCATAACGTTTAGTAACTCTTTCGCTTTGTGCTCGCCAACGCTTCGAGCACCACCACAAAACTCCTGTTGCCCTGGTAGCTGAGTTTGTAAAACTGGCGAAATATAAAATAAAAACACTTTTCCAAATAATCAAGAAACTTTAGAACAATAAATAACCCAACTTAGAAAAGTTGAAAAATCCCCCGACATTGTTCAGTTCAATGTCTCAGAAACGGCTAAACGTATTTTTTTATGAATCTTAACTAAGAGCCATCGGGATTAAACTAGGTTTCGATTAAAAAAAGCAGAGTCCAAATCCGTTCATCCGCCTCGGAGCTACGATGCCACAGACAGATACACAGATACACAACCCTCAAACTTATAATATCCCTCTTTTTGCGCCGGGGGTTTAAAAGGAACTAATCCCTATTATTTTATGTTATACATATTTTAATGATGTAATTTGCTTGATTAGCCATGTCTAAGCATGTTTACTTATTTTAAAACATTACCCAAACTTTACTCAAAGGATTTCATATCAATAAAATACCTTGAAACCCTCGACCTTCCCGTTTACTAAGACAAACCACTTCGAAAGTATGGATTTGACAGCTATAAAATATAATGACATGTGATAATACCTTATTACGAATAAATGAGTATGAGTATGAGTACGAGTATCTTTGTTGATCAACAACAATTTGTCTTCAACAATTTGTATCGCCCAAATTAAGAACAATTTGTCTAGAACCGCTTAATCATTAGACGATAACGTTTTAATTACAAGTTGACGTTCTAGATAAGTACTCATCTATCAGGGGAGTCATAATTTACCTCATTTACTTAGTGTATTTACTCAAGTTATAAAAAATAACTTTACTTATAGAAATTGAACGACAGTTCTTTTCCCCTGTGTCTCTTTGTCTGTATTTCTTTCTATGTAAGCCGACCTGTAAAGTTTATTTCAGGTGGCTAGGATCGGATCTTTCAAAATTATCGCATTTAATTAAGGTCGAATGAAGTTAAAAATGACCACGCAGTAATTAGGTTTTTTATAGAAATAATTACGTAGCTCTGAACTCTAGCCTTGAAGAGCCCTAGATTGTATCTGTCTGGAAATTCAAACGATGGGAGCGAATTCCATTATTTAGCCGTTAGCATTAGGAAGGATGAAGTAAACCGTCTCGTGCGATACAATAACTCTTTATTGAACACCACATTACAAGCAAAACAGAAAAAAACCCACAACGGAAATACAAGGTAGCAATGGGCAGCCTTATCGCTGTAGGAACAACAATACCTATTGGTGAAGATGCTCCCCCCCTCTGGAAGTCCGTTGGAAAAAAGGAAATGGAGCTATTAAGGTCGCATAATATACTTATAATAAACATAATATATAATATATTATCAAGATACTCGAACGTTGCGTTCATGGTTTCGAAGGGACACCCCCGACATGGTCCCGAGTATCGTGATAATGTGTGAAAATCGCGAAAGTTTAAATCAATACATAATATAATATAGTTAGCAACTGGGCGCTGAATTCCCATAAACATCGTCCGGCCCAACAAGTCCATTTGCAAGATGAGCTAGCTGCAATAGCCTGACGAGTACTTCCCCTTGATGAAATGAAGTAGTTTTACTAGGTGTTGCTGGAGTCTTTGTAATAATCACTCTGAGGCAAGGTCGTCAGGCTTACTCGATTTCTCATTCCTACCCTTTCTGATTTTCACCACAATTGAAGTCAATTTCTTATTTTTACCCGACTGTGCCACTCAGAGGAGGGTAATGTGTTTATCAGCTTATTTTTCAAATATGTTAATCACGGGACTTAGTTAAAAAAGGTTTTGTCTTCTTCTTGCTATGAAAATGTCAATGTGACAAAAAGGGACAAACGAACTTTAACGGCATTTTAGTTAAAATAGGTTTACGAATAATACGGTAAATCACGTCCGTTGAGGCCCCCCCGAGACCATGGACGCACCGTCGCGTCCGAAACGTCGAGGTATTTTAATAATTTATTTTTACGTGATTAACATAAAAAACGTGTGAAATTTACAATACAATACAATACAATAACTCTTGAACACCAAATAACAGAAAAAAAAAAAAATAATAATAGTAATAATGTAATAAATTTAAATCGATTTCTTATGTTTAACCGACTTCAAAAAAAGGAGTAGGTTCGCAATTTGTCTGAATATTTTTTTACAACACTTTATTTAACTTGCACTGTTCGTATGTAAGTAAATACATATAAAAACGTCAAAATTTGCAAACCATAATATATAATATTTCGACTACTTCTTGGTATCTGATTGAGCTGAAATTTGGCGTACTTATGTAAGCCTGATGACAATACAAATTCTGGTGGTCCGGCCAGAACTGTCTCTCAGGCAACTTTTCAATGGTTAATGGCATTTACTTGAAAGGCTTATGTAAATGGGATAACAATACAAGTACAGTTTGGAAAAAACTTTTATTAATAACCTAACCAACTTAAAATTAAAAACACAAAACCCGACTGCAATTCTGGGAATTAATATACTCCCACACCCCTACAACTGAGGCGAATCTAATGACACCTCATACGATGAAATCCGTCAAATGGTTTAGCCTGTAGAGCCTGCCAAAAAATTTGACATACATACATACGGAAAAGCACAAGACGTCCACCGCTGGACATAGGCTTCCCTCAAGGCTCTCCACTCGTCTGAGTGGACGTTTTTCGGCTGACATGATGATTATGATACATACATACTTACTTTCGAAAAGCATAACCTTCCTTTTGCAGTCGGATATAATGTTTCTTTTCAACAGAAAACTTGTTGGTTCGTTAATTTTTATTATATTTATATAATAAGAGGCAGGCAATTCGGCAAGTGGCTCATGTGGTGGTAAGTACACTGGGGGATAGGGGTTGGCAGATGCGTTGCCATCCTGAGCTAAGGTGCATTGCGTCTTGTGTTAGTATTTAATTTCCCATATTGTCTACCCCTCATGCCAGAACACAACAGTGGAAGCACTGCTGTTTAGCGACGGTATAAGAGAATCGAGATGGTGGTAATGTCACCTACAAAATAGAAGTACTTGGTCTGTGATTCATAGAGATAATAACCTAACCAACTTAGTGAAGTTGAAAAACCCCCGACATTGTTATTGCAAAGTTCAATATTTCAAAAACGGGTGAATCGATTTGAATGAAACTTAACTAAGAACTATCTCGATTAAACTAGCTTTTGATTAAAAAAAACCGCATCGAAATCGGTCCATTCGCCTGCGAGCTATGATGCCACAGATACACAGATACACAGTTCAAACTTATAACATCCCTCTTTTTCGTCGGGGATTTTTTTTTTGCAATATATAAATCATCTCTACGATTAAATTTACTTATAAGGCATCTACACAGACCAAGGCAAATAAATTATTTACATAGCTCGTGCCCACAAGGAATATTTTATACGTAAAAGTTTTTTCTACCCCAGTTATAGTTGTGAGAGTTGAGTTTCTGACAGAATTAGAGAAAAGGGTTAGTTAGGGGAACGGACCGCCCGACTTTAGGCCTTTCTGGCCCAACATCCCAAACGACCTCGGGAGATATTATTAAATTTGTGTGATTGGAAGGAATACGTTAACAAGCTGATGTTGTTTGAAATCTACGTAATTATAGCGTTCAAATGCATAGTTCTACGGTTTGAAGACAGATAACTGTTGTCTCAAAGTCCTTTATTGTACAACAAGCAGAGTTTTGCGATGCGATGTGAATTCGCAGTTTCGTGTGGGAACCCTTAGTTCAGATACCCCGTTCAACTCAGCGTCACTAACGGCTTTACTATCTGTTCATCAAAATCTCAATCTCTGCAAGTTTACACAGAACCAGCGCACCCGTTAGAAAACTGACCTTCCCATCGCTCCAGCCTTTAGAAACCTTATCCCGAGCGAAGATAAACACATCCATCACTCACTGACAAGGCATTACACCCACTATTACGTCACCAAGAAGCCACGCCATCTCGTTCACTCACATAGTGAACCAGTGTAGCAAGAAAGGGACGGTTATAATATCTATTGGATCTGACAGAATATTACCTCTAAGTAGATTAAAACGCTCCAAGGCCAAGGGCGATGTATGCTAATCTGCGACTATGCACGAGCCTTCACGGAAATAGCAATTTGCCAGCGCGGGTAGTTTGTTAACGCAAAAGGTGGGTTTGTGAGGTAATAAAGCGTATTGGATCCTCACCACCTTGACTGTTGGCAGTCGAGCACTGTCCGATTTAAGCGGAACTTTTTCCTCTCGCACGACGAAGATATGAAATCAGCTGCCTGCGGCAACATTCCCACAGTGATGCAGCTTAGGGATCTTTAAACAACGAGCCTACCTATTCCTTAAAGGGTTGCCACGCACCTGGGATTACACTAGTGTTTCAGAGGTTTCCATGGGCGGTGGTGATTGCTTTACATCGGGTGACCCGCCTCCTCGTCTGCCCCCCGTTAAATAAAAAACAAAGTAATATAATGACCAGCATTCAGCGTCATAATGGCGTCGTACCGACCCTAAGCAACAATAAAACTTATCTTGCCACGTCGGTTCCTTCTAGTCCCTACCTACACCCCTCTCAGTGGGCTTTTCGGTTAACTCGTCTAGGTTAGCTGGAATAGTTTCCTTTAAGAAATATGTAGGCCTCTGTCCTTTTTCTGTCAACCATTGTATTTTTAATTATTTTCTGCGACACAGAATCCCCATGTCACCATGATTAGTATTTAGTATTAGTATTAGTAGTAGTGATTAGGATTAGTATTATAAATTGTCTAGTAGCTTTGCCTATAATATGGCCTAGTGGCCGCCATTATGGGCAGTAGAATGAAGACAATTCTTTGAATTGGAGTAATTTGAAAGTTTAAGTTACTTTTGAGGTCACAAGCGACAAGCGATTTTAGTACGGGTTGACCATGTATACCTACCAACTACATATACCTTACTATTTCAAACATTTTACCTAATGTGGATTCGAACCACAATTAACGCAACTAAATTAAAACCGCTTGAGTTACTTGCTCTTTGTTTAAAAAATAACACGATTAATTACTCTGAAAGGCTTACAATGAACAATTAATAACCGCAAGCGGGCGGACGCGTTAATTAACCTGTAATCGGATCATATTTCAGCGTTATGAACGGAACATTACGCGAAAAAACCAACCGACCCTTGTTAATACGTAGTTTAGGAAAACATGATACTATTGTTTCGATACAGTTCGTAACTTGCCTTGTCGTGCGTTGCGCATGAGAAGAATCATGCAACCTTCAGCCACTGCGTCTTAGGATGCTAAATATGGAGACATGTTTGAATGTATTATACATAACTAACTTTTGCCCGCGACTTCATACGAGCCATAAACCTCGTTTATTCTCTATCACGTAGGAATTTCAATAAATCCTTCATAATAAAATCATTACATGAAATGACTGCTATGACAATTATTATCACGAAAGTAACCTTCAGTGGACTCATCAAACACGCCTTATCCATTAAGACAAGGGTTCAGCACACAGATATTATAATTCGAGCACTCAAGTCAAACCCATTCGAAGTTCCCTTTTGTATTTTAATAAGCGAGTCGAGTACATTCTTCCGCCGATTGTTAGAAGCAGCCGTGAATATTTGATTGTGGGAATTTATCATCAAAATTCCTACGATAAAGGCCAAGCTGAGAAAGCTATCGCTTAGATAGCTGGTTGGATTAGACGAGGATTTTTTTGTATACCATCGTAACTGACTCTTTTAGAGGATACTTCCAATGAAAGGAATTTGCCTTGAAATCGCGACTATTTTTCGTATTAATTCTCAAATTTCAAACTGGAACGCCAGACAGACATGCATTTCAGTTTGAAACTGCATTAATACAGAAATACCAGAAAAACAAATTATTGTAGAGAGTTTTGCAAATTATTTGTTATTAGCTCACGAAACACCAGATTCAGATTCAATCAGTTAAGAAGTCTTAACACAGGACGATGCGAGTAAAATTAGATCCCTCTTAGGCGCGAGAATTTCCAGTAACAGGCCTCTGCACAGTTTACGTGTAAAATAGCTTCAATTTCACGCCAAAACGTCATCATGTCTCAACCGTATATGCTGCAGTGCGCCTTGTTCTGTGGAGAGTAACTGGATATAACTTGTAAGGTGTAGCACTATATACCAGTTTTGAGCAGCTTATCACATCATAAGTACAATTTTTTTCAGAATATCGGTGTTCGTCAATGCTAAGGGCACGATTATGTAATCAATTAACACGCTATTTATGTACGCTATGTATTTGTAGTGTGATTAATTCGGAATGTGTTAAAAGAGGAAGAGGCTACTTTAATATTGATACATAATATAGAGATCATCCATGGAGTAGTATCGATTCATTATTTAAGACACTGTGCAACAAATTAAAGACACACACTCACAAGCACTTTCAAAAGCAAAACATTTCGTATCTATCTTTAAAAATAAACTGAAGTTCATATTTTTAATAGCCTTCTAGCGATCACAATAGCGAGTATAATCTTTTATGGTGGTCAATCGACAAATTTGAACTGGAGCCAAATGAGGCCAGTACGTTACTCAATACTATCTCCTCATTAGTGAGCCGATATTATACTGGAGGTAGTTCCAGCGAATATAGACTAACGCCTAATCATCGTCTATGAATAAGTTTCAGATAAATATCTTCGCAGACGTGATTTATGAAGATGATTCACTACTTATGAATAAACGCGTTGCTGTCCTGGTTATTCACTTAGGAGTTTAGCATTCGGTCAAAGTCAGATAAAATACCTACTGTCGAAAAAATTTGAAAGGCTTTAGCTCAGGTTCTGGTTTGAAATGAGGTTTTGCTGAACAACAAAACCACTAAACATGCAAACAACCTTATTATGAACAACACCAGAAGTCGCGATTTTTCCTGAAGGGTGTTCTTCTATTGTGAAGATAGCAAGACAGACAAGAAAGAGAATGGAGACGACCTTTGACATTTGGAGCCTTCAGGAAAAAGGAAATAAGTGCAACTAGCCGTCTGCCCATTGGATTAAAAAATATCCATATTATTTGCCACAAAAATACCACAAATACACACTGGTATCTTTTTCTACTGTCAGGTATAGCATGTTGAACTTAATTAAATCCGTCGACAACGTTTTTTAGAAGCATCCTTTCTACCCCACGGTCGGGAAACGAAGCGGTTGTTTAGACAAGTCATCTGACTGTTGGTATGTAGCCTGTACACGTACGTATATATACAAGGCTAACGATGTTCCTTCCGGTCAGCACACATCATTATCTGACAGGATAATTGAATATTTACCTGTTACCGGAAGGCCGCTTGATTGTACATAGAGTGTGGCCGGTGATTTAGCTAACAATAACAGTATAAAATAACGATCCTTGTGTTATGAGTTATGATCTTCTTTCTCAAATAAGACAACAAATCATAATTAATTAATTGATTAATATCACTGAGATGAATTTATAGAGGAAACATATAAAACGAACTTTACAACCCATGCAAAAAAAAAAATATAACAGACTGACAGTTTTAAATGATTCGCGGTTACTTGCATTAGATGTAATGAAATCGCGGAGGTAATCGCCGCGGTCAATATCCCATTTTCATTATGTCTAATATAATAACAGACTGTTTATCAACAAAAACGTAGCTATAGGTCTTGAAACTTAACTTACTTACTTACTACCTTACTACTTACCTACTTACCTACTTAGCTTACTTTATTAACAATTTAAGCTTAACTTCCCAAAAATCATTCTGAACGGAGGAGGAAAAATGATGATCCCAAAAATATACCGGAAGTAAAAGTCAAAGACTTCAGTTAACCGCCTTCAAGATTGGGCTGGTTCTAGTTCCATTTCAACTTATCCTTTCCCCACTTTAAAAGTTACTTTAGAGCAAGTTGCTTCACTAAGCAATGCTTTTAAGATAACTAATAAACTGGAAGAACTAGTCTTGGCTCTGCATTCGTTCCAGCTAGGTTGGGTAGTTGGGGAAATTCGACCGTCGCGGTTACTTGGTTACTAAGATTGTTACTGCAGACGTACAGTCAGCAAGAGTACCTACCCTATAACTTTTTACGGCAAGAGCTTAATGCGCGCTAATTTATTCCGGGGCTTGTCGCGAAGTGTGCACTTTCGGTTACACAAATACAACTTTCAGACCTTGCGACGGCCGTGATTATAAGTAGAGTAAGTCCAATACTTACTTAATAAAGAACTATTAAGTGAAAATCGCAAAATTAAGCTGACTTCCATATACGCGTAGATCGCCGAAGTCGAAGAAACTCAAACCCAGCCCCCAAGACATGTCTTGTTATCTAGTTTTGGGTTGAAACGGTCGGCACCTTCAATCTTAATACGTAGGTAGCAATAAAGTTGTCAGGCAACGTGTCAATTAATTATTAGAATTAACGTATCGATTATTGGGACAACAGTTAAATTGTTTACTTATGAAACAAAATCGAGTCCCATCGATTCTAAATTTCTTTTAGTATCTTTTGCTGGTGAGGTACCTTGTGTGACATCCGGCCGGCCGAATCACTACCACCATCTTACGCGCTAATCCTGCCGCTAAGCAGCAGAACTTACACTGTTGTGTTCCAGTGTAAAGAGTAATACCTACAGCCGAGGAAATCACTAGCATAGGAGGTATTTCATCGTTTCTGGGTCGGCAACGTATCAATGCATGGGCATATTTTATCAACGGGTGTCTATGCACAGCGCAGTGATCATTTACCATCAGGTGACCAACTTGCTCGTTTACCTTCCTTGTCGCATAAAAAAACCGGCCAAGTGCGAGTCGGACTCGCGCACGAGGGTTCCGTAACGCTTTTCCCCAGTGTTTTAAGAAGTCCAGCGTTAGCAGAGCCCTGCTCCTAAGCAAAATGTACGCAGTGTGGGGTCAACTTATATTGGACTGTGAAATCTATAGACACATAAAATTTTAAGATTTAGAGACTTTTTGGGATGGTTGTGCTATAAGAGCTACCTTCGTACCAAATTTCAAGTTTCTAGGACAGCTGGAAGTACCCTTTAGGTTTTTGGAAATCGGCAATTTGTATGGAAATAGATTTTTTAATGACTGTATCTTTTGATTGCGTTGACTAAGAAGGTTGATTTTTTCACGGCTTTAAGGGACCGCAGGCTTGAGTATTTGTATATTAATTTCAGCATGCTACCTCCACACGTTCCAGAGAAAAAGGGTCTTGACAGACAGACAGACAGACGGACAACAAAGTGATCCTATAAGGGTTCCGTTTTTTCCTTTTGAGGTACGGAACCTTAAAAAGTACCATGCCGGATAAATAGACGTTGGTTTATAATACATGCTTATTTGCTTTGGTCTCGGCCTTCTTGCGCATCAGCCGTTATTATGCAATAGGTTATTTAAACACATAAATCGCTCCGCTCATCAAACAAGGCAACCCTGGCCTTTTCAGTCCAGAGACTGCTCAGGGCAATTACCCTGGAATCTTCAGGTAATTTACCACTTTTGCAGTAGTCGGATAATCCTGTATCACCTAAATCTTTGAGGGCCCTTCCTTTGCATTATAAACATAATTAGGTTATGAGAATGAGAATGCGGCGAAGAAAATACCGTGAAATGAGATAAACACTTTTTCAATTTGTAGGTCTACTAGCTGTTGTCCGCGACTTCGTCTGCGTGGAATTTGGTTATTGCGGAATACCGTGTGAACTATACAATTTTCTGGGACAAAAGATAGCCTATGTTTTGATCTAGGGTATAAGCTATCTGTATTACAAATTTGAACCAAATGCGTAAAGCCGTTTCATCGCGAGGAAGTACTTACCTAAACATACGTTACACACTCACTCACTCATTCACAAACATTTAGCATTAGTAGGGTTTCCGCTACAGATTTCCGACTACAAACTGGGAAGGAATGGAATTCGCTCACGTTGTTTGTGGTTCCGGATATATGTATAATCTAGGTATTTTCATGTTTAAAGTAAAAGTTAATACTGAACCAGTGAGTTGTAATTTTTAGAATCATCTGCACTTTCTATCAGGTGGTGGTTGGTCAATTGCTAGTAAATTTTAAGAAAGAAAACCGATCAAGTGCGAGTCGGACAGTTCCGTACAAATTTGTAGCTATGTAAATACATACAGTTTGTCATTCACGGGAATCGAATCCCGAGAATTTTTTCTACTTTTCCCCGAATATTTTAAGTTCTCCATTGTTAGCAGAGGCCTGTTCCTTAATTTAAAGTTTCTAGGACACCACATTTTGATTTCACCATAATTTTGTACGGAAACACCCTTTTTGATGACAGTATCTTATGATTGCGTTGACTTAGAAGTCTAATTTTTTCACAGCTTCAAGGGATTGTAAGCCTGAGTGTTTGATATTAATTTCAGCATGCTACCTCCACGCGTTCCAGAGAAAAAGGGCCTTGACAGACAGACGGTCAACGAAGTGAGCCTATAAAGGTTACGATTTTTCCTTCTGAGGTGCACATCCCTAAAAAGATAAGGTACTTAATAAGTTGTTTCATTGGAAAAAGCCAGAAAATTGCGTACAACGCCTAACACTTTATTAAAAACGGATAATAAAACGCGACATCCACGTTTCCTTAAACAAACCTGCGCCCTCAAAAACCGAATCCGGCAAACGGCGTTTATCGGCAAACATTCTGAGCGAATTACTGATATAAATCTCGACGTTTTACATGGGAAGACGGCGAAATCCCGGCAACACAGAGTCTGCGAAATCGCCGGGAGCTTATCCTTCTGACGTGATACTGCGCTCGTCCGATCCGGTGGAAGCCGGATCACCGTAATAGTAACCTTTTATACCTTGGGCGTTTTTGGGTACGACGAAATTCGGTGCGATAGAGACTAGTAGGGCAATTTGCGTAACTATTTTGACACTCGTCATCGGATTGAAATGTCAGTTTTTGTACGACTGAGACAGCTAGCTGTTTCCTATACCAACTGTCAGTCCATACAAAATGAACGCGATTGTGATCTTCTGGTCTTGTGCAACTTTTAAGAGATCCAATTAAAAAAAAACCTATTAAAACAACTTTTTTACGATTGTAAAAAAGATGCAAAAAGAGTATTATAAGTTTGACTTGTGCATCGATGTCTCTGTGTGTCTTTACGTGGAATTGTAGCTCTTAAACGGAACGATTTGGACGTGGGTTTTTTAATGGAAATGTGGTTTAATCGAGACGATTGTTAGGCTTTTCGCTTTAAGACCAACGCTTAGCTTCATCGTGACTCTTCAAATTCAAGCGATTGATGCTGCTGTTATGTACATGGGGCGTAGGAGTTATTGTGCAAAGAATATAATGATTGTATAATGTCTCGGATGCCGCTTTATGTTGTATCTTGTATAAAAAAATCTTATTCAGTTGCAAACCTTAGTGGCAGAAGCTTTTAGAAATCTGAGTGAAGTTTTACAAGGCTATGTATTCAAGTCGTCGTAAGTAGCGTAGAAAATTATAACAAAAGAGTTCGCGTGTACGAGTTCCAGTGCTCGTAAAGCTCATAGACAGATTTTCTACGAGAAACAAGTATTGTACATGAACTAAACTAAATTTGCTCACCCGCGCCACAGTGTAAATAGGTACTTTAATGCAACACCTCCCCCGCCGCTGTAACACGCATGAACGTGCTACCAGTTAATCTACTAACAGGAAGCCATAATCTCACCTTTTTATTTTTAAGCAATACACTTACTGGTAACACTTCGAACGGTGGGTTTGGTGTTTTGAAAATGGGCTCGTAGAGAGCTCCGTAACGCGTCAGCGTATAGTGTAGTGGTGGTGATAGTGGAGTGTGTGATTGATAAGGCAGGTGGAGGAGGTGTTGTATGAAAACATGCTTTTGTCGCATAGACGTAGCTATCTTACACGTGTGGTCGCGAGTGAGCAAATTAGTTGTTTTTAGTTTATGGATATTGCGGAGTTTCATTATCAATTAATAATTTACCTGATATTCTTGAAGATATAAAACGGATAAATAAGTTTACTTACAAAGAACCTTCCGAAGGACGACATAAATTGTAAGGTATTATTCTAGTAAAAATGGGCAACTAAGTACTTATGCATTTGATGAAAGCTACTTCCATTTCATCAGGTTAAAAGGCAATATAAAAAGGTCTTAAAAGGATGGTACTTAAAAAGAGGTAAATGTTACCCTCTAGTCTCTGCCCTAAACCAGTCTAATGTGAACTTTACTTAACTCCAAAAACCCTCTGACGAATGCCTTGCCACACTTGTCCTCCTAAATCATCACATAAATAAATAAATTTGACACCAATTGACCAGTGCCCTAAGTGTAATCAAAAAACACGAAATACGTCTCGATCGCGTTGGCGTTAAAGTGTCAAATAGTATGAGAATTGCTTAACGCGAACGCGATCGAGACGTATTTCTTGGCCTGGTCGGCGATTACACTAGACGATCAGAGATTACTGCGTAACTATTTTGACACTCGTTTTTGTACGACTGTGATAGCTAGCTGTTTCCGATACCAACTGTCGGCCCATACGAAATGAACACTATGCTGATTGCGTGCGAGTTTTTTTTTTAACTATAAACTGACCAGTGATTGACCCCTATCTCACTTGATGGAAGGTGCAGATGAGGCCTAAGGTGTAACTCACTGGTTCAGTAACAGCCTATTCATTCTAGCCTTGAAGAGCCCTAGATTGTACCCGTCCGGAAATGCAGACGATGGGAGCGAATTCCATTCCTTAGCAGTTCGCATTAGGAAGGGTGAGTTAGACAATAAGCATGCTGATTCCAAATTAAGCATAACTTGTATTGTGGGTACTAGACAACGGATTAATAGACGAATAAATAGGTACATAAATACCACCACCACCACCCGTAGACGTACCTCCTGGTTAAGGAACCTTAGAGACTGGTTCGGGATGAGTACCAGATCCCTCTTTCGGGCGGCAGTCTCTAAAATAAAGATAGCCCTAATGATCACAGACCTCCGAAAGGAGAGGGCACTAGAAGAAAAAGAAGATACATAAATAGGTACAATATAATATTGAACACCCAAGACTCGAGAACTACTTAACATTTGAGTTCATCATACAGACATCTGCCCGATCGAACCCGGGACCTCAAGTTTCGCAGTCAACTTCTCAAAACACTAGGCCGTCGTGATTTACATAACGACATCTAAATCATCACACAAAGCTAGTAAAAATGTTGCTCTTTCCTAAACTAGAGTCGTTTGCGCGTATTTTTATGTTTATGCCGAAATGATAAACGACACACATGCGGAAAGGGTTGACAAAACGCGTTTAACTATGTTTGTGTTCAAGTACAAAGCATTACAGGAAGCGTTTTGCAAGTCTCGTAAAGTGTTAAAGGATTCAACACGCTTTACTTAAACATTGGGAAGTTTGTATTTAATAGTCGTCGCATTTTAATAAGACATTCTGCAATCTGCTTACTTCTGCAATCATTCTGATGTTTCAAAAATGTCTATGGGCAGTGATGTGATGATTACTTTACATAAGGTGGCCCATATGCTCGTTTGCCTTTCCTTTTTACCCGACTGCTGAAGGCGGTTTATGTTTTTCGAGCGTATGTATGTCTAATTCTTTGACAAGCTCTACAGCCTAAACCGTTTGACGGATTTCAACGTATGAGGTATCATTAGATTCGTCTCAGTTGTGGGAGTGACATAGGATTGTTTCCCGGGTCGGGTTTTTGTTTTTCATTTTAAATTGAGAACCTCCACTTTTTTTGAAGTCTGTTAAAATAACGTAACCTAACCGACTCACAAAGGTGAAAAAACCTCCAGTTCCATTTCGAAGTTCAATATCTCAAAACGACTGAAAGTTTCGCGTTGTTCCCGCATAAGTTCACAACTTGTGGTCTACTTAAGGCTAACAATAGATGCCGTATTCAGAGTCAGAGGGTGGGCGCGTTAAACTCTTTCCGGAGAACATCACAATTGCTACAATATTAGGGACATAATATATCCATAATTGTTCCACCGTTTAATAAAGACATCTTGTCGTCATATCTGAGCCTCCAGTGTAATCGACGGAAAAAATTACGTCTCCAACGCGTTTGCGTTAAAGCGTCAAATAGTATGAGAATTGTTTGTTGTCGATACGTGCCACTAGTGGCGCTGCTAATGTGCCCATAGTAATTTGTATCGACGTATGGCAAGGTATCGACAAGAAACAATTATATTTACTATATATTTGACATCCGTAACGCAAACGCGATCGAGACGTATTTTTACCGGACTGTGAAACGCAAAGGAGGGTAATGTATTTAACAGTCTATGTTTATGTTATGTTATGTATGTTTGTTCCTTTGTGGCACTCTAGAGGCCGAACGCGTAGGCCAATTTTAATGATTCTTACATCAATAGATTCGAGAGAAAAACTAGCCCATCACAAGTACTTTATAAATAGATAGCTTGAATATTATTTGGAGTGCAGGCGGGGGCAAACAAAAATGACGAAACACCTGTAACATGCCCCCGCCTGCACCTCTTATAATATTCAAGCTACCCATGTATAAAGTACCTGTAATGGGCTAGTATTTCTCCTTTTAGTTAATTGTTTTTGCAGTCGGGTTTTTGGCCTTTGATTACACTAGATGCTCTGGAAATATAAAAATTTAGTTGTACAAATTGATGAGTGAACTCGTGAACACTGAAATCTACAAATACTCGAAGCGTTGTGATATCTTAGTTAAGTATTAAACTCAATCAAATGACTAATAAAAAAACCGGCCAAGTGCGAGTCGGACTCGCGCACGAGGGTTCCGTAGAAAGGTTTTAACGCTTTTCCCCAATGTTTTAATAAGTCCAGTGTTAGCAAAACCCTGCTCCTAAGCAAAATGTACGCAGTGTGGGGTCAACTTATATTGGTCTGCGAAATCTACAGACAGGCAACATACAATGACAATGCAAAGAAAAATCCGGTAAGCAGCTGGCTGGTTAAGTATAGCTTAATTGGTGGAGCGTGGTACGGATTACCGAGGTTGCTGGTTCAAGTCCAGCTGCTTAACGGATTTTTATTTGCATTGTCATTGTATGCTGAATTTCATTCTATGAATGTTTCATAAAAATAAAAACAAAAATAATCAATAAATCGATTATTTTCATTGCTACAGACAGAAATAAAAATTTAAGATTTTGAGACTTTTGTGAGTGGTTGTGCTATAAAAGCTACCTTCATACGAAATTTCAAGTTTCTAGGACAACTGGAAGTACCCTTTAGGTTTTTGGATTTCGGCAATTTGTATGGAAATAGCCTTTTTAATGACTGTATCTTTTGATTGCGTTGACTTAAAAGGTTGATTTTTTCACAGCTTCAAGGGACCGCAGGCTATTTGATATTAATTTCAGCATGCTACCTGAGAAGGTAGCATGCTGATTTTGCATGATGGTTTTTCTCTGACACGCGGGAGCGTTTCAGAGAAAAAGGGTCTTGACAGGCAGACAGACAGACAGACAGACGTGTAACGAGGCTAGTATAGCCGTTACAAACCTTAGTCTACTTATCGATTTACTTAAAAAAAAAACATATGAGTTAACACTTACGATTGTGCCTTTTGCAGTATTGTAGATAACAGAAGATTTAACTTTACTTAGGTTGTATAATACGAAAGTTCACGTAACAATACTACACTTATTAGCATTAAGCCTTTGGCTATAAGCTTACAGAACTTGAAAAACTGGTAAGGACTCAGACACACGTCCACAAATACGACCGTAGGCTGGTAAAACTGGAGAGCGAATGAAATAAAAGCCAAAGGATCAGAAACAAGAAATGAATTTTGAATTTGAAATTTAGAAAGAACAGAAGTCGATATTTAAAAAAAACAAAAGTAATTCGATAAGTAGACTAAGGTTTGTAACGGCTATACTAGCCTCGTTACAGACGGACAACAAAGTGATCCTATAAGGGTTCCGTTTTTCCTTTTGAGGTACGGAACCCTAAAAAAGAAAGATAAACGAGCAACTGTGTCACCTGATGCTAAAAGTGATCACCACTGTCTAATAGACACCCGCAACCCCAGAGAGATTGCGGATGCGTTTCCAACCTAAAGGGCTAAGATGAAAGGCCTCTTGTGCCCGTAATTTCCTCGACACCGGAACATAACAGTGCAAGCATTGCTGCTTAACGCCAGGATTAAATAAATAAATAATAAATAAATATCGCGGGACAACTTGACACCAATTGACCTAGTCCCAAACTAGGCAAACCCTGTACTATGGGTACTAGACAACGGATAAACATACATATATAGATAAACACATACTTATATACATATTAAACATCCAAGACCCGAGAACAAACATTCGTATTCATCGTACAAACATCTGCCCCGATCGGGATTTGAACCCGGGACCTCAAGCTTCATAGTCAGGGTCTCTAACCACTAGGCTATTCGGTCGTCATTAACGAGTAAGATGATTGATGCTGGTTTTCTTTCTAATCTCCTTGAACTGTTTGGTGATTAACAACGAATATTTGTATTGTATTTGTATAATAGGAAGGTGAAACTTACCTAAGTCCTTGATTTAGTCCCAAACTAGGCAAAGCCTGCACTAGATAACACTTAGCAATTATCGAAAATTCATTTTGATTACACAATTTTTTTTTCGACCTGCAGTTCATCATATCATTATCTGATCATAGAAAATAGTGTAACATTTACTTTTTTTGAATAACCTAACCAATTTTGGATTATTTCTGCTCAGAATCACGAGGGCTATCTATTTAAATAATAAAAAAAGTGTCCCGCCTTTTGTTTGTCAGTTTTGTGACGTGTTTTTACATACAATCTATATGGACCGTCACAAAACTGACAAATAAATTTTATATGTAATTTTTTTGGCACACTGTTTTCTGCAAATGCCCATCTATAGAATTCTCCTCATTAAGTTACAGACTTCCTGGCACCTCCGGCTTTGGCACCCTTACTTGGCACCAGTATTGTAAAATAGCACTAATAGGTGAGGGTCGAGCACGACTTTTCGAATGCTGCGTAACGTTACGGTTATCGTATCGAGATCGAAAAACCTCATAGCGCATTCAGCTTGTTGAGACATTGATTTTATGCAAATTAAACTACATGGATTCGGTGTTTGGTCCGCGTCTACTCGCTAAAACTAAGAGACTTGTTCAGCGTGTCCAAAATGCCTGTGCTCGCTTCTGTTTTAACATTCCGTTGAGGGCCCATGTAACTTCATTTTTAAATAAACATAGTATCCTCAAGATGCAACACAGGCGCAAGCTTCATCTTGCTTGTCTCCTTTTTGGAGTAATAAGATATAAATCGCCATCATATTTTTTCGAGAAGTTGTCTTGGCCATCCAACCACAGAGTGCGCGGAGCACGGCAGTGTGGTGTACAGCTGTTGACGCCCCGCCACGCCTCAGCTGCCTTTCGTGGAGGTTTCCGATATGAAGCAACTAAATGTTGGAACAACATCCCGCCGCCAATTAGGAACCTGCAAAATGTGCAAAACTTCAGAATAAAACTCAAAGTGCATATGTCTGAACACCAAAAGAGACAGGAAACTTTGACACTTGACAAAGTAATAGTCATTACGACATCGAATTTGACTGCGGCTTTCGGTTTTAGAACAATTAGAAATAATTAGGTACAACAACACTGGTACTATTATTAATGAACAAGTAAATTTAGTTTCTTCGCCTTTGTTACGACTTGGTTCTAATTTTAATAATGTGTCGTAGTAATAATGAGAACATAACGCCTCTTTTTACCGTACTCGGTTAAAAAATTTAAATTAAAAGGGTAGTTTGGAATTTATATTAAAGGTTAGTTTGGAATTCATAAAATATTAGTGGGTAATTTGGTTGTGTGATCCTATTATGAAACTCAGCTTCGCCTCGTTTCATAAAAACACACTCGTGTTTTAAGGACCGTCATTATGTAGCAGTTTCATAAACTACTATTAAAGGCCAATTGGCTTGTATAAATATTTATGCGTGAACTCATTACCGAGTTTCCATGTCGCTCAGTGTTGATACATGGCCTGTCTTCCGTCAAGACAATTATTCGTCCGACAGATTTATTTTTGTATGAAAAATATGTATTTTCCTCCCACCATTAATCCTCGTTGCGTGTTGTTCAGGCAACAAGAGCCCGCTGTACCACGCCTTTTGCCTGTTACGAATACTGTTTATAAAAAAATAGGAAATTAAGAATCTCCTCTTTAAAAGTATATGTAAAAAGTCATTAGCACTTGGCAGTAATGATCTCTAACCTAAAGTGACCGGTTGCCGCAAAAAAAGTAAAAAAAAGTAGCTTCGCACTGTATTCCATGTCACCTTAGATAACTGTAGATTCCTATATATCTCGATATCATCATCTAGGGCTATGATAATCAAAGCTGGCAATGGCTCCAATTCAGTGTTTGATAGTATAAAAAAGCCCAAAAAAAGAAGTTGTATGCAACCGACTTTAGAAACTTATTGATGTGATTTAAAACTGTACTTGCTTAAAAGTTACATATTCGATGACTAGATGGCTCTAAGAGTCATCAAGTTGATCTGGATAACAGATGGTGCCAAGGTAGCTAAGTACACGCATTTTGAAAAAGTGACCTCGAAAACTTTAGAAATTTCACCACGCTTGAAGAATTTAAAAGAGTATGTGGTTCATTACAGGTTAATGTTACAAACGGAAAAATACTTTTATAAAATCGAATCTATTTGAACAGCTCCTGTTTTTTGAATATGTATGAGGTGGTGTTCTTTGTTTGCGTATTGAACGAGTTTTTGGGAAACGCGAGTGCTTTTTAAGCCTTTGAAAAACAGTATGATACCGCGCGTTTGTATGAATTTTAATGCAATTGTTTTTTATTGCCACAGCGGTGTGTAGCCTTTAGTGTTTGCAAATGTTACTACTTGGTCAGTACACTACATCTTTTTCTACGAAATTATTATTATCCCAAAAAAAAACCGATTCGAACTTCAAAGCTTGTTTTTCTACTGATCAAAGTATCAATTAAAGCAAAAATTGAACAAACTTCGTACGATTTTGTTTACTTAATAAATAGTATAAAAAGTTCATAAAAATCTCTTTAACAACGAAGTTAGTGAGGAAAAACAGGCTGAAGACAAGATTTATGCGATAAAAGTAAAACTGTGTCGGGGTCAGTCACCTTGATGATAAATTAGACTTCTATGAAATCAAACAGTGTAATAACAGTAGGCAGTAATTTTATGTCCAGCTTCTAAGAAGTTGTGACATCACGGTAGGAACAAGAACGACATAAACAGAACAAGAAACAAAAGTTGTTTCCGGTGGCTAAAAGGTAGGGATAGCGTTATTAAATTTAGGTTTTCTTTAACCAAACTTTGTTTATCTATGAACGATTATGGTATCTTACGTAAGAGGAAGAACATTTGCAGGGACAAACAAAATATTATTGTTTTATTGTAGACAGCTTGAGAGGAGGCTTGTGCTCAGCAGAGGGCTGCTGAGCACAAGCCTCCTCTCAAGCTGTCTACAATAAAAAAAAGGTTGGTGATTGTAGACAGATTTTACGACGGTGCAACGGTTCCTGTAGCACAACATTCTGAACAGTACCCATAAACTAAAACTATCACCATCACACAAGACGTTTACACGTTTCGGTCTGTCAACGACTTTATTATCAAATCACTAAAAACCTCGAGCCGGTCGTTCCTCGCTCTAAACACTGCTTTTCCGTTAGGTACTGTTAGCTGGGTGTCTGTATAGACACCGCTATTTGGATAGGTGTAGCGGAAGCAGCTACTTCTTGGCTGTAAGAAGAGAATTCTTCACAATGGATAAACACTTATTTGGTTAAACTTTGGTTCATATTTATAATTATTCGAATACGATGTCAGGGAGTTGCACTTGTTTGCACTATTCCAAGACAATTTGCATTCATTTTAATTCAAATATCGAGCTAACACCAACATCAGCAAGCAGAGAGCGCCTCTTTATATACAGAACTTACTGTTAAAAACCCAACCTTTTACTTAAAACGCAATCCTCAGCAGGCGCCTTAATACACTTTCCAATTTCGCCGCTCACTACAAAAAGGGCAGTTAACTTTTAAAAGACAGCAGCGTTTTACTTCTAAGAGACAGCGGCATTTTACTTCTAAGAGACAGCGGCATTTTACTTCTAAGAGACAGCGGCATTTTCAATTAGTCGGCCGTCCGGGGCTATTTATTGCGGCACTGCCCGCCATGCGACTATCTCGCAGATACATCACCCGGAAATAGGAATGGTTGCACCAAATCTTACTGGGCTACGCACAGGGGTATTATTGCGTCACGATATTTTATTAATGTCAATAGATATTTTGTTATACAAATTTAGTAAACGAGCGATTGTGATCAAACGCAAGCCTATTGTGTATAAAAAAAGTCATCTTGGTTTTAAGGGACAAGACCATCGACTTATTGTCCTTCTTGCCTGTTTTTCTTTGTAATCTCCTTGTACTGTTTTATGGTGTTCAAAATTCAAATTTTAAAGTTTTATTCAGCAAATAGGCAGTTGAATGCTCTTTTACGCGTATTTTTTTTTTGAGTCTACCAGCGCTTTCGGAAAGACCATGATTACCAAGAAGAATGCGAAGCAAGAAACTTGGCACAAAGTATTTTTTTCTAAAAACAAGTTAAGTACATTAGCTTTAATGACACCAATAAAAATACTACTTTATTTACATAATAAAAGCAATTTACAATGACATTAAATCTAAGCTTAAACTAAATAAACTACAACTTAAAACTAAATTAAATCTAAATAAGGCCCCCGTGGCATAGTGCCCAAAAGGCTGGCAGCGTTGCCTCGCTGAATAGCGATGCTGATTCTTTGAGAGAGAAAACTGCCAGCCCTTTGGTCACAAGTTGCATCAACTAAGCGCTTTAATTAAGTATTAGTTCAATTATGATTATTTGTATTGTATTGTATGATAATATGTCTTGGCATGTAGTTTAGCATTGGGCCATGGCGCACTTATTTTGTAAACTTATCTGTTGCGATTGAGTTTGAACGATTAAGTCTCAGTTGGGAGCTATAGGGATCGCTGATGTCCGGGGCGGTGTCGGGCACTAGAACATTGACCTTAAACCAATTTTTTATGAGCACAAAACCTACTTGTATGACTATTTATATCACAATATTCCTGAGCAAACAAAGTTTGAGCGGGAAATTGTAAAAAATAAGGTGTGAAGGTGGCAGGTGAGGTTTCCACACTTGATGTTGTGCCTGCTAGCTCCCAGGGACGATGGATTCGGCTGGGGCTCAGTCAGGACAGAACCCGAAGGTCTCAAAAAAAATTAAAAAAATCGGTCCAGGTGTTTTTGAGCGCCACGCGCTTGTGTTAGACCTAAAGCGCGAACAGGTAACAAAAAAAATAGGCTATCTAACGGGAGATGAATAAAAATGTTGTTTGCACTCACAACTCGGTCGTTTTATTTTTTTAGCACTTAATTACTACCTAATCAGAATTTTACAAGATTCTTGATTTGGGGGTTGCAGGAACAATAATTAAACAGTTTATAAGTATGGTCCCGTGGGGGCACACACACACAACTTCCTTGTAGTCTTAAAAAAAAATAAAAGAAGAATATATATAAATATAATCTAGCCGCCTGATTTCTTCCTACCTCGGACAGGGACGATGTTAAAGGGAGAGTAAAAAAAATAAAAAATAAAAAAAGAATCCTATGGGGCCTGGTGCGAGGCACAAAAAAAAAGGAAGGCCGTCACCTGTGCTTGTGGTGGGTGTGACAGGTCCACCGACGCTCTGGAGCAGCACCGTGAGAAGGCTGCTGAATTGAAGCTGCGCACCTCCTGGGCACACTCGAGCCCTCGCCAAGCACCGAACAAAGTCTGCAAGCGAAGGAGAAGTCAGCCAAAGAAAACAGAGGTAGATTTGAAGGTAGACAGGAGTTAAGAGTTGCCACGAAACAATTTTGCACAAGCTTACTTACTCGGAATATGGAAAACAGGGAGGAAGCCGTAGGGAAAGCTTCTCCGTAAGCGCAGGCGGCAAGGGAATTAGCAAACTATTCCCTCGGGATCTGGTGGCGTCGCGTACTAAAAAACGAAGGTTATAATTAGATGCCATCGCAAAGGAACAGAAGCCACGATTGCAACGCAGCATTGGTTGTACACTCAAACACTTACCTGGGAGCTCAGGGTGACGGTCTGGACCTTTGAGGAGTTCCTTTCTTGCGAATTCGAAAACCGAGATAGAAAAAGGACTGATCCTGTGTGATGCCGAATTTAAATAATCAATTCTGCTTAGGCCCGCGCCGATATCGATAAATTTATCGAGCGCTTGCACTATCGACATTGATGATCAGCCGCGACAAACACAACCCCTGATCACTGGTTATAGGAAATCCTTGATTTAAGCCCGTGTGTCCCAATTGACTCCAAATTTTATAAAACGATAAACTTGTGGCACGCCATCATTTGTTTATAATGCAGGGAAGCAAATTTGACAAGAATCTCGATAACGATACCTTCCAGCAAAACAGCTACGCACTTCACTATTTAGGGAGTCCATAGACAATGTAGAATTCGTGGGTCAAAAACTAATTATCAAACTTTCACAAAACCTTGTAATTAATTAGAATAATTTTGAGGAAAGGAAGGACTTTCTATTTAACGTTACCAGAATTAAAACAAAATAGTACATATTGATTTTTGAAAGAAATCCCTACATTAGTCGATGGTGATTGACCCCGCTCTAGCTAGATGGCGCTGAGAAACAAGATGTCATAGCACACTCACGTGTCTCAATAGGTGGCGCTAGCCGTAACGAAATTGAAGCGTTACAAAATCACTATCTGGGTTATAAAAATTCTGATTTACGGTGAGTTTGCTGTCGTAACTTCAGAATATTGATAGTACGTAACACCATTTCTTTAGCACATTTTAGATACCTACCTCATCATCATCATCACGTCCTGTTATCCCTAATCAGGGACATAGGGCTCTCAGCATTTTACTCCATTTGAAACGATCCTGCGCTACGACCTTCAGCTCTTGCCAGCTCATGCCCAGGGATTGGATCTCCTTTTCGACCGAACGCTGCCATGTTGTTTTGGGCCGACCTCGTCTTCTCACTCCAAGCAGGCGCCATTGCAAAGCCTGTTTGGGTACATGGTCGTCAGTTCTCCTCAACGTATGCCCTATCCAGCGCCACTTCCTATGCCAGATTTCCGTTACAATGGGCTTCTGTTCAGTCAGTCTCCACAATTCGGTATTCCTTATGGTCCGCGGCCAGAAAATTTTCAAGATTTGCCTTAAACATTTGCATTTTAGATACCTACGTCCATACATTTTTAAATAATACCAAGCTACAACTTTACTAAATCTCTGTCTTCCTGTGTAGTTTAAAACTTCACTTGACCGTGTCAAGAGCAAATTTTAACACATGCCTCAATAGATCGCTCTCACTCACAAGGTTTTTTTTTAATCAACATTTATTTTGGAGTTTTTATCTTTACGATATGTCAACTCCATCGGTACATTTACAGTTATTTTACCTAAACTACTTAAGCAAACAGCTCATCGCTTTGGCGACCTCGGATGTAGGGTCGGCAAAGATACTTTGTATCATACCCACATCTTTTTTGTTTAAATTAAATCTATCAAATATGGCCACTCTTTTTTGCATATTTTTCACACATCTTCTATTTGATCGCAAGTTTCACACTTGGGCGAGTCTGTAATTTTCATTAAATATGCAAATTTTCTTGATGGATAATGACCACATTGAATTCTTACAACTAACTTAATGTACTGTCTCCCCAAACTAACGTTACTGAACCAGGGTACACGAAGAGGCTGACATTGCACAGTTTTATACCATTTTCCCTTTGCTTGTGATCGTTCATCAAAATACTCTTTCCAATTATCATAACAATCATTTCTAAACTTAGAAAGAGTCTCTGAAAGTATTGGGGATATGGTATAAGCTGCACCATCGAGACATGACATCTTTGCCAACCTATCAGCCTCCTCGTTACCCCTAAGGCCTAAATGCGCAGGAACCCATTGTAGTATGACTTCCCTACTATCATGATACAGTTTTAGAATAATCTGTAGTATTTTGTAGGCTATCGGTACACCTCTGTATCCAGAGGCGCATCGAGCCACATGCTGGAGAGCACTCTTACTGTCCAAAAAAATAACAAACTTGTTCCAATTTTCATCATATGCGTAAGTTAGTGCTTCTGAGATAGCAATTAATTCTACAGACGTGATTGATAAATTATCTTCGATTTTATAGCAGCCTTTGTGAGCATTACTTGGAACAAAAAAAGCAGCCCCTTGTTTAATTCCAGATTTAGATCCATCGGTAAATATTGTCTTCCACCCCTCATACTTCCGTTGAAGTTCCTGTACAATATTCAATCTTAGCGTGTTAATTTCATAATGATCCTTAGCGGAAGTCACACTGTCTAAATTATGTTTAACGGTATTTTTAATTGCAATGCGACTAACCCATACGTCCAAAGTAAACATGTCAAGAGGCCATTTTGAGTAAACTTTTGTATCTTCAGTCTCGATATAGGTTGTACATAGTAACGGGTTCCTTTTGTTATTCCAATAACTGCTATTACACAGCAAGTCAAGGCTTTTTAATTCGTTGTTATTTTTATTATTGGGCATGGACATAATCTTCAAATTAAACTTATATGCCAAGAACAATCTTCGCAAATGTAAGGGGGGTAGCCTAAGTTCACTCTCCATCACGTGGATTGGCGAACTCTTATTAAATCCACCTATGATTCGCAAAGCCTGGTTTTGGATTTTGTCCAATTTATACAAGTGTGACTTAGCGCTTACGTCATATAGAAAACACCCGTAATCTAACCTACTTCGGATCAGTGTTATATATAAACGTCTAACATATTTTTGATGTACCCCCCATGAAGATCCAGTTAGTACCTTCAAGAGGTTATGATATCTGTAGCATTTAATCTGAGTTTCGTTGATATGTTTGCTGAAACGCATACTTGTGTCAAACCAAACTCCTAGATACTTTATACATTCTGAAGATGGCATCGTCTCACCATTTACGTATAAGGAAGACATTAGTAGTCTTTTTCCTCTACTGAATACACAAAATCTGGATTTGTCAGTTGACAAATCCAAGCCAATTTCTTCCAGCAATTTTACAAGATTATTTAGTGCATCTTGGATCATAAGTTCACAACTCTTTAGATCCTTGTTACTTGCATATGTTACAAAATCATCAGCATACTGAATCACCGCTACGTTTTGTAAGGAGTGGCATATTCGATAACTGACAATATTAAACAAGAGTGGGGCTAATGGCTCTCCTTGTGCTGATCCATTATTGGTCCATCTTGTAACTGTATTGCCATCCTGGTCCCTAACTTGCAAGTATCTTTCGCTTAAGATTTCTCACAAATATTTACAAACTTTCGATCCCACTTGAAGTTTATCTAGAGTTTCAACTACTTTATCAACTAGTACATTATTATATGCGTTATTAATATCTAAAAAACAAGCGATCGTGGAAATGTTTTGTGAAAAGGCTTTTTGCACATCCAGGGTCAAACTCGAAAGACAGTCAAGACACGATTGGGCTTTTCTGAAACCTACAGTACATGGAGATAAAACGTTATTTCTTTCAATGTACCACTCGAGGCGCTTGGAGATCATGTTATGAAAAACTTTGCATATGCAAGACATTATTGATATAGGTCTTAGTTTAAGTTGAGCATTATAATTTTGGTTCAATGAAAATAATCGATTTATTGATTATTTTTATGAAACATTCATAGTATGAATGACATTGCAATGACAATGCAAAGAAAAATCCGTTAAGCAGCTGGACTTGAACCAGCAACCTCGGTAATCCGTACCACGCTCCACCAATTAAGCTATACTTAACGTTGGTGTACCTAACGAATTTTTCGATGCCTTGTGTCATATGTTTTTTTTATTTGGAAGATCTCTCCTCAGCGCCATCTATGAGTAGCTTAATCAAGCGGCTCACCCACTACGGAACTTCTACAGTTACGCATTAGTGGCAAATATATGACACAAGGCATTGAAAAATTCGTTAGGTACACCAACGTTAAGTATAGCTTAATTGGTGGAGCGTGGTACGGATTACCGAGGTTGCTGGTTAAGGTCCAGCTGCTTAACAGATTTTTCTTTGCATTGTCATTGTCTGTATAATTTTGGTTGTTAAGTTTTGGAATAGGCAAAATTAATATTTCCCGCCATTGGGTAGGAACTTTTCCCGTGCGGAAGACTAAATTATAGAACTTAAGGAGATATATCTTAGCATCGCGAGGGAGCCTCTCGATCATAGAATAAGAAATCATATCCTTGCCCGGGGCAGTGTCTTTTTTTTTTAAACACACTTCCAATTCGGAAAGAGTAAATTCGGATTCTAGAAGCGGATTTCGGGAAGAAGCATTGGGCTGACAATTCATAACTGAGGCGGGTGTAAGAGATATCAATAATTCCTCTTGTTTATTCCGCTTTTTTAAAGTTCCGTCTGTTAAAAGGAGGAGGTATAGGCACGTAACTTATATTTATCTTGATCAAGAGGTGATCACTACCTAAATTTTCATTAAGTACACGCCATTCAAACATTGCAGCAATATCCGGAGTAACAAAAGAAACATTAGGAGAGGATTGTTGTAAATTACCATTAACTCGTCTAATGCGAGTGGCGGCACCTTCATTCAAGGAGAAATATTCACCATCGAAAGCCGCATCCAATATATCTTGTATCTACTTTATACGACTAATTAGTGTGGTGTGCATTAAAATCGCCGCCTATCAGAGTATTTTTCGGAAATATTGTAAAAAGTTTATTCCAATCCGAGGATTGAGTTGAAACTGAAGATGGGCAGTATACAGAGACAACGTTTTGTAGGCCTTTACAGTTAAAAATACGAGTATGTGCTACTTCTATTCCCTTGTTACTGATCTCACTCAAACCTGCGTGGTATTGAATAGACTTGTGAATAATTATCGCCACTCCTCCATAAGAATCTTGCCGGTCTTTCCCGACAATGTTATAATCCTTTAATTTAATATTTTCTTCGGATTTTAGCCAAGTTTCACTTGAATTTTTCACGAGCTAAAATATCTCCCAATTCCAATAGTTTAGGTTTGATGCTTTGAGCATTCCACTGGATGATACGTACATTATTTTTTTTGGTCTGATTATCGCATATCGCATAGATGGCGCTAGTCACTGCAAAAAGTGATAAAAACAAGCTAAGATTTGAATACATGGAAAAAATTCGGCCTTTCCTGTATGTCCAATCGTGGTGTAGGGGAAAAGCACACGACCCAGAGTGTCGAGGATCCGGGTTCGATTCCCAGGGTTGACATTTTTCTGATTTTTTTCTGTGTATTCATGTTTCAGTGAGTTTATAAAAAACTAGCAGCCCGTCCCGGCTTCGCACGGGGTAGACAATTATAAAATGAAAAAAGTTGTTGTAGTGACTATAACAATAGTTGGACATATGCTACTGCGGAGTTTTTTGTAGACATGATGTTCTTCAATATTGTTGTACATTATTTTGTTCTATCGCTAATAGTTTCGGCAGCGCATTCGACGAAAGACATTTTAAGACTCATTTTTCTACACCTTCGGTTACATTGTTCAAATTTTACCAAGGATCCCTAATTTTTTTCAAAATGAAATGTAGCCTATGTCAAATTGGAAGAATGTAGCATTCTATTGGTGAAAGAATTTTTTAAATCGGCCCAGTACTTTTTGAGCCTATTCATTACAAACATACAAAAATAGGTACAAATCTTTCCTCTTAATAATATTAGTGTAGACTAGTGTAGATATAATTGATATTCATGGGAAAACCGTAAAAATAAAAAATTGGGAGAAAAAAATACAAAAAGATACTCCTACTGAGATCATCCATTTTATTTAGTCTTTTTATAGCTAATATCTTGACATCACACTTCAGGGCTTCCGAAATATCCTCCTCTTTCATATCTAAGTCAACGCCTCTAATAATTCCATATGACACTGGATTTTCGGTAGTTTCATAACATCTATAATCAGATTCCCGGAATTTCTGACAGTAAATTAAATTTGTTGCATCCTCTTTTGTCTCAAGTCTGATAAGTATCTTATAAGGTGACTTATATTTAATTCTGATAATATTTTTGACATTTTCATCAGGAAGCATTCTTGCCATTGCCATCTGCTTAGGTAACGGTGTTAAGGAGGCGATGCATATTTCAAAGAAATCTGTCGAGTCATCACCATCTGTTCGATTTTCTTGTACTTTTGGCAAACTGCTTCTTGTGTCTGTCGAATCACTTCTTATTCGTCTCTTCGGTTTTTTTCCTAGTTGTAGTTATAAAGCCTTCCTCGCTACTTTCTTCTTCTCTTTCTTTTTTTTTCCCTACACTTGCAAAGCTAGTTACGTTCAGATCATCTACGACGCCATCTACATTGTTCATCTTAGATCCACTACTAACACTTTCATCTGATGCTTTTTCATCCTCACTTTTATCTTCTCCCATATTCCAAAGTTGAGGGTAGTCGTAAAATAAATATAATTACAATTACTTGTTTCGTTACGGTATGCGCTTGCGCAACGCGTGCACTCTTTACACCGACCCGCGCGGAACTCCCACTCACAAGGTTCTATGTTACTCTACCGAACGATCATCTCTATCTCGTTACACATAAAGTTTCATTTGCCAAATTAAGCGACCTTTGATGAATAAGGGTGTGAATGGGGTAGCAACCACAAAATAGCCGGCGTTAAGATTTAGTGTGGACCGAAATTAATTTATGAAGCAAAACTGTCCCTCTATGACAGCTTAACTTGAAGCGCTCTAGTCTTGAATTGGTCGGAAATGTAGCTTTATGTCGTTTTATGTGTTGCAATTTCTTAGGTTCAATAATGTGTAACTCAAATTTTATAACGATTAGGTATACCTACCCATAGAATCCATAGCATTATAGATAGATATATCTATCTCTATAAGCTAAGCGTGCCAGGATTGTCAAAGCTAATTCTATGGAGCCTTTTATTAACTAGCTACTCGTACATATGTTTGTTAGTTTAGGTTAAGTCTTGCAACGTTTTCCCATCTTGTTACGACATGGGCTCCTTTAAAAGGCGAGTGCTGTGAGTGTCTATAGACGGCGGTGATCACTTACCATCAGGTGAACCGCATGCCCGTTTGTCGGCTTTAGTATAAAAAAAAAACTTGAATTTGGCCAACTTCTAGTCCAGGGATTGACTTGAAATTTGGTGGATTTGTAAATTAGATAACAATGCTACAGTCAGCAGAAATGGCAATTTTAATATAACACTTGTTTTCTAATTAAGTCGTAAGCAAGATCTTAATTCCTAAGAGTCAGTCAATAGTGTATTATCATTAAATTTAATATTGAAATTCATGAAACAAAAACAATGCTCCAATGTCCGCCTTTGTACTGCATCTCACTGTTTATTTATTTCTGTATTTTCTGTACAATAAAGCGTTTACTTACTTACTTTTAATGCTGGTGAGCAAATTAATAGCTTTAGTTCATTAACCTCAAAATTAGACAATATCGTTGTGTGCAGTTTTCCGGTATCCTTATCCCGAACGCTGCCACTATTTGGTCCACCGTCTCATTAATTTATCGGAGCCTCCGGGTATTTCCACCAATTAACGCCTGTCAAAAGGTCATGGAACGGGATGTTTTATGCATATTCCCGGTACGCGTCCCTGGCCAATATTTCCTGGTATCTAGGTCATCATTTCCAATACTTGCTACGCGACCTCTTCGCCATCCACATAATATAATATGTGGAAAATTAAGATGAAATGGAATGGTTTGAGTTAATTTTAATAATTCTTTTTTACATTTTTGTTTCTAAAATACGGTATTTTTTTCTTTCTGTTTTTTAATGATAGAGTGAGGTTTCTTTGTGTAATTTATCTATGGTTACGTATTGTAAAAGCTAATGTAACTTGTTTTTAGAAAAAATACTTTGTGCCAAGTTTCTTGCCTCGCATTCTTCTTGGCAATCATGGTCTTTCCGAAAGCGCTGGTAGACTAAAAAAAAAGACGTGTAAAAGAGCATTCAACTGCCTATTTGCTGTATAAAATTTTTGTTTTTTTTTCTTTATTGTGGGTAATGGTAATGTAAGCTTTAGAGGAGTAGCTTATCTAACGCGCACTGTGTTCCGGTGTGGAGATTAAGACAGTCGAGGATACATGGAAACGAAATAACTTGGTTTTAATTAACTAGAAGCTAGCGTAAGTATAATAAATACATTGACAGATGGCACAGATAAGATTATATGTCAGTGGGCTAATGACACTCGTATGTTGAAATACGTCAAACGGTAAACCGTAGAGCGTGTCTTAGAATTAGATACATAATACACGTTCGAAAAACATAACTTTCCTTCGGCAGTCGGGTAAAAATAATACGAGAATTACACCCAAGGAAGCAGACTTTACTACCGGAGATCTAATATCGTCTCGTCTATAACTCGATAGATACCAATAGTGGGGTGATAACAAACTTCGTTATGCGTCTTCGGATGGAGTCATCCATTTTTCCTCAAAAGTCAATTAAAGAGATATCGGCCATCAATCGCGCATCACTCTCCGATCGACGGCTCCGCCATTCTTGTTTACGGAATTTAATTTACTTTAAGGAATTTGGCCTTGGTCGAATAAGGTTGTAGTAAGGCTTACATTTTAATCGCTAACACCATTTCACATTGTTAATAACCGCGTGACCGTGGTAGCCCAGGCTCGCACCTTAAAATTGCCGATCCGGTCTTGATAAATATGAAACCACCTCTTTAAAAAAAAAAGAATCATCAAATCAATTCATAATACAATTGGCGGAGCAATCGCGTAGCAAACATACAAAAAAAAACCAGCCAAGTGCGAGTTGGACTCGCGCACGAGGCTTGCGTAGAAAGATTTTAACGCTTTTCTCCAGTGTTTTAAGAAGTCCAGTGTTAGCAGAGCCCTGCTCCTAAGCAAAATGTACGCAGTGTGGGGTCAACTTATATTGGTATGCTAAATCTACAGATAGACATAAAAATTTAAGATTTTAAGAATTTTCTGAGTGGTTGTGCTATATGAGTTACCTTCATACCAAATTTCTAGTTTCTACGACAACTGAAAGTACCCTTTAGGTTTTCGGATTTCGGCTATTTGTATGGAAATAGCCCTTTTAATGACTGTATCTTTTGATTGCGTTGACTTAGAAGGTTGATTTTTTCACAGCTTCAAGGGACCGCAGGCTTGAGTATTTGATATTAATTTCAGCATGCTATCTCCACGCGTTCCAGAGAAAAGGGGTCTTGACAGACAGACGGATAAAAAAGTGATCCTATAAGGGTTCCGTTTTTTCCTTTTGAGGTGCGGAGCCCTAAAAACATTCGAATTGAGAACATCTTCCTTTCTTTGAACTCTTTTAAACTCGAACACGTCTTCAAGCTCAACTCAGGGAAACAAGAGCACATTGCTCCCTGGCCAGTTATATAAACTGTAAGTCCGTTTAGTTCGCGGCTTAAAAGTTCTGTTAAGGAGTTTGTAAGTGGTAGCGATCTGGGAAATGAAGAGTTCGATCTAGACTTGACTTGACTTTGCGGAATGATCAAGAGTGCTTTAAAAGACTAATGGCCACAGAACTATATGGTCGCTTGAGGAAGTACTGGCTTGACGGTTTCTTTTAATTGCATTTTGTATGTTCTCTAACTCTTGTGTATATATGTATTTTTATGTAGTAACAGCCGTGATAGCCTAGTGGTTTGACCTATGACCTCTCAAGCAGAGTGTCGTGGGTTCAAATCCCGGCTCGCACCTCTGAGTGTTTCGAAATTTATGTGCGGAATTACATTTGTAATTTATCATGAGCTTTTCGGTGAAGGAAAACATCGTGAGGAAACCTGCACACACCTGCGAAGCAATTCAATGATGTGTGTGAAGTTCCCAATCCGCACTGGGCCCGCGTGGGAACTATAGCCCAAGCCCTCTCATTCTGAGAGGAGGCGTGGGCCCAGCAGTGGGACGTAAAAAAAGGCTGGTGATGATGATGATGTATTTTATGATATGTACTAAAGTGTATCTGTATTTCAATGTATGTATATTTTAAATGCTTTAGTTATTTATGTTAATTTCCGGTTCCGGATCCTTTTACTTTTATTTGTATGTCTACTCTTTTTTCTGATGTCCTGTCAATCGCCCGAAGGTTAACTGGTAGAGATCCCTTGAAAGGATAAGTTCGCTTTTGTACATTTGCTTTTGTTCTGTTATCTGTTATTTTATGTTTTATGTGCAATAAAGAGATATACATACATACGTACATACTACATATATCAGGATAGAAGGATAGAGTTCATTGATTTCTATGGGAACCGAGCGTGTAACATGTTGCGTAGGTATTTTGACGTCACGATTGTAATTTTGTGAGGAAATACCTCTATTAACAGCTTCAACTTTTTTGGTTTTGTTTGAACAGTTAATGGATGAACGGTAAGGGATATGGCTTTTAAAACCTCTGGAGTTAGAACGCGTAATAAGGTTCCCAGGCCTTCTTTTAAAACCTCTGGAGTTAGAACGCGTAATAAGGTTCCCAGCCCTTCTTTTAAAACCTCTGGAGTTAGAAAGCGTAATAAGGTTCCCAGCCCTTCTTTTAAAAACTCTGGAGTTAGAACGCGTAATAAGGTTCCCAGCCCTTCTTTTAAAACCTCTGGAGTTAGAACGCGTAATAAGGTTCCCAGCCCTTCTTTTAAAACCTCTGGAGTTAGAACGCGTAATAAGGTTCCCAGCCCTTCTTTTCCGCGAAAACAGGTAGAAAAGTGGCAAGCTACTTTTTATGCTGCCTGTTCATTATTATATATTTAACCGTTTATTATAGTTATTAAGAGCTGCTAGAGTTACATAAAAGAAAGTTAAATTATAGTTAGGTAATAAATCTCCGATGGGTAATTATAATTAAGGATGATAAAAAGAAACGAATAATGACACAATACATTATTATAAGTTATGACGTACCTAAATCGAAACCTCATGGCAATAGAAAAACAGCTACTTAAATCGATGTCAATGACCCCGTCTTTCCCGGCTTTTGAGAATATGTTTTATCTCTCAGTAGGTAGGTACGACATCCTAACAATTTCCTCTGCTTATCATCAATCAGATTTATTGCCGTGGGGAGTTATTTGAGCATACAATAAATAAAGTTCTCATTCGACTTTTTATGTAAACGGTAGAGTCCAATCCATAAATGTTTTAGTCTTTGCGTTTAATTTTGTTTATTTTGACTAGTTGCCGGTGTGATATTTAATAGTATCTAGTCTTGTGCAAGCCCCATCCAGTGCCCTAAGCACGACTTGTCGAATCCTGCGTTACGTTACGGTTATCGTATCGAGATCGAGAAATCTCATACTAAATTTTAGTTCCAAATACGCTCACGGGCGGGCGCTGTTCCAAACGTCATACAAACTCGTTATAGTTTACTATTCGATTTTACGTGACTCAGGATTCGACAAGTCACACAATAAAAAGATAATTACAACCAAATATAACAAAACAGAAAATGCAGTTAAAAGGTGAGCTTATCCCTAAAATGCATCCGTTCCAGCTAACCTGGTTTGAGTAAGGAAAACTTGCCAAAAGATAGGCAAACAGTCAAATTATGCGCAGAAAAAGAACAAGACAAGAATACTTAAGGCAGTAAGTAGTAAAGCATTTCATTATTAGCACTCTAGTTAGGAAACACAATAATTATTTGCAATTCCTGTTTCATTTCAGGTCACCAATAACCAATTACGTGATCCAATAATTCCTAAGTTGTATAATAAAGTAGTAAAATTTTTCGTGGAAATCTATTCGGTTGTATGTTCACTGATTTGCCATAAGAAGCTCTAAATTTATTAAGAGAAAAAAATAAACACAGAAACTAGCTCTATCTAAAACCTACACGTATCTAAAGGCAATAATAATAGCTTTCTAAAATCAATAAATCTCATGTCAAAACGCGTCACACGTACATCGTATCGAGATCAAACACGTTCGCTCACACGCCGACGAGTCAACTTCAATTTTTCCAGTGAATAGGCCGCGTTAAATTGCAGGGTAGATAGGTAGGGAGGTAGGCATGTAGGGTAGGAGGTTAGCTATCCTAGATATGCATTGATTTATTTCACACGGCATACTAGGTCACGTTTAATGACGTCTCTCCAGTGCCCTAAGCACGACTTGTCGAATCCTGCGTCACGTAAAATCGAATAGTAAACTATAAGGAGTTTGTATGACGTTTGGAACAGCGCCCGCCCGTGAGCGTATTTGGAACTAAAATTTAGTATGAGATTTCTCGATCTCGATACGATAACCGTAACGTTACGCAGCTTTCGTAAAGTCGTGCTCGACCCTCAGGACAATTTTTCTTATTCTCTCTTTCAAAGTCATACTGATATAGAGCTAACGCTTGAGAAATGCAATAAAGTTTTATATAGGTACGAATAGAATTTTGTAGCGAAATGTGCGAGTCTATATTACTACGCCACTGAAACACGATGCTGTTTTGTGTTAGTTCTATAAATAACTCATCCACTTTTGTGTAGGTACCAAGTTTTATCCTACTGTTTTGCAATTTACTCATTTGACATCAATAACGCATTTCCGACACAGAAGTAATGAAAACAGGATAGAAATGCTATCTTTCGTATTTCCTTCCAGAACCAATTTCGTTGTTTTTTTTTCTCCACTTGCTATTAACGCACACACGCAAAAGCACTACGCAATTACGCACACAATTACTAAAAAAATGTTTGGGACATGCGTTTAGTAAGCGATTTCGGACTAAGCAGCATCTATCATACAACAACGCAGTAGGTACCATGCAGTGCAGAGGCTATCGCCCGCACCGAAGATCTAAAGATATAACGACGATATTATGGTTACGTCACAGCACTATAGGTATCTGGAGGCGACGGATTTACGATATTAATTGAACGGGCGAAAGGGCAAATAACACTTTAGAGCAAATAGAGGTTAGTGGTAACAGGCCCTTTCCCATTAAGAAGTTAATAGTTGAGGCTTAGTCGAGGTGACAAACAATTGATGTGACCAAACTTAATCAAGAGTACACTTTGAGCAAGATATAACCAATTGTTGTGGTTTGATTACGTAATAGTAACCAATACCTCTAATGGTTCGTTATAGTATCACTCTACTGAAGACTGTCGCAATCTTTGTTACTTATTTTGTAGGATAGCAGAATAAGGGCTTCGATTTTCGATGACATCGAGAAATAGAGAGTCTCCATAGAGAGATAGGGAGTAGGTATTTAAAGTAAGCTTGTAGTAGTAAATAGTATAGTAGTAGTAATAGCTCTATGAAAAAAAAACATAAAAAAAACCCCGTAAAGAGCAAGTCGGACTCGTGCACAGAGATTTCCGAGCCACCATCAACAATATTACGTCACGCACAGTCCGTTCCATGTAAGTAAGACTCACAAATGTATTTTGTGATGATTTCTGAAAAACTAATCTAAACTAATCTCTTTTTCCTGTAACCTATACCTACATCTTCTTCCATAAGTTTACTGCCTCTCTAACTAGTGAAGATCAATAATATAAAACTCCTCCGTTACTGACTGACAGTCAACGCACAGCCGAAATCCTTGGACCTAGAGAGGACCTAGAAGGCTAAAATTTTGCATAGAGGTTGCCTTAAGATGTAGACAAGCACTAAGGATGGATTTAAATGAAAATAATCGATTTATTGATTATTTTTGTTTTTTTTTTTTTTTTTGTTTTGTCATTGTATGTTGAATTTCATTCTATGAATGTTTCATAAAAATAAAAACAAAAATAATCAATAAATCGATTATTTTCATTGATTCAGAAAATAGCTCCATCTCTTGCCACTAATGCGTAACTGTAGAAGTTCCGTAGTGGGTGAGCTGCTTGATTAAGCTACTCATAGATGGCGCTGAGGAGAGATCTTCCAAATAAAATATGACACAAGGCATTGAAAAATTCGTTAGGTACACCAACGTTAAGTATAGCTTAATTGGTGGAGCGTGGTACGGATTACCGAGGTTGCTGGTTCAAGTCCAGCTGCTTAACGAATTTTTCTTTGCATTGTCATTGTATGTTGAAGGATGGATTTGTTGAAATTCCCACGGGATAGAAAATAAATGGGATTTAATATTTATGCGCGGAAAAAGCTAGTACTTAATAATTACAGATTTTCAGACAGATCGAGCCACACAGAGTTAATCTGAGCACTGATGGAATATCGCTTTGTCTATCTAAAGTAAAATCCCACTATTTATTATGTATAATTTCAGTTCATTATTCTGCTAGGAGGCACGTCCATTCATCCCTATTTATTGAAGATGTTTAGTTTAGATAATTTACTCTTCACGGACGACTAACTCGACCTAACGCTGGATCGTGAAAAATACTATGTAACTTTTCACGGGTTCAACTACTGCGTTTAATGTGTACTTACTGAACAATGTAACTATACTTCGGTCGCAAGTTGTAAAAGTTTTTTGGTAGCACTAGCCTAGGTTTCAGCCCGCATCTAACTGCTTGCTATTCTATTGTGTTGTCAATGGCACCAAAATGCGCTCCGCTAACCAGGGGGTCGATTTTTAGGGTTCCTTACCTCAAAACTTGACGACCGGATAGCCTAGTGGTTAGCGACCCTGACTATGAAGCTTGAGGTCCCGGGTTCGAATCCCGATCGGGGCAGATGTTTGTATGATGAATACGAATGTTTGTTCTCGGGTCTTGGATGTTTATTATGTATATAAGTATGTATTTATCTATATAAGTATGTTTATCCGTTATCTAGTACCCATAGTACAGGCTTTGCCTAGTTTGGGACTAGGTCAATTGGTGTCAAATTGTCCCATGATATTTATTATTTATTAAAAGGAAAAAACGGAACCCTTATGGGATCACTTTGTTGTCCGTCTGTCTGTCATGTCTGTCTGTCTGTCTAGTTGTCCTAGAAACTTGAAATTTGGTATGAAGGTAGCTCTTATAGCTGAGCACAATGACTCAAAAAATTGGGTCCGACTCGCACTTGTCCGGTTTTATTGAATCTCAATTGATGACTCAGCCATGACGTTGAAAATCACTATTTGCTAAAAGCCTTATTTTTTAATGTCATACCCGTTTGTTGACGCAGCTAATTTGCGTTTCTGTCATAGACAAGCATGTCAACACAGTAGATTGAGGTTAGCTGTCACTGCCAGTGGTTAAGAAGTCACTCAGTGATCTCGTTTACGAGTGGGTGAGGGCGTTCGTATTTAATACCATGGGCATGAGAATTTTAGTCACAAAAACACGATTTTTTTTTGAAATTAGTGAATTTTGTCAACGGATGAGACTCAAAAATTTACCCCCTGAGACTTTAGTGTTAATTACACGTCGCATCAAACGTTTCGATCGCGTTCACGTTAACGTGTCAAATAATGGGACTAGAACGTTACCAATAGATGTGTACCGATTTACTTATCATTGGCATCAAAATTGTTGACATTATGTTGCGATCTTATTCATCATCATCATCATGTCTGCCGAAAGACATCCACTGCAGGACATAGGTCTCCCCCAAGGCTCTCCACTCAGACCGGTCTTGTGTTTACCGCATCCACCGCGGTCCCGCAATCTTTACTAGCCTGCCAAGCGTGGCGACTAAGGCATTTTCCCCCCTACGGTACAAGATTAAATTATAATAATAGCGACGACATAGTAAAGATCTTATTATTCAAATACATTGTCATCGGACCCTATACATTTATCATTTATCAAACTTCAACTCGATCCGACCTCTGAAAGTGTGTCTAAATTAATTTGAGTAAAAGCAAAAAATAATATCAACATTGCAAGTCAAATAAAAGCTTGTAAGAAGCTCTTTTATCCAGTGTTAGATAAGAAATGCAGAAACCCAGTACATGTACCTACTTACAAGTATAGGTAGGTACTTAAAACGTCTGGAAACGTTGGAATCCAAAACAATGTCAGTTTGGGGTGTTCTTAAAAAAAAGTATTTTTATCCCAAGTACAGCTTACTTCGCCCTTCACCTATTCCTATTCCATAATTCAGTGAAATCCGTTCAACCTTATTGACGTGACAAGAATTTGAAAGGTTCAGGGATCCACAAAAAGTAGGATTTATTTGTATACCTACTAATGTATATCATTTTATTTTCGTACACATTGATCGGTAGGCCTCCAATAATATGGAGCGGCGACCTGGTACAGATCGCAGGATCGCGGTGGATGCGGAAAGCACAAGACCGGTCTGAGTGGAGAGCCTTGGGGGAGGCCTTTGTCCAGCAGTGGACGTCTTTCGACTGACATGATGATGATGATAATACATTGAAACCATGGGTCATCCAAATCATCTATTAATTCCATTGAAATTTATACAAATTTTTAGAACGAACCTTAATTGACAACATTTCATATTTTTCACATCTGGAAATTAATATAGGTATCGAAAGGGCTTTGCCTCCTGAACACACCACTATGTTTATAAAAACTTAATATTACTTATTTTTTTAAATACAGGAGAATAAAATAAAATTACCAATTCTACCAAAACTACGCAAGAATGGGTGTAATACCTTTGCCTTTTTCAAACAAACCACAAGCACAACAATAATTTGACATGACACATATTATGTTTGACAATGTCAGATTTGACATCTCGGGTTTCGTTTTTTTAATCGTGACAAGACAAAGGTAATTGATCCATCCTAGTGTAGTTTCGGAGTTACGTCCTTTTGGAATAAGTACCTTTTAATAATAAATTAATTACAAATCCTAATGAAAATTTAAAATCGTGGGTTTGCTTCTCTTTCAAAGTAGATTGCAGACAATTAATCAAATTATAGTCTCAAAAATATGAAATGTTGTCAATTGACATAGTCCCAGTGACAAGTGGAAGTGGACAAACCTTATATGCCGCAGACAGGAATCTTGGTGGGGGAGAAGGGTGCTTGAGTGTATCATGGATCCTGTGACACAGGGACTAGAAGTCGACTAGGATCCAGAAGCCGGTTTTATGTTGTACGTTTTTCGTACAATAAACTCTTTTCATTTTCAGTGTAGGCCTAGAGTAAGACAGAAATTTGGAAATGATTCCAATAGAGAAATCTCTCTCCAGGCAGATGTCATGCCTGGGGACCGCGTACTCCGAAGCAAAAGAGTTGGAAGTTGTATATTTATGCATCCGACTTGAGAACCTTCGTAAGCGCGACGTAGAATAGCAATGTCGTCATTCGCGGGTGGCATTAGGGTAGCTACGAAATTGTAGGCATGCAACAGATGTGATGAACCGACGACTTTAAAGTGACCGGAGACTTGTAACTTGTAATAGAAATAGAAGACTCTTTTCATTGGGTTGTATTAGAATGGGACTTCTGCTCGTAAGTACTACAAGTTACAAGAAAACTGGAAGGAATGGCGTCCATTATGAGATACCTGCAATCAGCATTGGGTCGATGGTGGTTGAAAAAGTGAGAAAAAATAAAGAAATTTAAATTTTGTCATAGGCTTTTCATTTCAAAACAATCATCGTTTTTTACAACGGTTGTATGGAGCAAGTTAACCTTAACTAGTCTACTGCTCGTAATATGGATGTATACGTGTATTTAAATGGTCGCTCATTTACATCTCCTTCTTTCCAGGTAAGCCAGAAAGGGACACAAAGTCAATCGCAGCCCGTCGAGTAAGTAGTTTTAATTAACATTTCATCATGCAGATGTTCGTTTTCCCATTACACTGTTGTTTATTTAGGGTTTTCACCTTCATACAGCTTTAGAGACATATTGATCGTGGCTACGCGAGAAGTTGTCTGCATTTACTTGTATGTCTATTACGCTCGTAAATGTATTACATAAGCTAGGTAGGACTTAGTGCCACAGTCAATGACGAAATTTGGTGTGAAATCGTCTCATCTCCAACGTATTTTATGTCCCAATGCTGGGCACAGGCGGGCCCACAGTAGATCGGTAATTTCACATAAACCGTTGATTTGCTTATTGATAACAATGCAATAGTGATAACCTCTTTTGAAACTGACTGTACAATGGCGTGTCATTGCCATTACATCACTACAAGTCGAATACATCCCCTGTTAAGGGTTGAGTGGCGTTCCCACCGGTGCCATCTTTACTCAAAGGATAAATAAGCATTTCCGATTCTCGGATATTATTGTTGGCATCGCTGCCATTTGCAATTGAAATGCAGACCTCGAGTTCCGCGAAAAATACATTTGGAATGGAAAGACTTGAGTTTGCAGGCGAGATTGAGTGGCTGCTGTTTACTTCAATTTGTCAAGTTGTTTCGATCGATTGTATTGTTCAGTTGGACGTAGAGATGTAGCTATTGTAGCCACTCTCGTGGGATTAAATTGCAATGAAGAAGTTGACTTTCTATAGAATAGAATAGAATAGAATAATACTTTATTGACACTCTTGGAATACAAACGTACATTAATAAAAAAAAACGCATAATTTCTGAATTTATAAACCAATTGTGCCAAAAGGATTGCACTCAGCGTGTGCTGTGGGTGCGTGCGTGCGGGCGCGCATGATCACAGCGCTGTTTTTCAGTACAGCCCTCTATACCCGGCTGAAAACATTTTGCTTATTAAATGCGGGTAGGTTCGAAAACAAGAAATTGTGGAGAATATACGAAACACACATAGATACAAAAAAAAAACAAAGCACTTCATAGTTAAGTCACAGAGAACTAGCAACAAATCAAGTAATGACATAACTATCTGTCGGAGAATCGATACACTAGTCGGTGTTGATCATAGTCTAAAGTTATAAATTACCTTCATTTGTTATGATTTTAACGAAACGTCAAGCGGTGACAGCTGTCAAATAAATACTGCTTGGGAGTGGTCTGTGCTTGGTTCATTTGTGGGTAGTTTGTATAAGGTCGAAATGACATTTAGTAACTTTGAAAAAAAAGAAAAGGGCATTCTTGATCGGGGGGTCGGACTGATCACAAGTGGGTAATGTAATCCGTTTGCATCGGCTTGGTGCTTTGAGTTTTAATGAGGATTGTTAGTGATTTAATGAACTAAGTGCCTGTGCCCCAAGTACAGAGTCTTATTTTGAGTCTTAAATGATATCTTGGGAATAGATCACGTGAATGGGCGCAAGCACAGAACTCTCCAACGTTTCCAATATGGTACTTGCATTTCGCGTTAATAGTAACGAGTTAACTGTGATATCAATTGTAACTAATTTAGACCTCGTATGGTGTTATTATTGAAAAAAATTATACCTCATTGAGTTTCTTGCCGGTATCTTCTCAATAGAGGTTATTTCCGAACCGTGCGGTAGAGTCATTGATGTAGGCCTTAATCAAATAAAGGCTGGCTTAGAAGTGAAGTGAGTGTGTCTGCAGTTATTTCTACCACCTCAATCGACCTTGAGGATGAGTAAAGCTCATGACCAAGCTCTACTACGTGTAAAACCCATTTCATCCTGACACAGCTAGCTAGCAAACCAGGTCCGCTGGTGTGTGCGATGTCTCGTCCCGGTCCCAGTCTCCGAGTTCAGATGTGGGATGGAACTGCATGTCCCACTTCAAGATAACAAAGATGATTATGACGACGGTTATGCTGATGATGATTGATTGAATTGTACGATCGATGCTGTTCGAGGTGACCATGCCAGTCTTCTTTGGCTGCTCCGGCTACCGTGCAAGTAGTTGTTTGTGAACCCCATTCGGAGGATTTAAATATGCCTGGTGAGTCGCTTTCAGTTTGTTATAATTTGTGTAACACGTGGGTTTCCGTTAAATTTCTTTACTGAGTTTACGTGATTTGGTTAAAAAAACTGGTAGGGTATACCCGTGCCCTATGTTCGATACTATGGCAGTATGATAAGTAACGAATTCTAATAGGTACTCAAGTTCATAATTTCAATCGAGCTATCGTGATGTTCAGTGCAAGTGCACCGAATAGTCATTATTGTCAGGTAGACTTTGTTTAAATGGTTTGAACGGTTTGACTTTAAAAAGCAACGTGAGGTTTATACGATGGTAATCAGTTTATTTTTTGGATAAAACAAACATTAGCTATCCGTGTTTGTGTGCAAATCACACGTGAGGTTCTTGTGTAGTTAATCGGAGCCTTTAATAAGTGAGAATGAATAATAAGAGTTGTGTGTTGAAATAATAATCGACGTGTTTTAAATTGTTTGTTTTTTTTGTATAAAGAAAATACGTTTCGATTGAGTACCTAACTAGAGGTAACGTTTGTTAATTATGTTGTCATAGCGCTCATGTCGCTAGCTTTGAGTGGTAAGTACTTGTATGTTCGCGACCCAGTTTACAATAAATCATAGTTTTGGGTTTTGGACAGGCAAGAGAAGCGAGTGTTTTAATTTTTGCTAAGCAAGTTCGTGTAAATTGAATTCGTGATTTTGGTTACGCTACTGATAACGTGAAAAGGTTAACCTTTTCGTGGTGTGAACCATTAATTCGAGCTCTTAAGATTGACAAGCAAAATTCATTTGATGTTCGTATGTCATGTGTTGTTGATCGCTGGTGTGATTGTCTTTGGCTGAGACTGATTGCACCTTCGGTCATTCGTAGGCGTAGGCGTAAAATCGGGCCTCATTTCCCGTCGCAGTGCGGCCACGACTGTGAGTGGCGTGCGTTTGGCTCGCGGGTGTAATCGGTCGCCACGATCGCTGGATGGAGGCGATTGGTTTTGGATATCGCTGGATGGAGGCGATTGGTTTTGGATATCGCTGGATGGAGGCGATGAGTTTTGTGTGAGATGGATACTGGATGGAGGTATTCCATGTGATATTGTGTGTAGAGGTTGCTGGATGGAGGCAACTGACACAGCACTGTGCACTCATGTCATGCTGAGAGAGAGACTCGATAATGTTTAAACTTTGTGCTGATTTGAGTTTTGCTTGACAAGTAAAGAGACTTATGTTCACCAATAGAATTATTTTCGTTATTTCCTTGATTGTTAGTTTTTATGGTCAGGAAGGCCGAGTGGAAAAGTTTTGGGTACTGTTCAGATTTTCTTGTCCACAGATACCTCCCACGAGGACGTGTGAGACGTCAGAATGGCCGTGTCGGAGAATCGATACACTAGTCGGTGTTGATCATAGTCTAAAGTTATAAATTACCTTCATTTGTTATGATTTTAACGAAACGTCAAGCGGTGACAGCTGTCAAATAAATACTGCTTGGGAGTGGTCTGTGCTTGGTTCATTTGTGGGTAGTTTGTATAAGGTCGAAATGACATTTAGTAACTTTGAAAAAAAAGAAAAGGGCATTCTTGATCGGGGGGTCGGACTGATCACAAGTGGGTAATGTAATCCGTTTGCATCGGCTTGGTGCTTTGAGTTTTAATGAGAATTGTTAGTGATTTAATGAACTAAGTGCCTGTGCCCCAAGTACAGAGTCTTATTTTGAGTCTTAAATGATATCTTGGGAATAGATCACGTGAATGGGCGCAAGCACAGAACTCTCCAACGTTTCCAATATGGTACTTGCATTTCGCGTTAATAGTAACGAGTTAACTGTGATATCAATTGTAACTAATTTAGACCTCGTATGGTGTTATTATTGAAAAAAATTATACCTCATTGAGTTTCTTGCCGGTATCTTCTCAATAGAGGTTATTTCCGAACCGTGCGGTAGAGTCATTGATGTAGGCCTTAATCAAATAAAGGCTGGCTTAGAAGTGAAACATGATGTGTCTGCAGTTATTTCTACCACCTCAATCGACCTTGAGGATGAGTAAAGCTCATGACCAAGCTCTACTACGTGTAAAACCCATTTCATCCTGACACAGCTAGCTAGCAAACCAGGTCCGCTGGTGTGTGCGATGTCTCGTCCCGGTCCCAGTCTCCGAGTTATCTATATTACTTATTAAAAGCAGGACACGACATCGAACCTTACACCTCAAATGGAAGTAGTGGCTTCTGGATTACGTTGTTTGCTTAAAAATAAAAAAACTCAGTTTGTGTTTCAAGGTTTTTTGGGACATATTTTGACGAACTGGTGGTGGTAGGTCATTCCATATTTTTGCGGCTGCGAATTTAAAGCCACCACGAAACCCAACAGATTTGTGTTTAGGAAGGAATGTCTTGTTCTGGTATTTACTACGTTTTATACGATCAATATGATATTTTTCAAATAATATACGCGATGATTATGAATGTAAATAAATTAGCTGGAAACGTCAATGAAATTATAACCCTCATTTTCTACGAAAAGATACGACCGTATAGTCTTCACAAAAGTATTATACTTAAAACTTTTTATAAATGACGAAGTTACTAAAAGCAAACGTATTATCAATTTTTTTATGGCCTTCAGCTCGAATAATACTAGTACTAATATGTCAATTAAGATTACATAATATTATGTGACGTTTCGTTTTTCCGTTAAAAGCGTTTGTCGGAAAATGTATATCTGAGATATAGGAGTTTTTCTGGAGCTCGTGATAGCGTTGTGACTTAGAGTGACAGCGTCGGCCTTATGATGTACGACCTCTCGCAATGAACAGTGTAATATCAGTAGTACACATTAACAACTCTCATATTTCATGCTGTTAGGAAAGTTTTAATGTGACAAGTAAACGTAACAGATCGTTAAGGTCGTTGAAAAATACATTTTAGATACAACTTTTTGCTGATAGCATTTTTTGTTGACTGACTTGCATTGAAGATTGTAGGAACTTACATATATTACAAGTCAATCCAACCACCGGAAGTTCGTGAAAATTGACTTGTAAACATACAAATTTAAGGTTACACAAAGCTTGTAAAAAAATCTTGAAGCTTATTACTTAAATTCAAAGAGTTTCAACCGATGTTTCAGTGACAGTAATATTGTCTCGATTTTTTTTGTTTGAAACTTTAACTCTCTACTACATACCTACATCAGTTGCGGCAACAATAAATTTAGCAAACGCGTCGCCGCGCTGTGTCAGTATAGCTTATAGAACTGTACACAGGATACAGTGCCCTAAGCACGACTTGTCGAATCCTGCGTTACGTTACGGTTATCGTATCGAGATCGAGAAATCTCATACTAAATTTTAGTTCCAAATACGCTCACGGGCGGGCGCTGCTCCAAACGTCATGCAAACTCGTTATAGTTTACTATTCGATTTTACGTGACGCAGGATTCGACAAGTCGTGCTTAGGGCACTGCTGTGTGCGCCTTTTTATTAACACGCCTCGGCATCGCTGACGTAGTTGCTAGAGGGGGTGGACCGTGTGACGGATGTGACGTCCAATACTACCGCGTACAAAATTAACATAAACCTAGCCTAACTTAACCTTCAAGTAAATAATCCCTCCCAGGTCATCGTCGCTGCTCATTGTGCACAGGAGGCTGGCAGCATTGCTGCGTTGGATCCCGACTATTGCGAGGCTTTGCAGTTACATTTAGGTAGGTACTTGATATGGGGATCTAGACGATATTACAAGACAAGTACAACAACAGTGCAAGTCCACAACGGAACACAACAGTGCAAGCACTGGTGCTTAGTGGCAGGATTAGCGAGTAAGATGGTGGCAGCGATCCGGGCGGACCTCGCACAAAGGTCCTACCACCCGCAAAGTTCCAATGCTGGACATAGGCCTCCCCCAAAGCTCTCAGACCGGTCTTGTGCTTTCCGCATCCACCGCGGTCCATCAGTTCTGCGAGCAATGTGCCCCACCCACTAGTTAATAGTTTATAATTTTGTAATTCTGTAAAAATAAGTTTTCTGTTAAAAACTAAATTTTTAATGCGTATAATTTTCTGTCGACTGAACTTTTTGCTGTCTGTACTTGTACTGTCATCTAAATTACACATCCATACCAAATTTGAAGAATTCCGATGCCTTTAACCATTTGAAGAGTTTCTTCCTGGCCGCACAACCAAGATTTCACTACCAAATTATTGTATTGTCACCGGATTTACACAGGGGTGTTGTAAGTTTGACCAGAGGGTCGAGCATGACTTTACGAAACCTGCGTCACGTAAAATTAAATAGTAAACGTTGATGATTTTGTATGACGTTTGGAACAGCGCCCGCCCGTGAGCGTATTTGGAACTAAAATTTAGTATGAGATTTCTCGATCTCGATACGATAACCGTAACGTAACGCAGGATTCGACAAGTCGTGCTTAGGGCACTGCTTCGGCCTCTTACTGCTGCACGACACCGACTGTAACCTTACTCTGGCTCTCTATGTACCCTATTTTTGAGTTAATTGCTTCCTACATTAATAATTCCATTTGTGTTCTACTATACTTAATTAGTTGTAATTTTACAAATAAATCTATTTCCTTTTTGTGTTCGATATTTGTCTTTAGTATAAACCTGAGGCCGTCGCTAATAGTAGTTTTTAGTTTTATTGTGTTTGCAACTGACGATATTGAGAGTGACAATAAAGAGGTAAACGGACTAAGGTAACTAAGGTAACTTAGGAACACCTAAACCGATAAAAAAAATATTTCACTAATACGAAGCTATACTATCCCTGATTGACGTAGACATGACATAGTGCACATTTCTCCGAGACGCAGATGAAGCAGGTCAAGCATGCTTCAAGGACACCCTTTTAAAGAAGACAGATAGTCTTCACTTGTATTTCTCAATTAACAATTCTCGTACTATTTGACACTTTAATGCTAACGCGGTCGAGACGTATTTTCTGGCTGTCTATTACACTAGAGTCTCTGGTAAGGCGTCGCTCGTCGATATCCAGTCCAATCTATCACGGAAGACCGTAGTCGACACCTCATCAGTGCGCTGTTCCTGATTATTACTTCCTAGTACACTATTGTTATATGGAATGTCATTTTTCAAATAGCTAAGAAAATGTGCGTTGCTGGATGTGAGCGGTACGTGTACCTACGTCATTACACTTACATACATAGGTATACATTTTTATAAATGTGTTCTTAAATAAGATAATTTTATAACATTCAACAAACAAACAAAAGAAAAAACAGAGTACAGAACTTTTGTCTTCATTTCATTTTCAAATTTAATGTCGTATTAAATTTGTCAGTGGTAAACTTAGAGTAATCGTACTGTATTATAATGAATTAATATTCCATTTCCTATTGTATAGCAAAAGAAAGAATACATTGAAATCATTAAAAAATAAGGCCTTCAAACTCCAGATACATTATACACTGTCGTGTAATGTGGTCTAACGAAGCGTTGCGGCGTTAACGCCTTGACACAATCGCAATTTGCACGCGTTCCCAGCGAGGCGATTTGCTAACGTGCTTGAAATGATCTTGCTATGACAACGCGATACAGATGTGATACAGACACGATGTTAGGATACACATAGGTACTACTAACACAAACAACTTTCGGCTAACACACCATCTTACAAACACCAGGCAATCAGCGTCCTTGGTTGAGCGAACTCTTACAATCATAAAGTCTAATGTTGTCTTCGCCCACATTAATAACAGTGAGTGCTCTAACATACCTAACTAAACACCTACACTTAATTTCCAATGCAAACTCATTTCACGTCTACGAGTAGCCAATAAATTAATTGAAGCAAGTAATTAACTGAAACCTCGTCGCTGGGAATTCCGATTTGAATAAATATTGAGTGCCCTTGAAGTCTATTGGAGGGATATTGATAATGTAAGTTGAGAAGGAAATCTCAAGCTCTCAGGATTTGGACAACGACTAAAGTCATTTATTTTTAAGTAGCTATTCATAGCTGCATATTTTTAGTAGCTGTTGTTTTGTGGTCGCGGGTGAGCAAAGTAATTGTTTTTAGTTCATCAAACCTCCGCAAAGTAACGCCTGATTCAATAAATTAAGCTATTCGTTCAATTTATTTATTTAAATTAAATCAACATTACACTTTATTATTCGCAACAGGCCTCGTCAACTGGATTAACTTGAATTACAAATCATCATCAGCAACATCATCACCATCATGTCCACTACTGGACATAGGCCTCCCCCAGGGCTCTCCACTCAGACGAGTCTTTCTTCGATCTTTACCAGGTCGTCGCTCCATCTCAGCAACATGCTTCGTCAAAAAACCTAACCTAAACCTCCCCACCTCGCATCATTCCTTTTCTATTCAACTTTTCTTATAACTAGAAAGTGTTTAAGTAAATATAGTTCATAACAAATATTGCGGGCATCTGAGGGTCGGAGACCTGGTGACCTGACACACAGGGTCTCCCTAGTTCGGGCACCAGTCTCCTCCACACAGGTCTGTAATTTTATAGTGTACCTATATGAGGCTGTTCATTTTATAATTTACTTGGTGGTGGAGAAAATTAATAAAATTATTATTATTGTTATTATTCCCGGTTAAAAGGTCTTCATAGTTAATACCAGCAGCATTATACCCCGCTGAATAAGTTGCAATAAGTTATAAGTCTGTAATATCCGGTATATGCCGAGAAGCCGAAGGCGCTGCTATGCAGTTATTTTTTATATAGACTTCAAAAAAGTAAGAGGTTCTACGTTCCACTGTATGTTTTTTTTATGTATGTTCATCGATTTCTCCGTCAATTGTGGACCGATTTTAAAAATGTTTTTTTTTGTTCGAAAGAGTATACTCCCGAAGTGATCCCATTATGACCAAGTCCGGATTTGATGATGGGTTCCCAGGAAATCGAGGGCAACCCTCAAATTTATAGGAACGTATCACGTGTTTCATATATTTTTAAATGCTATTCAAGTTTTTGCCGGCCTCGCATTGTATTCCAACTTGCATGATTTTTCTTGCAGGTCTGAACTCGGCTTTAAAGTTGTATGACATTGCAGAGGTCCATACACCGTCTCATAAAAGAACTTCTCGGTGAAACGCATTCAAAGAATTGAATTGTAAATGGCTACAGTTTTATATCCATAATTTATTCATTCATAAAACTGAAAAGTTAATATCAGAAGATAATAACTCGGAGAATAAGGATTGGCGTCCAAAGTGCGCGACTTGCTATAACTTTTTTAATGAACATCTACTTTTTTCGGTTGTGGCGCAGTGCATGAAACATCAGCAGGACCTATATTTGTGTATTTTTCTATCTATTGGTTTAAACTTTCGCGATTTTCACTAATTATCATGATAAACGGGACTTAATCGCGTAAAAAAAATATTTAAATTTAAATACCTCGACGTTTCGGACGCGACTTTGCGTCCATGGTCTCGGCGATTTTTTTCTATCTTTGAACACGCAATTTACTAGGTGATTGCTTGCGATATTTGACCGAGCGAGCGAAGCTAAGCGCCTCCGTTTCAGCATGTACAAGAATGATAACATCAGTCCGGATGTCTGTTCTCTACAGGTTGTATTTCTCAACCGATTCTCATGAATTTTTGTGACCAGGGATCGATTTTTGAATCTCACCTGGTGAAATAAATTCACTGGTTTCTAAAACGTACGTATTTTTGAATCTCACCGGTGACTAAAATTCTCATGCCTATGGTATGAAATACAAATGCCCCCACACACTCGTAAATGAGATCACTTGAGTGACTTCTTGACCGCTGGCAGTGACAGCTAACCTCAATCCACTATATTGACTCGCTTGTCTATGACATAAACGCAAATTAGCTGCATATTAGTAGATGGGTATGACATTCAAAAATACGGCTTTTGGCAAAATAGTGATATCAATGTCATTGGTGAGAATTTAGTCATCAAGTGAGATTCAAAAATCGATCGCCAGGCATGAGAATTTTAATCACCGGTGAGATTAAAAAATACGAACTTTTTAGAACTCAGTGAATTTAGTCACCAGGTGAGATTTAAAAAGTGACACCCCCTGGTCTGATTGGACCCCGATTTTCGACTTATTTTTTGATAAAAAAAAACTAAAATGCAATAACTGTACGAGGGGCGGCTGAAAAGTAATCTACCTGACAATGAAACAAAAGACTGTCGTGGCTAAATTTTTTTTATTTTTCTATATAGTCCCCTGCTAGTAAAATGCACTTATTAATTTTTTCAAATATTGAATTTAAACCATTAAAAAAAAAACTTTCGGTTTGTCGTCAAAAAAGTCAGTAACCGCAGCCTTCATTTCGTCATCGGTCATAAACCTTCGTCCCCTGAGGTCTTTCTTGAGAAGTCTAAACAGAAAATAGTCACAGGGGGCTAAATCTGGACTATAATGGTCAATGGTTTCGAAGCCATTGTCTTTAATTGCTAGCTTCGTTGTGCGGGCGGTATGCACTGGTGCGTTATCGTGCAAAATCAGAATTCCTTTGCTTAGTTTACCTCGCCGTTTTTCTTTTATTGTCTCTCTTAGTTGATATAGTAAGTTTGAGTAATAATCAACATTCATTGTAGTTTTCTTCGGTAAATAATCTATGAGCAAAATCCCTTCGTGTCCCAAAAGATTGTAGCGATAAGTTTATCTGCCGATGGACAAACCTTGAATTTCCGAGGCGGCTTCTCATCCTTAAATTTCCACTGTAATGACTCTTGCTTACTTTCCGGGTCCCATTGTCCAATCTAAGTCTCATCACATGTTACAATTCTAGAAATTATTTCTTCTTCTTTCCCTCGACTCATGTCCAAAAACTCTTCGCAACATTTGACACGCCTCTCCATGTCAAATGCAGTCAACATTCTGGGGACCCAACGTGCACTAACCTTGGACATGTTCAAATGCTCATGAATTATTTCATTGACTCGCTCTTTACTGACGCCCACATCTCTAGCTATCTCCCACTGCTTCACTCGTCGGTCCTCTAATATATTTTTTTTCACCCTGGCTACATTTTCATCGGTGACGGCGGAAACTGGTCTTCCGCTACGAGGATCATCTTCCAGGCTCTCACGACCTAACTAAAACTGCTTTGACCAAAACTTGATAACAAATTCGGAAAAACACGAACTACCAAACACACGTAACATACGCTGTCTGATCTCCGAAGGCGTATCCCCTTCTTTAGTAAAAACTTAATCACCGCACGCTACTCGATTTTATCCATTTTCACTTTTTCTACCGACATGTTTGAAACAATTGTAGGAGACAAATAAACGTGATGCAATAAACAAATGAATGTAATACATTTTGAAAATAGAATAACAAACGAATATAAATCCATACCAGCCAGCATTATTTTTGTATATATTTCTGACCAAGGAGATTACTTATCAGCCGCCCCTCGTAGGTCAATCATTATTTTTTCCATGAAGAAGACCGGCTGTAAATTCTCCTCTATGTTCAGGTAGGCTGACAAACTCACAAACTGCAATAAATCATCGCCTTGTTTACTCGGACTGGTTCTTTCAACTGCCATCAGCATTTAATTACGAGGAATTTATTTTCTTAACGACCTAAAACTTGGTGTCAAGTTTTTTTTGTTTTCGGAGTAGATGATTTGTATTTGAGCTCCTGTGTCTTAGTGAAAACCAGGGCTGCGGCTTGCCGCGGCTTCACGCTGCGGTGACCCTTTAAGTGATATTCGGTATATCTTTTTAATTATCAGCTTTCAAGTCCTTTTTTTTAAGAGTGAGGCAAACGAGCAAGCGAGTCACCTGGTGGTAAACGATCACCGCCACCCGTGAGAACCAGCAACCCCGAGAGAGTCAGTAGTCCGTTGTCGGCCTTTAACAAGGAAAAGGGATAGAAGATGGGGGGGGGGGGAGAAGGGGGATCGGGCCTCCGGCACTCTCACTGACCGAACGAAACGCAACATGGTGCTGTTTTCTTCACGCCGATTTTCTGCGAGAGGGTGGTACTTTCCCGGACGAGCCGGCCCATTCGTACGGCAGCAAATAGTTACAGTATGGCTGTCCCACTACAAAAACACTTATACACTAATTGCGTTTGACCACAATCACGCCTGATGGTAAGCGAAGACGAGTGTCAAAATAGTTACGCATTTACCCTGTGGGTTATAATCAGGTACATTCGTAAAACGATTCTGCAAACACTATAAAAACAAACTTAAACGTCTGACCATCATTAGCAAAAACACATTTTCTCAGGTCAAAAGGTTTTCTTTAACGCGCCTTTGCCTTTTAACTTTGTCGAGGAAAGCCAGTAAATAATGACAAGTGATTTATGAAATTGCATGTCGTTGAGACGATACGAAAGCGCTAGGAAAGTTGCCGTCAACAGGAATTATCATAAACAAGGAGGCAACCATTTTGTCGGCATTCCTTTGTTCTTTTTTCCAAATTAAGTCGCCGTATCAGGTTAGGCAACTAATTTATGCCACGATGGTTGCGGGTGAGCAAAGTTATTGTTTATACTTAGTTTAAATAAATAAATAAATATCATGGGACAATTGACGCCAATTGACTCAGTCCCAAACTAGGCATTACCTGTACTAACAGTTTTAAATGAATCGCGGTTAATTGCATTAAACATAATGAAAACGGGATAATTGATAACATTTCAAAATTTTCATGTTGTCCATTTTAAGTTCTAGATCGAAAGAAAATGTAATTTTAACGTTCACGTGTTTTTTTTATTTCTCCAAAAATCCTAATTTTCATTCAAAAATATATAATCTAAAAGTAGCGAATTCCAAAAGGCCGTAAGTAAATTGTGACGTCATTAGTGTGGCTGTAAGACTGTATACCTGTGCCACTTATTTTTCTGAGAAAACCTCTGAGCGTTGACAATGTTGACATGACATATATGGCGTTCGTTTCACGTCAGTGTTGAAACTGTCAATAAAATTGTTTTCATTTCTTTCCGAGGTTAGGTTCTGTGTAACGAGTAAGAAAACGTAAAAAAGTAAGGAAATATGGCATATCGAGAGCCCTATAAACCCCTGCTCATGGCTAAATACTGTTATATAACCACTTGCAAAAACAATACTATACAGTGGCACCACAAAAACGTTTCTTTCGCGTGCCTGTTGGAAGCCAAGCGGAATGGTGCAGGGCTGGACCGGATTCCTAATATATCGGAAGGATTTATCTTAAGCCTCAAAGTCATATAATTATATTACCTCCTATAACTGTTTCCATTACTTACTAACTTTGAAATAAAATAATAAATTTAAAAACAAACGTTTTATTTAATAACCTGTACAATATGATTGGGCATTATTTTACACATAACGATACGACATTGCACATAACATTTATCAGTGTCTCGTCAAACTTCGACGTACCCAACTGCACTTGAGACGTACGAAGTTCGAGATGACAAAGCAGCTTTTGCACCTCTTATTCCGGTTCAAACTATACTTTGCGTGAATTCCAGCACCATTGCAGTGTCCACCCAGGGCAGGTTTGTGCTGCTAGCTTGCATGAATCCATCTGAGGTCTTCATTTCAGCAGAGGAAACTCAAACAAGTCCGATGCGATGCGATATCCAATTTAAAAAGCCAGGTTACCGTTGAAAGAAGCAACGAAGTCCGAATTCTAAGCCAAGTTACAGTGAAAAGAAGAAGCCATGTCCGTAATTAAGTAATGCCAAGTCGTAGAACATCAATCCAAATTTCGAAATAACGCTGAGAAACGAGGAAAGTCAAAGCAAACGTATGAATGTCACAGTCACAATGACAGCTTAATTTGAACTTTGTGACAACCGGAAGTGATTCAAATTTTCTTAAGTATAGACAGTATAGTGGACTAAAGTATTGTTCCTTTACAGCCACAGTAACGACGTCACACTTCTGGTTTATACATTTTCACGATTTTCTTGCAAACTAGTAAAGAAAAAAATCTAAAAACTATTTTATTACGATGAGGTAGCATATTTACCGAAATGGTTTTCGATTTAGGCATCATTATACATTTTGAAATGTTGTCAATTCATGGAAACATACATTTGCCGCACAGATTAACTATTTTTCACTTGTGGTCGCGGGTGAGCAAAGTAATTGTATTTAGTTCATTAACGGGATATTGACCGCGATTACCTTATAGGTTATATGCATGTAACTGCAACGAAATATCGGGAGCTCATCAAACCTATAAGGTAATCGCGGTCAATATCCCGTTTTCATTATGTCTAATGCCTGTACTGTTGGTACTAGACAACCGATGAACTCACTTATAGATAAAGACATATTAAACATTCAAGATCCGAGAACAAACATTCGTATTCATCATGCAAACATCTGTCCCGACTGGGGATGGACCTCAAGCTTCATAGTCAGGGTCTCTAACCTCTAGGCCATCCGGTCGTCAGTTAATTAATTACAAGTACAGTAAGCAAGAAAAACTCGAATTAAAAATGTTTAATACATTATGTGCACGGCCAGCCCATGCTAAGTGACCTGTAAGTCAACATTGATTAAGTCTACATCTATCAAAGGGGAGGCGACTTCGCAATTAGTGCTAAATGCTAATGCAGTAATCGCTTAATTGGACACTGGTCATTAGGTGACGTTTGAACAGCTGTCGTTCTCATTTGCATGGTACTGCAGACACGTTTAACATATCTCTTAAAGGAACCTCTTCTAGTTGACCTTCGAACAGTTGGCAGAACATCTGAAACAATAGCAATAAAAGTTAAGAGGAGCCGAAGCCTATAAGACATCGTGTCACATCAAAAATAATACGCAAAAGCAACTTGTTGACATGAACACCTTTTCAATATGCTCCCAAGCGACAATTGCCTTCCTTCTGAAACGCTTAATCCGTACGCAAACATTGCTTATCCATTTCATCTTCCATTGAGTGTGAAATGAGAAGAGTCGTGAGAGAGAGGGAAAATCTAATAAAGCTATAGGTCAACGGCCTATACGTGACTTGGCTACCATAACTTTCTTCATTTTGGTATTGGCTGTAGTATAGACGGTATAGTCACTGGTTAGAGCATGTAACCTAACGGAGCCGTCAAGCGACCTGCAAGTCTTGTTTACGTTCACAGTTTGTTATACGTGAAACTAATGCAAGATGTTGAGGCGAACGCATACAAAATCACAATTTTAAGTCCGATTCTCGAATAAGTCGCCCTGGCCCCTATTTTACCGACGTTACAGAATGACAGTTTACAATGACTCCGTGTAAATTGCTTACTTGAAGAGTTTTTATTTTAGCGCGCTTCATATTGGCAATGAAATGTGGATTTAATTGTCATTGTATACTGACGTTTGTAACCATGGTGAAATAGGGGCTAACACGCAAACCATTGAATTGTCAAACCCTACGCTCACGCTCGTAATCATTAAGCATTTCATCATCATCAACATCAGCCTATTCTAGTCCACTGGACATAGGCCTCCCCTAATGAGCGCCATAGCGCCCTGTCTTCAGCTTGCCGCATCCAGCATTTGCCTGCCGGCAGTCTCACGAAAATTAAGAATTTGTTTGAATTTAAATAATTTATTGAATCAGGCGTTACTTTGCGGTGGTCCATATTTATGAACTAAAAAACAATTACTTTGCTTACCCGCGACCACTAATGACAAATAGTTATATCTGTGCGGCTACTACAAGTAGTAGTGGAAGTGGTGGCATGTTGAGCGGTTGTTGTTGTGCTTCGTAAATGGCCTCGTGGAGAGTGCCGAAACGCGTCAGCGTTTAGTATAGTGGTGGTGGTGATAGTTGGGTCTGTGTGGCATGTGTTGATTCGTGTAGCAGTGGAGGCGGAGGTGTTGCATGGAAACATACATTTGCCGCACAGATATAACTATTTGTCATTAGTGGTCGCGGGTGAGCAAAGTAATTGTTTTTTAGTTCATGAATTTAAATATCTGCTACTAGTAGATCCGCCTATTTTTCCAGATTAAGAATACGTTTTTCTAGATGCGTCTGTGTATAATGAACCTATAGTGCGGCAGTAAAGAGCAGAAACGAAATTAGTGGTATTCTTTATTAACCGTCAACAGTTTTGAATGAAAACTTGGAGATCCTCGTTCTTCGGCTTTTTTCTGAGAAACTTTCTCACTTTCTGCCCGTGCCCAGCAGTGCTAAAGAGTCGTTTGTCTGTATGGTGGTAGAGTTGACGTCTCCGGTTGGTTGAATGCTCCAGAATATTTGTATGGGCACTGGTATGTGTAGGGCTAGGCTAGACGGGAATTCTAATCGTAATATTAACTGATGTTTTTATTCCTTCGTTCTGTGATCAGGAGATAAAGTTGATGGTTATACGATTGTTTGATTGTTATACTTACGAGTAGGTTAGTGTTAATAGAAAAGTTATGATGGCAACAGTTTGGAGTTGATTTATAAGCGGAATTTCAATAATTGGCGTGCGATTATTTTAAATTGTGAAAAAGTTTTAAATTGAAGGATTAAAAGAAAATTAAGCAATATGTCGAGAAACCATTAAGTACACTACGAAACGATTATGACTTCACATACAAAATAGTTTTTTATTTTATGAATTATTGTTAAGTTACTTTTTATTAGGATTTGACAGAACTAAGCAAATTTCATTAATTTTTAATAGTTAAAAATAATAATAAAAAAAGATTTTTCCTACGAATGTTTGAAGTTTGAGTTACGAAAGCAAGTCAAAATAGAAAATAAAAACATCTTTATTTCCTGACACGTTTTCCGCAAAAGTTTTGCTACAGGAAAAATACAAACGCGATTTTTAATAAGTTCGCTCCCTTCTTTGGAAAGCCGAGAATTATTCAATTAAGTAGATAATTGTGTAGCGATGGAATTATGGCACTCGGCATTCTTCGGCAGAGGTTTACGGGCGCATGAGAAAAATTTGAAGACAAAAAAATTCTATAAAACATGATAATGAGCAATAAAGCTACGAAGTCTGCTTTTTTTTCATTTTGTCAAAAATCTGAAAGGAAACTAAATCACGTTATTATTCAACCTTAACAGAATCGAATTCAAACCGAATTTAATGATTGATAATAGTTTCTGTTAAAACATTGTACACGATTTAATTAAATCTCTCATTGTGAGAGGAGGCCTGCGCCCAAAAGCTTTATTGTCTAACGCGTTAGATAATAATCCCAAATAACCTAAAAATTAAAAAAAAAAAAACTAATCTAATGATACCTCATATACATAATCATAATTATTATGTTGAAATCGGCCAAACGGTTTAGGCCGCAGAGCGTAACATAACCCTCCTTCGGCAGTCGGCTAAAAATACATCCCGATAGCGTTCCCGTTAACGTGTCAAAAACTATGAGAATAGTACGTTGCCAGTTCGTGCCGCTAGGGCGCTGCCGAATTGCCCATAGTAATTTGAGGTACCTATTAACCCGAAAGCGTTCGAGACGAATTTTTTGGTCACCGATCACATTAGGTGCTGTAATTGAGACGTAAATGCGACCGCGATCGAGACTTTTTTTGTGTCAAAAACTACACTAGAGGCTCTGACCTAACACTTGACCTTGACGCCTTTAATATTCTAAAAAATCGATAAAACCTCAGAGAAAACAAAACACAAACCCAATGAGCCCTTACACAACGGGGACCGAAAACGCGAACATAACTCGAAAACAGAATGAATGACTTCAAACGTGACTCGGTATTACTCGGCAGATTGAAACGTGACCTTAGCTGAGGTCTAGAGAGTGAAAACAAATTCGCAATGCGATACACTTTATTCTCAAACCGGATCCGTTGAGTGGTTGGGTGTTGATTCTGATCTTGGTATCGAGTTTTTAATTCGACTTCACAAGCAGATGGTACTTTACTGAATTTATTGAATCAGGCGTTACATTGCGGATGTCCATATTTATGAACTAAAAACAATTACTTTGCTCACCCGCGACCACTAATGACAAATAGTTATATCTGTGCGGCAAATGTATGTTTCCATGCAACACCTCCGCCTCCACTGCTACACGAATCAACACATGCCACACAGACCCAACTATCACCACCACCACTAAACTAAACGCTGACGCGTTTCGGCACTCTCCACGAGGCCATTTACGAAGCACAACAACAACCGCTCAACATGCCACCACTTCCACTACTGACATATGTAAACCATGTACTCAACTTAGTTAATGACAAAACCAACGTACCCACTAATATTTTATTTTTAACCGAGTACAGTAAAAAGAGAAGTTATGTTGTCATTGTTACTATGACACATTATTAAAATTGGAACCAAGTCGTAACAAAGGCGAAGAAACCAAATTAACTTGTTCATTAATAATAGACCCCATGTTGTTGTACCTAATTATTTCTAATTGTTCTAAAACCGATAGCCGCAAACCCTTATCACAATAATGTAAAATTTCGTACGTATCTGAGTCTAACAACGAATGATTCGTTTCTAATAAATGATTGCTATATAAACTCACTTATGACGACTGTAGTCAAATATACATTGGACAAACCGGTCGAAGCTTTGATACTAGATTTATAGAGCATGTCTCGTCGTATAGGCATAATCATCCAGAGAAATCAAACTTTGCCAAGCATTTATTAGAAACGAATCATTCGTTGTTAGACTCAGATACGTACGAAATTTTACATTATTGTGATAAGGGTTTGCGGCTATCGGTTTTAGAACAATTAGAAATAATTAGGTACAACAACATGGGGTCTATTATTAATGAACAAGTTAATTTGGTTTCTTCGCCTTTGTTACGACTTGGTTCCAATTTTAACAATGACAACATAACTTCTCTTTTTACTGTACTCGGTTAAAAATAATGGGGTACCTGGCGTAAATTAAAAATAAAAATAAAAGGGTAGTTTGGAATTAATTAAAAAAAAAAGGGTATTTTAGAACTTACATAGAAGGGTAGTTTGGAATTTATAAAATATTAGTGGGTACGTTGGTTTTGTCATTAACTAAGTTGAGTACATGGTTTACATATGTCAGTAGTGGAAGTGGTGGCATGTTGAGCGGTTGTTGTTGTGCTTCGTAAATGGCCTCGTGGAGAGTGCCGAAACGCGTCAGCGTTTAGTTTAGTGGTGGTGGTGATAGTTGGGTCTGTGTGGCATGTGTTGATTCGTGTAGCAGTGGAGGCGGAGGTGTTGCGTGGAAACATACATTTGCCGCACAGATATAACTATTTGTCATTAGTGGTCGCGGGTGAGCAAAGTAATTGTTTTTAGTTCATACAGATGGTACTTTATACTGACTATGTACTTTTATTTTTATTGTTTACTTACTTTGTTTAACTGTTAAGTTTAGGGTTATTCAGGGCCGTAGCCAGAGTTGAATGTAAGATACAGCAGCGGTAACTACAGGTAGGGCGCAACTAAAAATGTAATTTGACCCGATCTTATGAAATAAAACGGATCACTCACGTATATTAGTCGAGTTTAACCCGACATGTTTCGAACTAATAATCGCGCGAGCAAAGCTGGGGAGCGTTGTGTGCGTCCGCTGCCGCTGGGTCGTGCGCTCCCAGAGGAAGGAGTACGAATTAGTCCGAAACATGTCGGGCTAAACTCGACTTATATACGTGAGTGATCCGTTTTCTTACGGTAGTTTCATGTTATCATGGTAGTATCATGTTTATCATAATCGATGGTATTTTTTAAAGTAGGGCAATGGTATTTTAAGGTAGGGCATTGCCCCATAATGCCCCCCCCTAGCTACGGCCCTGGGGTTATTCAATAGACAGTAGCCTAGAGCGACGATGTCACATTACGAGTTTACTATACTTAACTAGATGACAGCCGATTTGGCATTTCAACGCTGAAAACGGCCATGAACGCAACGCTGTTCATCGTCATCAAACTTAAGAGTTACACTCTTGTCGGTGGAGTTTCTTCCAATCATGTCTCCTATAAGCCAGCTCCTTGACCTGATACGACACGACACCGGCAAGAAGGCTTTTATTTGGTGAATGTGGCTTCGCCTAGGTCGACCTTTTCCTCTCGTTCCTAATATAACCAACTTAGAAAAGTTGAAAAACCCCCGACATTGTCATTTCAAAATTGAATATTTCGAAAACGGGTGAACCGATTTTAATGAAACTTAGCTAAGAACCATCTCGATTAAACTAGCTTTCGATTTAAAAAAACCGCATCCAAATCGGTAAATCCGTCTGGGAGCTATGATGCCACAGACAGATACACAGATACACAGATACACAGATACACAGACACACAGATACACATGTCAAACTAATAACACCCCTCTCTTTCGTCGAGGGTTAAAAATGGTCTTAAAGAAGTTGTCGTGTCGTATCAAATGTATCATTTTCCCGCGTCATCGACCCCGTATTATCTAATTAGAATGACATAATTGGATTAGTGTAGCATTATTAAGGCCGAAAACTTGTTAGTTGCACATAATAGGGACGAATGATGGAAGGGGAGGCCTTTGCCCAAAAGTGAGATATGCTAGGAAAAAGTATGGATTTGGCAGAAACTTGCTACTCCGGTGGTTACATCCTCGTGGAATATGTGAAATAGGCTATTTTTCTATCCCATGGGAATTTTGAGAAATATTCTCCTGCACTTTTATGATATTTGAGGTTGCATTGTTTTATACTCGTTAAGTGTAGTAATTATGTAACATTAGGTAGTTATAATGTAACTGTCAAGTAATTAGCCGCCAGTAGCTCGTATTTTCAAGCAAACGTTTAGTTTTACTCGTTAATAAACAACATATCATTGAAATGAAACTTTGCAGATACGAGCGGAGCGGTTATTTTGATGTCTGAAATTAGTTTCTCTTCAAATAAAACAAAAATAAAACTGCTTTATATAGTATTTGCTTTTCATATTTGCTTTGGTTACAACCAAATGTAAGTACGCAATGCCTACATATACTTAACATAAATTACGTCAAAAGAGAGTTTTTATGAAAACACAAACTTCCGGTGAAAACAGTATCAGTAGGTACTACATGAGTATTTACTACTTATGATTTATTACTTATTATGATTGCGGGCCTAAAGCATGAAACTACTTACCGTGAATCATAGTGAAATATATGTTGGAAATATGTTTCGGAACTTTCGGGCTAATTCGTAGTCCTTCTTCTGAGAGCGCACGATCGAGCGGCAGCGAGACGCACACGCAAATGACGGACTAAACTCGAATTGTACACATATACGTTACTTAGATCCGTTATAATTCAGCAAGTAGTCTTTTAATCAACTCCCTAAATTTGATCTTTTAGCTTTTATCACATACTTCTTACGTAAAACTGGATTCAAGCATTAGCCAAGATCGATGGACACCTCAGATAGGGCCTACCCACGTCAGTGTCAGGTTACTAAGTGTTCCATGTATCCGAATAACTTCTTATATCTAGAGAAATGTCTGGATTAATTAAGAGTTCCTTTGGAACAATTTATTGAGATGCCAATCGCACTTCGTGTGATCCTTAAAATTTTAATTGTGTGAAGGCCATCCAATTAAAACTTTGAAGGAAAATGAGGTATTAAAATGAGGTATTGAGATATTTGAGTAGGTACCTAGGTGCTTTCCGAATGAATGGAGATGAATGCTCAAATAGTATCAACAGGTTTTTAAATAATTAAATAATTTAAGTAAGTTAATAATTAATTAATTCATCACCAGCCTTTTTTTTACGTCCCACTGCTGGACACAGGCCTTCTCTCAGAATGAGAGGGCTTGGGATATAGTTCCCACGCGGGCCCAGTGCGGATTGGGAACTTCACACACATCATTCAATTGCTTCGCAGGTGTGTGCATTTTTCCTCTTGATGTTTTCCTTCACCGAAAAGCTCATGATAAGTTACAAATGTAATTCCGCACATATTAATTAAATAAATAGGTTAAATAATTTTCATTTTCTAGTCGTTATGGGAATAATAAGGGTACACGGAAAGAACGTCTGGTCACCTTAGCAACTTTTTGAGTTATCGGGATTTGAAAGTTTGGAACGAAGTCATGAATTATCCATATAATAGGTTTTTGAGTTATCGGGATTTGAAAGTTTGGAACGAAGTCATGAATTATCCATATAATAGGTTTTTGAGTTATCGGGATTTGAAAGTTTGGAACGAAGTCATGAATTATCCATATAATAGGTTTTTGAGTTATCGGGATTTGAAAGTTTGGAACGAAGTCATGAATTATCCATATAATAGGTTTTTGAGTTATCGGGATTTGAAAGTTTGGAACGAAGTCATGAATTATCCATATAATAGGTTTTTGAGTTATCGGGATTTGAAAGTTTGGAACGAAGTCATGAATTATCCATATAATAGGTTTTTGAGTTATCGGGATTCGAAAGTTTGGAACGAAGTCATGAATTATCCATATAATAGGTTTTTGAGTTATCGCGATTTGAAAGTTTGGAACGAAGTCATGAATTATCCATATAATAGGTTTTTGAGTTATCGGGATTTGAAAGTTTGGAACGAAGTCATGAATTATCCATATAACAGGTTTTTGTTATACGACAAGGAAGGCGAACTAGCAAGTGGGTCACCTGATGGTAAGTGATCACCACTGCCCATAGACACAAACAACCCCGGGGGGTTTGCAGAGGCACTGCCAACCTAGAGAGTTACTCTCGTGCCCGAAATTAGACATTTAATAATCGGGACACAATCCAATCGACTTGAGCCTATTAATTTATGCACACAACTCGAAACAAGCGACATGACAAGCAATAAATAACGCCTTCAGCTGGGACAGGGAAGTTTCCAGAATTACACGTACTAGGGTGACATGATCGGGGAGGAAGTTTTGATTTATTGCTCCGATTCGAAGACAGATGCTGGAACTTGTTTCTTGTTCCTTGTAGGCCGTGGAAGTTCACCGTGGAAGTGCAGTTATGTGAAGGCCATCGAAATGTTGGCAAGGATATGATGCTTAGTGGTTTATGGTAGCCTGGTACCGAATAAAATGGTTTTAAAAGAAAACATGCTTCATAAACATACATAGTTCATAGAGCTGGCACTCAATTGATTGATGGAATGAAATCAAAATCAAAATCAAAATTTTATTCAGCAAATAGGCAGTTGGATGCTCTTTTACACGTCATTTTTTTGAGTCTACCAGCGCTTTCGGAAAGACCATGATTGCCAAGAAGTATGCGCCGCAAGAAACTTGGCACAAAGTCATTTTTTCTAAAAACAAGTTACATTAGCTCTTACAATACGTAACCACAGACAAATTACACAAAGAAACCTCACTCTGTCATTAAAAGATTAAGAGAGAAAAAAAAACCGCATTTTAGAAACAAGTGTAAAAAGTAATTATTAGAACAGCAAAACCAGAACACTACTTTACTGGCACGTTTTAATTGAGCAGGAGATGTATAGGGTCTCCAGGTCAAATATCTGTGAAAATTTACAAAGGGATGTATAGGGTCCCAGAATTAATAGTATAATATAATACTTAATCTAAATGGCTTAATGTATAGTCTCTAGGGTCAATTTAAACTAATTAAAGTATCTTATGTGTCATCTAGTTGAACACACTTCACATCACCAGCCTATTTACGTCCCACTGTTGGGCACAGGCCTCCTCTCGGTATGGGAGGGCTGGGTATGCACCGAAAAGTTCATGATTTTAAATTACAAATGTAAAAGCACATAAATTCCGAAAAACTCAAAGGTGCGAGCCGGGGCTCAAACCCACGACCTGCTGCTTGAGAGGCCATAGGTCAAACCACTAGGCTACCACAGCTTTTCTGCAAATACACACACAATACACTTTATACATATGAAAATTACAGGTTTAGTGTTTTGAATATATTATCTTTATCTTAAATATCTTACATTTTATTATGAGCTTTTATTTACCTTGCAACTCCTTGCAATGTTCATACTTATGTAATTTTGAAAGTAAACTTATGATTAGTATTTCAGTTTTATGATACATTTTTATGACTTATTTAAGTACCTCTTATTAGAGGTTATTACGATAGGAAACATTATAGGTAACTATAACCATGATTGTTACACTCGTTGGTAAACGTATTTTGATACAATGAAAATAATCGATTTATTGATTATTTTTGTTTTTGTTTTTATGAAACATTCATAGAATGAAATTCAACATACAATGACAATGCAAAGAAAAATCCGTTAAGCAGCTGGACTTGAACCAGCAACCTCGGTAATCCCGGTATTTTGATACTTTTGATTGTCTACTCATTTCCTGAACAAAGGTTATTATTTTCTGCTGGTTACAAAGAAATATGAACTTGAACTTATAGAAAACAAAGTTCGGTATGGAACCATATTATTTTAGGCGCCCGTTTGTATTTGGTAATTAAATTATCAAATGTTTCAACACTATGTTGGTTACTCTCATTTAACGAAATCAGAGCGACATTGTATATTACTTAAATGATATGTTTAGTACTGCAATTAAAATGTTCAAATGGGCTTTGATTGCAGCCACAGAAAATTGCATTAAAAGCATTTCAATGGTTAGGTAATTTAAAAGGTATAAGTAGCTACATAAGTTGATTCATTTCCAGAGGCCGGATTAACTTCACGAAAAGAATTATTTGATCAATTAATGAATTACATAATTATTGCATTAAGCAGATTGTTTTTTTATTTGCAACAGAATGCTGTAAACAAATAAGTAAGGCTTAGAATGCAGGCTCAAAAATATCTCAAAATGACAAAACTGACTTGAATAAAACTTAGCCAGAAACCAACTCGCTTAAAGTAGCTTTCGTTTACCTAATAAAATCACGTCCAAGTCGGTTTACGAGCTACGGTGCTACAGTGCCACAGACAGGAACACAGATACACTAATACACACATCAAAGTTATAACACCACTGTTTTGCGTCGGGAATCGGAAGATAAAAAGAACGGATGATGTACGACAGAAAAATACTCGTATAGCTAACCATTCGTGGCGTGTGCCATTAGGTACCTACCCCTGGTTTACTAATGTTTGCCTGAATTAAATCCTGAAATATTTACGGTTTCTAAAAAAAAGCATTTTGGTAACTACGTTTTGTGGCCAAATGAAAGGAAATTTACTCCAAAGTTAAAGTTAGCAATTGCAAGGATATTAAATTTTTCCATATATTCAAATGTTCCACTTGCTCGTTTGCCTTCCTCGTCGTATAAAAAAAAATGTCAGCTCGATTATCACTTTTTGTAGTGACTAAGGCCATCTAAGTAAAAATTAAAAATATAGTACATATTCAAACATTTTTCTGTTTTTTTTCCTGTGTATTCATGTTTCAGTGAGCCGGTATTTAACAGTATAATAACTGATATTAGAGGCATAACCGTAAACATAAAAAACCGCCCAAGTGCGAGTTGGACTCGCGCACGAGGGTTTCGTAGAAAGATTTTAAAGAAGTCCATTGTTAGCAGAGCCCTGCTCTTAAGCAAAATGTACGCAGTGTGGGGTCATCTTACATTGGTCTGTGAAATCTACAAACAGATATAAAAATTTAAGATTTTGAGAATTTTCTGAGTGGTTGTGCTATAAGAGCTACCTACATACCAAATCTCAAGTTTCTAGGACAACTGGAAGTACCCTTTAGGTTTTTGGAAATCGGCAATTTGTATGAAAATAGCCTTTTTAACCCCCGATCTGTGTATCTGTCTGTGCCATCGTAGCTCGTAAACGGATGGACGGGTTTTTACCGCGGCTTTTTTTAATCGAAAGCTAGTTTAATCGAGATGGTTCTTAGCTAAGTTTCATAAAAATAGGTTTGGCCGTTTTTGAGATATTAAACTTTTAAATGTCACAAGTTCAGATCCCAGATGTGAGAGCCTGTTGGTGTCTTCAGTATGGCTAAGATCGGAAACTCGTAATCCGGGAGCTCGTTGATGTCTTGGATTTTTTGTTGGTTATAAATCAAATAAAAAAATATATGTTATGAAGTGAATGTAAAAAACACAAAATAAAAAAACTTAAATTAAACATTAAAAAAACCCGACAAGAAAAAGCAGACAAAAAAAATGCCGACAAAAAAATCCTAATATAAAGTATGGATTGGCCCTTTCAGTTCAGTATTCCTAGCAAAATTTTTATCTAAGCGATTTTATATAAAGTAAAGTATGTTGTTTTATGGAAAGAATAGCAGTGGTTGACTTTAGCGATCCCCCGACACCGTCGACGCTTAGATAAAAATTTTGCTAGGTATATTGAACTGAAAGGGCCAATCCATACTTCCATCCATACTAATCCATACTAACAAAATGTATTAGGCATTATTTTTTACATTTTTTAGTTTTCTTTTTGTCGGCATTTTTTTTGTCTGTTTTTTTTTTGTCGGGGTTTTTTAATTACAGTATCTTTTGATTGCGTTGACTTAGAAGGTTGATTTTTTCACAGCTTCAAGAGACCGCAGGTTTGAGTATTTGATATTAAGTTCAGCATTACACTCCACTCCACTTCACGCGTTCCAGAGAAAAAGGGTCTTGACAGACAGACAGACAGACAGACAGACGGACAACAAAGTGATCTTATAAGGGTTCCGTTTTTTCCTTTTGAGGTACGGAACCCTAAAAGTACAAAAGATACTCCAGTGTGATCACGACAGCAATAAAAATAAAATGTTTTGCTGTATGTTGACAGATAGCTCATTACATATTCGCGTACCTGCCTAATGGGAAAAGTTGAGTTTGCCATGCTCTCCACGCCAGGTATTACGGACATGCAATACCCGTGGCTAAAGCAGTTGAATCTGTTTGTATCGCAAACAAGAACAAAATGGTGTACGACCAGTTCCTGAACTAGCATATGCCAAGGCCGAGTAAATAAAAATACATACAGAAGTGCTCCGAGTTTTACGGACATAGGTAATGCCTACATACTATCTCACAAACAATCAACTTAGAAAAGTTGTCATTTCAAACTTCAATATTTCTAAAACGGGTTAACCTATTCTAATGAAACTTAGCTAAGAACTATCTCGATTAAATTAGCTTTAGACTAAAAAATATTGCATCGAAATCGATCCATCCGTTTGGAGCTATGATGCCACAGACAGATACACAGGTGAAACTTACAACACCCCTCTTTTTTTTCGTCGGGGATTAAAAATGATTTTTTTTCTATTTTTGTGAAATATTTTTAGTCCTAGTATGAAATACGTGTACAATGAGAAATTAAGCACTTTTAACATACAACTACCGTGAGATTCATGTGATGGCACGGCTATGATCGTCTATATATTTATTTATTTAGTGTATCGAATGTATTTAGACTTTATTCAGGAAAACATCGTAGAGTTAGAGCACATCTCGGTAACAAGGAGGCAGCTTATTTGTCAATTTCAAGGCTTTATACAGTACATTGGATTGAGTGGTCTAGTACCCCGACTGTCATTCATTCCACCCGCTTACCTGGAACCTTTATGTTCCGGGGTAGACAAAGGGTTTATTGTAATGAGGCGAGCCTCATTCAATACAAGTTAGTGAAGCTCGCTTGTACTATTGTTGGCTGTATGGAATAAAGTAAGTGCTCGGATAGCGTGATAGACAGTGAAAATACTAGAAACAGGTATGCCTGAACCAAATGACCAATCTCATTCTGGTACGGGGATCCCTACGCCAGTAACTGGCCCTGTCGTCAGGTTATTGGGGTGACAGTTGACCTCCTTTGCGCTGCGAAGCGTTTACATTTCCAACATCCGAGGATGCGTACTTTCAATGTTGGGGCCCAGCGGGCCCCTACCCCTTTTACCATGGATTTATGAAATTCAATAATATTTGATATGGTTTGGCCAAACCAAGGTCGGAGGTCAATCTGTAAGACATGGCGTGTATTGGGTACCCAGGATTGCTATCAGATCGCCACCGAATCATGTACATGAGTATATAGGGTCAACTTTCCCAAATCAGCTTATTGGCTGAAACCTCCGTTACTTCAATGTCTCAAACTCAATTAACTCAGCGTCACAAGCCCAGCTGTGACTTACAGGGTCGTTACCTTTACTGCATCTACCGATGCGAACAATACCCACTGGTTCCGCCGCTCTCGGTCCACTGCCATTTGTGTCTCCCGGTACACGTGACATTTAGCCACTAAAATCCGTTAGGACATCGCCTAGCGTTTGTACGCAGGATTTTATTACTCAAATAACTTGTGACTCTTGTTCTCAACTCTGGTCTCAGAAATGCATATTTGGTCTGTTTAATCAAAACATGGACCTTACGTTAACTCTCAGTTTGCTTGGAAGAAGCTTAAATTACCAATTTGAAGCAAAATTACTAGTGTATCGGCATAATTTTAACAATATAAAGTCTCATCAAGCAATTTAATTTATTAACCCGTATTTATTACGTGGTTAATAATTTATCTGTAAAATGCCATCGAGATCGAACTGTATAGAAAATCTGTGATCGAGATGTAGTGTGGAAATCTTCAATAGTGGAGATTAATTATTACACGAAGTGTACTTTACTTGCTCTTGATTTAGAAATCTCATTGTAGCTTAATCCGCTCAATTTATTAATGAGAAATCTCCATTATTAAATAGTTCCGAGTTAGGGAACTTATCTAGAATATAACGAAAACCATGAAATTTAGTAGATCAATTAATTTATTTAATAGGAAGATCTACCTTATAATACATTTGAGGAAGCAAAAGAAACTATTTCAATTATTTAGATCTTCATTGATGATATCATTTCAATGAAAATCGAGGATTCTGTTCCTACAGAGCCATACTAATAAAGGGAAAACGAACCCCCAAATAAAAAACCCTTTTGGCTATTTACACACTAACACACATGCACACAGTGGCTAATAAACATATCACACAACAATAAACACAAATAATCACACAATAAAATATATACACAATTAGTTCATCTGAGTACAATGAATAGACTTAAGATTTTAGGTTCGCTTTTAGTTGGTGTGAAAAGGAGCTTTAATTGAGGGTCTAATGTACGTTAGCCTCAACTCTCCACCTTATTACATTGGTGAATGGTGCTATATTTACATAGCTTGCAACGGGTTGCCCTTGTGACTGCACACTTATTATCTGTTGTGCGACAATGAAGTTCGCTCTTTATTCGTTATCAAGGTTTAAAACAATTAGGAAAACAGTATCAAAGATCGGCAAGTAAATCTAAAGCTATGAATCAAGGGAATTACAAGATTTCTTACTCATTTCACACAGATTAACGATTAACGATTAAAATTACGTTTTACAATTTACTCTTTCCAGTATTGTCAAATAAATCCATGACCCTTTATAAGTTCAATTTCCAACGTCGGTCATCTCAATCCCTCGAACTCTAGGTGTGACTTCTCTACTACAATCAAGCCCAAACACCTCCAAATACTCCCACATTTCTCACACATTAAGATCAATAGAACCATGATCATTAATCCGAACAATATCAACATTATGACCTCTATTGAGTTCCAACCCTTATATTCAACCTGAATCAGGCGATAACAAGACTCATATAGTTCGTCTAGATTCATTTTTTACTATAATACAGAACAGTAATAAACAAGTAGTGGATTCATTTGATAACCTGTATTAATAACTGAAATCGGGTACTTTACCGAATAACTCCTGGATGCACTTTTCACTCCCTAGCTAAATTACAAACTAACTTATTTATTTAGATTTTAGTTCGATATGTTAGGACCTTCAACAACCCTAGCTCATAGGTTCTAACAGAGAGAATCGCTAAGATTTTTCTAGGTTCTTGTCGTGAAGCGAGCCAAGATCCAACTGCCCCAACTTCCTCCTCCACTCCCGTCAGCGTCATCCTTCGGGTCTCCACCTCTCTCCGGGAGCTGTGGGCTTGTCTCTGTAATTTTAAAATATTCCCACGAGTAATTCCGTACATATGATTGGTTAATGACTATGACCGATCCTTGCGATTGGACGATAGTCATGCTAGAGCGTAAGCTCCGCCCTTAAAACATCATCATCAGCATCATGATGTTTTTGCTTGCTATGATTTTTTTGACTGGTTTCACTCGAGTCTAAAGCAACACGTGGAAGCAATTTACGTATCCTAGCAATTGAAAGATTGCACAAAGTCCTTTGTCTATAATGGGTTCTTAAGTATCGACTCGTCAAGCGTCATTTTTACGACTTAGTTTTAAGAAAGCGAGTCAGGTTTCTTTTGTCTAATTTAATTTTATGTTGCGCGTTGGTCGACTCTATAAATCTTAAGTTTTGTTTAAGATAATTTTTTGTTCCCTTGAATTCTGGGTAAAACTTTCTACACGTGAACGTTGCTGTCTGCGTTATTTGAAATTTATGGGCGCTAAGTCTGTATTTTATAACTTATTTGATACGCGGAAGCGATAACGCTACGTTGACCATCTCACACTCCCCCAAATAGATTTTGGAACACCTAGTGTTCTCTCTCTCTCCCTCCCTAGCACTAGTCCGTTTCAAAATATATTTCCCTTCCAATACAAATTCAGCATTCCTACTCTAAAGCTTGCTTACGCAAAATTCCCACGTTAACCCTACTTATCTCACGCTCCTCTCGGTTTTCATACGCCTACCTATTGTCGTTGGGTGGCAATAAAATCCCATTTACTCCTTTTTTTTTTTTTTGTAGATCATTCCCCGTTTATGATATCGCTAACATTCCTTATCCTTTGTTACCCTTATCTCAAGGTTGAACGAAAGTGGACCTATGCGTTAATTACTTTCGTAATAGCGGAACAAATGAATAACATTATAATTTCCCTTGATTGTGCCCGTCTGTTGGTCAAAGTGTATACGTTCTCGTAGGGGACGGCTCCTACTATGAAAGGTCCCTCAAATAACCGCATGAATTTCTTTGTTATCTTTTTGTCAGCGTCAGATTTCGCAAAAGTCTTTAACTTTACCAAATCTCCTATATCGAACCGTACTAATTTATGATTCTTATTATAATGAAACTCCTTATTCTCTGCTGCCTTAGCCATGTTCTGACGTGCTAGTCGTCGAATTTGTTCTAACGATTCCTGCTGTAGTTCATTACCATTAGTTATGTATTTTGGAAAATCTGTAGATAGTTGTATCCTTGTGCCCCACACTATCTCATTCGGTGCATACCCCGTCGTGGTGTGCACAACTTGATTGTAGCAATCCTCTATGTTTGGTAATAAATCTACCCAAGAACGATGTGATTTGTCACAATATGTCCTAAATAACCTTCCCATTTCCTTATTAACTCTCTCGGTCGAATTCGGGCGTGGATGACGAATTGAAGTGTGGGTTAATTCAATACCTAACTGTCTAACTCCCGATTCGAAAATCGCTGATGTAAAGTTAGCGCCTCTATCCGAACATAAAGTCCTAATCTCAATTTGTCCATAGAACTTCCTCACACAGGTTAATGACGCCTTGCCACTTGCTTGTCGTAGTGGATACAGCCTAATTAATTTACTATATGTATCTTGCATTACGAATACGTATTTATAGCCAAACCGTCCCGCTGGTAGTGGTCCGTAAATATCGCAAAAGACTCGCTCTCCTATCTCGCTCGCTGTAACGGTTTTAATTGGTCCCGTGTGAGTTCCTAATGCATGTTTCGATTTTTGACACGCTTCACAAGCCCTCACAATCCTGCCTATTATACGAGACATGTTCGCGAAATAATAACGTCGTTTCATCAAGGCATAAACCTTGTATCGTCCAAAGTGGCCTATCTCCTCGTGTATGCTAGTGATTAAATCCTTTTATAGGTCCTCGGGGACATACAGTTTTAATGTGTTCGCACGCGCGTCCGTCCTATAAAGAACTCCTCCTTCGAGTACATAGTACTTCGCCTCAGGTGTACCTATGACCTTCATACGGTTCATTATTTCGCTAGCGACCCGGTCGCATTTCTGGTGTTCGCCTATCTCCTTCCACCTTCCCTTCACAATTCGCCCTAATGGTATCTTGAACAAATTCATTTCCGGCCCCGTAATCTTGTTAGTTAGTACATCAGTTGTACCCTTTATATGCCGAGATAATACATCTGCCACTGTATTTAATCGATCCTTTACATGTTCAATAGTGTAATCAAACCGACCTATGTAATGTACCCAACGTATCATTCGTGCGCTCAGTAACTTACATGACTGTAAAAATATCAGACTCTTGTGGTCAGTCCTAATTACTAGCCGAGCCCCCCTCAAATACGTCTCGAATTTTGATAAACTGTAGATGATAGCCCACAGCTCCTGTTCAGTAACGGTCCACCTACGCTCAGTCTCTGACAAAGATTTGCTACAAAATCCTATGATCTTTTCCTCTCCTTCGTTAGTCACTTGGTACACATAACCAGAAACTCCCAGATTGCTGCTATCAGTTTGCAGATAATAAGTCTCCCTTGGATTTGGGTGTGCAAGAATTATGGTCTCTACAAATAACCTTTTCACCACCTCAAAACACTCGTTTATTTCCTGTGTCCATGACCATTTTGTGTTTTGCTTTAGTAGGTCACACAACGGTCTAACTTCTTCACTATACTTCGAAATGAATTTCCGGTAATAATTTACCAATCCCAAGAATCCTCGTAATTGTTTTATGGTTCGAGGTATGGGAAAGTCCATTATGGCTTTTACACGATCGGGATCCATTCGTACCCCGCTTGTATTGACTATGTGTCCTAACAGTTTTACTTCTACACATAGAAATCGGCATTTCTCTATCCTTCCCGTTAACCCCGCGTCTTCTAATTTATCCAACACTTGGTCTAGATGTTCTAAATGTAATTTCACATCTCCCGTGGTAAATACGACGATATCGTCCAAATAATTTACACAAAACTCCCGTACTCCTTCTAATATAGTGTCCATTGCCCTCGAAAACCCTGCTACAGACGTTTTTTAAACCTTGAGGCAAGACACAATATGTATAAGTTTTCCCCATAAAAGAGAAACCCGTATACTTCCTTGAATCTGAATGCAAAGGTATTTGAAAATAAGCATTATTCAAATCAATTAAACTGATGTAATTTACTCCATGAAAGGATTGTAATATCTCGGATGTAAGTGGTGGCGCACCCGCATCTCCCACCATTTTCTTATTAAGCTCACGTGCATCTAATAAAAGTCTTATCGACCCGTCCCGTTTCTTAGTGAATGTAAGTGGGCTACAATACGAGGTCGCTTCCTGTTTAATAACTCCTAACCCTTCTAATTCCGCTAATTTCTCCTTAACCCGTTCTCGATATGCCAAAGGTACTGGATAGCTATGTTTGACAAAAGGCGTTTCATCAACTAATTTTATGGCATGCTCGTACTTGTTGGTCAACCCTAATTTTTCCGTGAATACCTTACAATGCCTGTCTAGTACAGGTAGCAACAGCCCCTTCTGTTCGCTACTTAAGTCTGACTCGTCTAAGTGGTACTTCCCATTGTCCCCGTTGTCCGATTTATTGTTCGACCCGCAGTACTCCTCCGGTCGTGCACTTTGCCTCAATACCGAATTGATAATGGCAGCGTTTGCCTCTCCCCCTAACCGTTCAGTTTCGCAATCTTAATCTAGCCTAACACTAGACCTAACTCCTAGATGCTCGATCGTCAACGTCCGTTCCTTACCGCAATTTACTACCCCTTTCACACGCTCTAGCCAATCATATCCTAGTATCAACGACCTAGGTAATCGTCGCATAATTAGCACAGGTGCCTCGACTAAAGTACTACCTAATTTGAACTCTATTAGTACCAACCGATTCGTACTCTCGCTCCGCGAACCGAATGCTCCTTGTACCTGTATTGCTGGAATGGCGATTTCAGGTAGATCACCTTTCTCTGTCCGAATGGAATCGTACAATTCCCTAGTTATTCCGCTGATCTGACTTCCCGTGTCGATAAGTGCATTCATACTTCTTCCGTATAACCACACGCATACCTCAGGTAACCTAGGTAACGAATAATCATCGCCTATGTCGACTATCTCATCGAATTCGTGAAATATAGTATATACCTCTCTGCCTCTCCTTTTACAAAATTCGCAAGTAGAACCTCTCTCATCGCATTCGGCTATGTTGCTGAACTGACTTTCCAATAAGATTCCTACACTACGTGCTATCGACTTACAATTCAAATTGGATTTACACGCGTTCCCCTCCAATGGCCGCTTCAACCCTCCTTCTCTGACACCTAACCTCTGTCCTGGCCTCCATCCATTCCTAATCAAGATCCTATAGCCTACACCTTCCGCTTTACGCTCCGAAGCCCTCTTGCTCCCCGTACTACACATCGATAAACAACTGGACTTCACCTGTGTAGGGGACATTAGTTTTTTGACTCGTCCTCCCCCACAGTTTTCGACGAAGTTGAACTCTCACCCTCCTTTACAAAAGTGATGGCCGGTCTGCTGCTAACTCCCGCTCGTACATTTGTAAGTGGCGCCACCCTGTTAAAGTTCGCCCTATAACCTATCCGACCCTGACGATAGCCTCGACCCCTTGCTGAACTTCCCTTGTTCTGCCACCTGCCAGCAGAGATCATAGCGGTGATTGGACGTGCCAACTGCGACCTGTTGTACCGCTCCTTCCTAAAGCTGCCGCTAACAACACCCGTAGCACCTCCTCTCTGTCTCACGAGGACGTTTTGTTCCATGCTCCTTAGAAAGTTTGCCCCGCTCATAATCGTGGGCTCCTCAATCCTAGTGAACCATAACCTTTGCACATCTATTGAATAGTGTCGCATTATGGAATTAACCAGATCCCTTTCGTTAAAAGCAATTGTTAACGACTGCATCGACTCGACCTGCTCTGCGAAATGCTCAGCCATCGAAATTCCTGAATCACCGGTATACACCGCGTTGATCAACCTATACCTGACGGACTCCTGAATCTGTTCGGTCCAATAATTACGCCTAAAGTCGGCTTCAAAATCAGCGAACGTCACCCATCCCTTAGAGTATAACTCCATAATCTTACGCGCGTGTCCCGTTATGCACCCTAATGCTATCTCGACTTCACGTTCCTGGCCATTTACCGCTCTAATATACCTTTTTAATCGCTTTAAAAACGTAATAGGGTTGTTTAATGGTTTCCCATCAAAACTCGGTTTGCTAGTAGAGGGTTGTACAACATATAAGTTTCGCGTCTCCGAAGACATCGTGTTAGTGCTTGTAGACTCGCGACCTACCGAATCCTGTCTATTTCTCACAACGTTATTTCTACAATCTCCTCCGTTCGTGTTGCGCGACGAACCCCCCTCACCTTCGTTTCGCTTGTCATTACCGTTCGAACTTAGTTGTTGCAATTTTTCCTGGAATTCATTCATCTTCTGCAATATCAACTCTAAAGTAGCATTCCCTACCGCTTCCGTTCGTTCCCCCGAGTCTACCGCGTTAGTAACGGTCCTTCCTGACCTAGCCTGCTTCCGAACATTTTCCCTTTTACCTGCCGGCATCTCTAACAATTTACCTGACACAAACACGCTCTACCAATAACCGCTCAACTTTGTTTAATGTTAAGTTATTTAGGACTTGTGCAACCTTCCGTTTGTTTGCTAAGACAAAGGTAATAAGCGTGATGTGAATGTCTAAGACCAATCGTCTAAAGCTCGATATGGGTTTTGAAATGTTACAATGTGGTTTTATTACTTCAAAATTAGTCTATAAATTTAGCAAGGAGTGATATCTAGAACGCCTGGTCCAATGCAAACCGCTCCTAAAATTTGTATAATTCTATCATTTATGGATAAGAATAACATAGCTTAATTTTGCTCCCCCAAAACCTCAAACAAATATTTAAAAGGTTTAATACATAATAATACATGAATCATGCACAAAGCGATCTTTCTCCTTCTTCTGTATGATTCCTGAAAATTTCCTTACACACTCGATCACAATTTTCATTTCCTACGTTGTGTTATTTTTTATTTTTTTATAAGGTTACATTATAAGTCCAATCGTATCGTTATTTCGAATACGTAATTGGATCCTGGTCACGGCGCCAATTTTCTGTGATGGCACGGCTATGATCGTCTATATATTTATTTATTTAGTGTATCGAATGTATTTAGACTTTATTCAGGAAAACATCGTAGAGTTAGAGCACATCTCGGTAACAAGGAGGCAGCTTATTTGTCAATTTCAAGGCTTTATACAGTACATTGGATTGAGTGGTCTAGTACCCCGACTGTCATTCATTCCACCCGCTTACCTGGAACCTTTATGTTCCGGGGTAGACAAAGGGTTTATTGTAATGAGGCGAGCCTCATTCAATACAAGTTAGTGAAGCTCGCTTGTACTATTGTTGGCTGTATGGAATAAAGTAAGTGCTCGGATAGCGTGATAGACAGTGAAAATACTAGAAACAGGTATGCCTGAACCAAATGACCAATCTCATTCTGGTACGGGGATCCCTACGCCAGTAACTGGCCCTGTCGTCAGGTTATTGGGGTGACAGTTGACCTCCTTTGCGCTGCGAAGCGTTTACATTTCCAACATCCGAGGATGCGTACTTTCAATGTTGGGGCCCAGCGGGCCCCTACCCCTTTTACCATGGATTTATGAAATTCAATAATATTTGATATGGTTTGGCCAAACCAAGGTCGGAGGTCAATCTGTAAGACATGGCGTGTATTGGGTACCCAGGATTGCTATCAGATCGCCACCGAATCATGTACATGAGTATATAGGGTCAACTTTCCCAAATCAGCTTATTGGCTGAAACCTCCGTTACTTCAATGTCTCAAACTCAATTAACTCAGCGTCACAAGCCCAGCTGTGACTTACAGGGTCGTTACCTTTACTGCATCTACCGATGCGAACAATACCCACTGGTTCCGCCGCTCTCGGTCCACTGCCATTTGTGTCTCCCGGTACACGTGACATTTAGCCACTAAAATCCGTTAGGACATCGCCTAGCGTTTGTACGCAGGATTTTATTACTCAAATAACTTGTGACTCTTGTTCTCAACTCTGGTCTCAGAAATGCATATTTGGTCTGTTTAATCAAAACATGGACCTTACGTTAACTCTCAGTTTGCTTGGAAGAAGCTTAAATTACCAATTTGAAGCAAAATTACTAGTGTATCGGCATAATTTTAACAATATAAAGTCTCATCAAGCAATTTAATTTATTAACCCGTATTTATTACGTGGTTAATAATTTATCTGTAAAATGCCATCGAGATCGAACTGTATAGAAAATCTGTGATCGAGATGTAGTGTGGAAATCTTCAATAGTGGAGATTAATTATTACACGAAGTGTACTTTACTTGCTCTTGATTTAGAAATCTCATTGTAGCTTAATCCGCTCAATTTATTAATGAGAAATCTCCATTATTAAATAGTTCCGAGTTAGGGAACTTATCTAGAATATAACGAAAACCATGAAATTTAGTAGATCAATTAATTTATTTAATAGGAAGATCTACCTTATAATACATTTGAGGAAGCAAAAGAAACTATTTCAATTATTTAGATCTTCATTGATGATATCATTTCAATGAAAATCGAGGATTCTGTTCCTACAGAGCCATACTAATAAAGGGAAAACGAACCCCCAAATAAAAAACCCTTTTGGCTATTTACACACTAACACACATGCACACAGTGGCTAATAAACATATCACACAACAATAAACACAAATAATCACACAATAAAATATATACACAATTAGTTCATCTGAGTACAATGAATAGACTTAAGATTTTAGGTTCGCTTTTAGTTGGTGTGAAAAGGAGCTTTAATTGAGGGTCTAATGTACGTTAGCCTCAACTCTCCACCTTATTACATTGGTGAATGGTGCTATATTTACATAGCTTGCAACGGGTTGCCCTTGTGACTGCACACTTATTATCTGTTGTGCGACAATGAAGTTCGCTCTTTATTCGTTATCAAGGTTTAAAACAATTAGGAAAACAGTATCAAAGATCGGCAAGTAAATCTAAAGCTATGAATCAAGGGAATTACAAGATTTCTTACTCATTTCACACAGATTAACGATTAACGATTAAAATTACGTTTTACAATTTACTCTTTCCAGTATTGTCAAATAAATCCATGACCCTTTATAAGTTCAATTTCCAACGTCGGTCATCTCAATCCCTCGAACTCTAGGTGTGACTTCTCTACTACAATCAAGCCCAAACACCTCCAAATACTCCCACATTTCTCACACATTAAGATCAATAGAACCATGATCATTAATCCGAACAATATCAACATTATGACCTCTATTGAGTTCCAACCCTTATATTCAACCTGAATCAGGCGATAACAAGACTCATATAGTTCGTCTAGATTCATTTTTTACTATAATACAGAACAGTAATAAACAAGTAGTGGATTCATTTGATAACCTGTATTAATAACTGAAATCGGGTACTTTACCGAATAACTCCTGGATGCACTTTTCACTCCCTAGCTAAATTACAAACTAACTTATTTATTTAGATTTTAGTTCGATATGTTAGGACCTTCAACAACCCTAGCTCATAGGTTCTAACAGAGAGAATCGCTAAGATTTTTCTAGGTTCTTGTCGTGAAGCGAGCCAAGATCCAACTGCCCCAACTTCCTCCTCCACTCCCGTCAGCGTCATCCTTCGGGTCTCCACCTCTCTCCGGGAGCTGTGGGCTTGTCTCTGTAATTTTAAAATATTCCCACGAGTAATTCCGTACATATGATTGGTTAATGACTATGACCGATCCTTGCGATTGGACGATAGTCATGCTAGAGCGTAAGCTCCGCCCTTAAAACATCATCATCAGCATCATGATGTTTTTGCTTGCTATGATTTTTTTGACTGGTTTCACTCGAGTCTAAAGCAACACGTGGAAGCAATTTACGTATCCTAGCAATTGAAAGATTGCACAAAGTCCTTTGTCTATAATGGGTTCTTAAGTATCGACTCGTCAAGCGTCATTTTTACGACTTAGTTTTAAGAAAGCGAGTCAGGTTTCTTTTGTCTAATTTAATTTTATGTTGCGCGTTGGTCGACTCTATAAATCTTAAGTTTTGTTTAAGATAATTTTTTGTTCCCTTGAATTCTGGGTAAAACTTTCTACACGTGAACGTTGCTGTCTGCGTTATTTGAAATTTATGGGCGCTAAGTCTGTATTTTATAACTTATTTGATACGCGGAAGCGATAACGCTACGTTGACCATCTCATTCAATCATAGTGAAATAAACGGATCACACACGTATGTCAGTCGAGTGTAGCCCGGCATCTTTCGGACTAATCCGTAGTCCGTCCTTTGGGAGCACACGTCACGCCACCGGACCGGGCTATACTCAACTGACATACATGAGTGATCCGTTTATTTCACTAGAAATTAAGCACCTGGATATGAACCAGCAACCTCCAAGCTGCTCAACATTTTTTTCTGTGCATTGTTATTGTATGTTGTATCTTACAAAAGTTCAGATTTCCATAAAACCGACTCGCTGATATTTAATTTCCAGCCATCAGATAGATAAAGTACCTGCCTTTTGTCAGATTTTTGTACGCGCATAATTTCGTGTAACAATAAAAGTTTTTAATTTTTACGGCTAGTTACTTCCCTGAGCAAGGAGTATAACAACGCATTCCTCCATTACCCCACGGTCAATATCCTTTTACTACCTCTCCAAAAGTTTGTCAGCATCGAAACTAATTCAATAAAATCTCGAGCATTTATACTATTTGGTTTACATACTCAAAGACAAAGTTCAAAGATTGCATCTCGGCGACGCGAAGTTTTTAATAGGAGCGACATGCATGCGTGGGTCTTTGTTCAAAACTTCAATAGGATTTAACAACGGTTGTGAGACGAAATAGTCATGCTTAAGCTCAGAACCCTTCTCATCTAGGGTTTTTGAACTTGACGCCACGTTCGCGCAGTTTGCTACGTACGACGCTGCGCGGGCGTTAATGAGACTCTGACGTTCGAAAAACGCTAGAATGAGCGGGGGCTCTTACTAAAACAAAGATAGCAATATCATCATCTATACCTACCTATAAAACAGTACCGTGACTGACTAACTGGTTGATAGACAACGCACAGCCTAAACCACTGGGCCTATAGACTTCAAATTTGGCAAACATATACCTTGAGTATCCTAAGAAGGTGTGCTTAGAAGGGATTGTTCGAAATTCCCACGGGATAGAGATTGAGCATGAGCTAGCATTTTGAAATCTTTCACGGGGTGAAAAGCCGCGGGGCATAAGCTAGTAGTGAAATAAACGGATAACTCACGTTTAGCTCGACATGTTTCGGTCTAATTCGTAGTTCTTCCACTGGGAGGACTGGGAGCGCACGACTAAGAGGCAGCGAAACGCACACTGCGTGCCAAGGCTTTGCTTGTGCGACTACTAGGCGCAGCTGCCGGCAGCGCACAGATACCCTCGTTTTCATCGGCCTTTTTATTATTGCAAAATGTAGGGTAACACACTACACTGAACACGTCACTCTGTATAAAGGATTCATTCGCACTAACCGTTGACGCAGTATTTAATACATACTTCTTTTAAATTTTCCAACTCGGGGGACTGACCATCCACTTCACAGTTGAAATATCCATGCCTCCAGTTATTTATAACTGTTGCTTTCCAAAACACGTTTTACTTGACTCGTTTCACGATTGAAATATTGTGGATCACAAACGCTTAGAGCTCGATCTATCATTGTCATTATCATCATCATCAGCCTATTTACGTCCCACTGCTGGGCACAGGCCTCCTCTCAGAATGAGAGGGCTTGGGCTATAGTTCCCACGCGGGCCCAGTGCGGATTGGGAACTTCACACACACCATTGAATTGCTTTGCAGGAGTGTGCAGGTATCTATCATTGTATTAGGCACAAAAGACAAATGACTAGAATAGTGATATTTCTGTCCTAAGGTACCGGTCAGTATGTGTTAGCTTGCAGTATACCATAGTCATATGTCTCCCACGGGTCTCCCCATGACCAAAACATCCAAAAATTTCTTAAAGCCTGAGAAATCTAGACAGAATATAGTAACTCTAGCCAAAGCCGACGTTATTTTTAATAACGAAGGTACGAGACCTATCTACACGTACACGTATCTATCTAATACATGCGAGCCATTTTACATAGACTAGACAATTTTAGTAGCTCAGGATACTGGTAAAGCTGGTTATTAAATTTAATAAAAGATGTTTCATAACGTCCGGGTGTCGTAAGCGACGTTGTGTTGAAAAATTTGTCGTTAAGTGAAATAAATTGAAAAGCATTCTTAATAATTCTAGGCGAGATAGATCTAGTAAATTAAAGGGTAATAACTTAGAGCAGGAAAGGAACGGATATGTTAACGCGGATTTCCCCTCTGCCAAAACTCTAACATTAAATTTGACTAATTTGGCCAGGGTCTGTTGATTGTGTCCGTGTTTTTGGCATTTGTGTGACAGTTTTGTTTTAGTGTGAGTTTGTAGGAACGTAACAAATTTTGATATGAGCTCAGACGTGTGTTGTACGTGTGTGTTCCTCGTCCCCCTCTAAAATTTACAAAAAAATTGTAGTGCGTAGTACATCTCTTTCTAAGTAAGTTATACTTGTAGAGTGTTCAAGATTTCATGTTCACTATAAGCACTAAGTGCCAGGCGTGTCCAGTTGTGGTGTCGATTTTTTTTATGTTTCTAATCTACTGGTGCAGACTTCACATCATGCTGTCACCAATAAAAACGGTTGAAATATTTTTAGAAAAAAATCATTTTTCTCTATTACGCACTTACATTTATCTAAGTACATATTTGCTGACCCAGACTTGCAAATAAAATACGCTTCTTTCAAACTTTATTAAAAAAACTTTGATTTAGTAGTCCTATTTTGCGGGTGGTAGGACCTTGTGCGAGGTCCTTCCGTATCGCTACCAGCAGGATTGCTTGCACTGTTGTGTTCCGGTGTGGAGAGTAAGACAGCCGGTGTAATAACGGGCACAAGAGGCATTTCATCTTAGCTCTCTACGCAACGCATCTACAAACCCCCTGAGGTTGCGGATGTCTATGGGCAGTGGTGATCACTTACCATCAGGTGACCCACTCGCTCGTTTGCCTTCCTTGTCGTATAAAAAAAATCTCTATATAAGCAATAAGTGCTAGGCCCATGTCTACTTGTGGTGTCGATTCCTTTCATTTCAAATCTATCGATCATATTTTCAGAAACTTTTCACATTTATCTATTACGAACATATCTACTTATTTGCTGACATACGCTTCTTTCCAACTTTCTTAAAAAAAACCTTAATTTTACAAGTACTCTTAAAATACACAATAGATACTTGTCGATTTCTGTCACTGTTGTTTCTTTAACAGTTTACTCTTATCTCCGTTGTCCCGATTAATCTCTCCTAAGATTAGCTGTCACAACCTCGCTATCAGTTTTCGGTTTTTTGTTCACTTCGGCAACTACGTCAATCAATTACTCTACGGATCGTCACCTCCCTTGGAGATGGGATTTGACATCCCTTTCTTGCACACACCGAATTATTTGAAATAGAATGGGATGGACTTTATTGCGGTGTGGATCAGACATGGCGTATAAAACCTTCGTTGTTTATCCGCTGTCAATTTCAATGGGAATGATGGGATGATGACATGTGGTGAATTCAGAAACTTTCTCTAAATGTTAAAACGATCGCTAAGCATGAATGCTATATTAAACTGTGACGTCGTAATAATCAGTGCCCAAATTGTTCATTAATTTCGTTAATTAAACTCAGTCAGTACGCACAAGGTCATTGGGAGCCGTGTTCGCCTTAAGAAGTCTTATAAAAAGCATCTACCTAGCCCATTGCACCGAACGACTGCTAAATGAAGATAAGGCAGCAAGTAGACCCTAATCACCCCAAAAGGGTGGGTCATAATAATCAGGACTCTTCAGACGACGAAAATGAAAACGGTTCTAGAATTTTCGTTAAAATTTCATTTGTGGGTTGACGCAAATGACATTGGAAAACAATTTGACAATGTGTCGATAAATGGAGGGAGTTTTTTCGCCGCTGCTTTGTGAAGATGTGAGGATTAAATTGTCGTGAATAATTTATTCGTAGATATGGATACTTTGTGTGCCGAAGTAGCCATGTATCGTATTTTAGAATTTGAAAATCCACTGTGCTAGAAATAGTTACAAAAACAGTAGAGATTTTTTGCGTTTGCGTAAGTAGGGTACTTCTTATTACGGATAATTGCATACTTAGTTCCTGCGGGGGAGCGGGAATGGGAATATTGTAGTACTTATATAGATAACTATGTTATTTTTAACATGAAACTACCGTGAGATTCAATTATAGTAAAATAAAACGGATCACTTAAATATTATTATATAATCACGGCGCGTAGTGTGCGTCTCGCTGAGGAAAGACTACGAATTAGTCCGAAACAGTCGGCCTAAACTCGCCTAATGTACGTGAGTGATCCGTTTTATTTCACTACTATGCTATTCACAAAAACATCTGCATATGCCAACCTCGACCCAACGATATTCTAACTATTCATCCTAATCCCTCGACGTTTCACGATTTTTGAAAGGCATTATCGTAGTCGTTAGTGGCGCTATCTCCGAGATAACCGTATCAATGGAGGCCATTAATCATCGGGAAAAAACCCTCCATTCAGCTCCAACTTATACAAAATATCGCCCAATACCGAACAAAGTGATCCAGAATGGGGAACCGCTGCGAGTTTATCCAGAGAGTTTTCCGTATTTCAATAAGACCGACAAGCAGCGAGCTGGGTTATACACAAATCCGGGGTTAACTTGACATAACCGACGACCGGATAGCCTAGTGGTTAGAGACCCTGACTATGAAGCTTGAGGTCCCGGGTTCGATCCCCGGTCGGGGCAGTTTGTATGATGAATACGAATGTTTGTTCTCGGGTCTTGGATGTTTAATATAGGTATGTATTTATCCATATAAGTATGTTTATCCGTTGTCTAGTACCCATAGTACAGGCTTTGCTTAGTTTGGAACTAATGTCAATTGTTCCATATGATATTTATTAAAAAAAATATATAATAATAATTGTGTCGTCTGATGTTACTTTAACCCGCTAGTTTCTAACCCAAGTCGGCGCAGGTCGCCGTAAGAGCAAATAATATTAGTTATTCTGTGATAAGAGTGGGGAGAATAATAATATGTTTGCATATTTTAGCTGATCTGTTGGTCGTAGTTGGTCTAAATACCCCTAGGCTGTCAGAAGTGAGCTGACGCTGTTTCGGTGTAAACAACCGTTCAACATGCCACCAGTTACACTGCCCGAGCCCGTGCGCCTCGTAGAGAGCGTTTAGTGTAGTGGTGGTGGTGATAGTTGGGTCAGTGTGGCATGTGTTGATTCGTGTAGCAGTGGAGGCGGAGGTGTTGCATGGAAAGATGCATTTGCCGCACAGATTTAACTATTTTTCACTTGTGGTCGCGGGTGAGCAAAGTAATTGTTTTTTAGTTTTTATGCATGGACATCGGCAAAGTACCGCCTGATTCAGTAAACTTTACAATTGTCAGTTTACAATGATTATAATACTCGCCACTTCAGTGTAGTAGGTACCTCTACCCGTGACCACGGCGGTAACAGTGCCATCGAAACGTCAAGGTCCGAAATGTTATTAGTAATTTTTCCCTTATCCGTCTAGCATTTAACTCAAGAACCAACACTTGCATAGAATTTCCAGCCCACGTTTAAGTAACACCCAATTTCGCGGACCTTGTTGGAAGACGAAGAAATCGCACGGCCGTTTGCCACCTGAAGGGAAATGTTTAATCATTCTCATTGCTGAATACGTCTTTATTAGCGTAGTATAGGGGCGGTTAATCGCGAGTAATTTTATTAAAGCACTATTAAGCTATCGAGACAGCGGAGGATAGTAAAAACTCTTAAGTGTCTGGCTTTTATCGACTTCAGAACAAGCTGGCATAATCTAGATTCTTTTGCATAGGGCTTGAATCTCCTCATTATGGCTCTGCAATCACATCAAAACATAAATGAGAAAAATACGACAAGTTATAACTAATGCAAGAGTTTGGGTCCTAAGCTACTTAAACAATTTAGATCTAAAAGAGGGCTTTTTCTGTAAAAGTGCATCGTTCTCTTTAAATCTTTATTAATTTGAACCCAAAGAATTACTCTATGGTTGATCTTTTAGTCCTGTTTATAATCTTATTTGGTCACACAATGATATGTCGTCCCCAAAAATAGGGTGAATGCCTTTCAAATAATAGTTTTCCATAGTACCATAATAGTTTTGCATAGGACCAAATGAGTGAATGAATGAATGTCATCATCATATGAGCCGGAAGATCTTCACTCACTGCTGGGCATAGGCCTTCCCCAAGGATCTCCATGTCGTTCGGTTGTGTTGTGCGAATGGCTTTCCGCGATCTTTACCAGATCGTCCGTCCACCTTGCAGGAGGTCTACCAACTGTCGATGTCCGATATGTCGTCGCCACTAATGAATCTATGCGTTGTCGCCTGTTTGAATACACTATTAAACAGACCTATATATTAGACAGAAATTCAGTCATTTCCCTACGTCCAAGTATGTGCCATGTTTCGTTGAATCATTCGTACTAATGAATCCATCTATAACTTCTTATTACAGAACCTGAAGAATTATTCTAAAGCTTATTATTAAATTCCTTGAAGTATTTAAACGCTGATCTCTTAACCCTCTTATCTTTTCATTAATGCGGTAAACGTTTCAGTGCAAGTGGCTCAGTAATATCTCTCGGGGTGCAATTACTCGTCGCTGCACACAGTTTTGTGATCTGGGGAATTTTACGTCTTTGTTTTCGAAAATTATGTTATTCACTCCTTTCTTCTTCCCTCTTCTTTCTTTCTAATTTATTTTCCTTTTTTTTAGTTTTTCTTTGTTTTTGGGTCTAGAGATTAGACCAATATGAGTATGCTAGTATACAAATATTGAAGACTTCAATAACATACTTGAAAAACCGACCGATTAAAAATAACCACGCTCAAAAGACACTTCGATATAACCTGCCTGTACTACTTCATACTTAATAGCAAGAGCCAAATGAGGGTTTAATTGACAAGCAAAATACGGCTCCGGTAGTCCTGGTTAATATCCGTTTGATATTTCTGTCACGTTTGAGATTAAAAGTAATGGATTAAATTAGTTTGCTCCTCCGCGAACGTTTGGGATTGCTAATTAAATTATAAGCCAATCACATACTTGTAAACATAATAAAATTGGGAAAATAATAATTGGATCTGAATCAAGACCAAAGTGAAAGACGTCTTGGAAAAGTGGGCGTGGGCAGGGCACTTTGCGAGAATGAACGAGAGTGGCTGGATGGTCTTGAAATGGAAATCCAGAGCGGACACTAAAGGGCGCGGCAGATCACCGCACGGCAGCGCTGGATGGATGATATTCGACGGCACGGAGGTCGAGACTGGATGAGACGGGCACAAGAACGCCAAGAGTAGAAGTAGAGGGAAGAGGACTACATCCAAAAGTGGATCAACAAAAGGCCACCATGATGATGATGATACTTGTCAAAGATGTCAAACGGGCTCCTTTATTTTCTGATAGTTTACTGGCCGAAAACCCTAATTTGTAAATATTCTTCTTGTCTTATGCGTTGTGTCTTATTGTTTCCAAAGTCCCGCACCTCCCTCGAAAAATGTCAGATTGTGCTCAGTTTAGTTAAAAGAAGCTCCCGTATATAAGCGCTTTGCAACCTATTTCAGCAAAACGTATCAGAAACATTCATATAAGTTGATCCCAATAATCCTAAATCTGAAAATTTACTTCACAAACTGTTGAACTGTTTCACATCATTTCCTTTCACATGTTACAGCGACTCAAGTCATTAAAACTAATGCTGATTTAGTTAAGGTTCTTATTACGACCGATTAAGGGAAATAGGTCATGCGAGTTAAACTACATCCAAGGGTCGAGGGTAAATAAATTTAATTATCTCATTCTGCAAGGGCTTTTGCAAAAAAAAAGGACGGCTCATGCTGAATAAGGCTTGACTAACTTGTTGGTTTAGGTACATAATAGTATTAAGCTTAACCTGCTTTGCCGTATCCAGTCTTTCGTGTAAGATGAATGGTCATGCCCGTAATATGAGTAAAATGTTTATCGAAAACGAAGTTCTTTAGGCACTTGTCCCATCGTCGACGAGTAGCGGGAAGCGAGTGTTTTTTTGGTATGAACATTTTATCGCTCAGCGACAAAAAAGCAACTTTCATGGTAAGACATTTCGCTTCTTGCTACTCGCCGGCTATGGTACAAGTGCCTTCAGCCTATAACGAGTAGGTATAGTAATCTACACGTAAACTTTCTTTCTCGACAAAAACTAACGTTCTATAGGAGTAAAATTCTGATAGGACTCTTTTTCTAAAATATAGTAACGCAGTTCAATATGATTGTCAAACAAAAATTAAGTTAAGGTGTGTCTGTACTGCAGTGGAGTATAGTAGTGAGGTGCTATATCCTGATTGGTCGATTCTGCTAGTCTCCATCATCATTTCAATGGAGACGCACCCTATGGTTGGCCTTAGACATGTGAAACTATTCTTAGGTTTAAAGCTCTCTGTAATGAAAATGTGGTTGCAAGGAAGTAAATAAAATGTTTTTAGTTCATGAATATTTATCATTTACTGTAAACAAATAATAGTGTTGTTGTCTTACTGATTGGAATAAACCAGCACATGATTTTGTATTTTATTTACTGGGTTGCAGACATAATATTACAAATGTATAAAAACCAACTTTGCTACCATAAAAAAAAACATGCAGATGAGAGTTTAAAGCATTAAGTAGTAACTTTTTAACCAACATCAATTTTAAAGAAAATTCAAATTACTGAACCGATTTTGTTAATATGGGACCAACTTGGTCAACTTGGGAGTATAATAGTATCCTTCCAAATACCTAAAAAAATATATAGTTATGTATGAGGTAACATTTTTTTAAGGTGTTTGAAAATACACTATAACATAGTCACATCTCTTTTGTGAAGTACCTACTACTGTTCAATTGTTAACAATTACTCACCAAAATAGCATCTCGAGGGTTCCGGATGAGCAGGACAGCCACCTGAAACTTGTCTGGTGGAGGGGCTTCATGAGTCTTCACCACCAGCACTGTGCCATCTGTCACATTCTCAGCTGGGAAACCACGAACTTTGAGGCCATAGTCCATGTACACTGAACCCGTCAATATGCCTGAAATCATAAAAATAATTCCTTTCATTATACATATGTTCCTTGTATCTATGTATACATCTGTTTTTGTCCTGTTACCTGTTGCTTAATGTTTTATGTACAATAAAGAGATATTATGCATAATCACTGCATTTTCTGTCCTGGACATTACAAGCCTCCAATCTTAAAAATGAACAAAATGATGAAACATTTTATGAAATTTTAAATAATAATATGACATTTTATCAGTAAAGTAACTAGGTAATTGAAATAAAAAAGGATTTTTTTAATTCTTCAACACTGTTTTCTTTTATTTCTTTTCATTTGGAATTTTTTTTATCCTTTTCCAACTTTGACATAACATAGTAATTAGAAATTCATAAATTTCATAATATTCATACCTATTTTAACATACCTACCTCCATTGAATCACTTTGTAATTATGATTATGACAATCCCTAGTGGAGATCATTTTTCAATTTCAATTGTTACACTTGTTTGTGTTCAAGGTTTAGTTATTTATTAGGTATTAAATTTATTTATTTATAAATAATTGATAATTGATAATTATATTGGTGGTCCCATTGTCACCAAGACGTGATCTGATGATGGGATACCAGGAAAATGAGGGCAACCCTCAAATTTTATAGGCACTTATTATGTGTTTCATATATTTTCTAAGGCTAATCAAGTATTAGAGTCTGGTAGTCATCATCTCATGTTGATGAGCTGATGATGGAAGGTACAACTCCTTAACGGTTAGGAGTTGGAGGATAATTCTGAAAATGTAAAATCAACGTAAAATTGTGAAACAAAAATCTTTTAACTTAAAAGTAAAACCGCCTTAAAAAAACCTTAGAAAAAAAACGTAAAATAAAATGCATTTATTTCGGACAACACAAATTTCGGAATTTTAGGCTTTAGTTTCTGTTGTCCGAAATAAATGCATTTTATTTTATGTTTTTTTTCTAAGGTTTTTAAAGTGAGTGTTACCTGAAAGTTACAATGTCTTTACATAGAAAGATATTTTTGCTACTATAGGTAGGTCTACGAAATTTTTATGTGGAATCAGCCAGAATTTAAGCAACATTGCATCCCAACTGTCGTTGAAATAGGAACCTTTAACACCTCACTTAACTTTTGTCTAACGAGCTACTTACAAGAAAATAAATTAAAAATTTACGTGCACCAGTTACTAGGCAACCATAAACCTAAGAAAGTAGCGCTATAACGTCGCGTATCACTGCAGCCACTCAGCCGTCTGGGTCCGACGCGAGCACAATGCCTTCAAGTCTTCACAACTCTCCTCGAGTCTTCCTTCAATTAATTCACTAAGTAATTAATCATGAACTCCTCGATTCGGCGTTACAAAGAGATTAATGGAATATTTAATCGAAACGTCTATTTGAATATTTCTGTTTTCGTTCAAGTAAATTGAAATACTTTAAGGTATGCGGGCGAGACAGTCAGTTTGGGATTTTGGAGTTAATGCGGCGTGATTGTCCGGGCTCGGACCATCGTGAAGTTCGAAACTTAGTACCTAGTCTGGTCACGAAACGTGTTGGGTCATACAAAGTTGTCAATAGACAGTTTTCTGCACGTATGCCTTTGATGATTTCATCTCAGTTTTTTGGGTTTGTATTTTTGGCATGAACTGGGTTTCTGATTTATTAATGAAAAAGGGGTTTACTCTGCAGCTGATTTAAACTCCACCCTATTTATATTACAATCGAAAATGCTATTTAATTATTTTTATACTTGATCTCTTTTTTAGTAGAACCCCAGTAATAAGTGATATGAAAGTTACGGCCGAAACAATAATTTTGGTTTAGGTTTATATTATCAAATTATTATCAAAACAAACGTACAAAGACGAAATGATTTGTTTTAGGGATATCTTTCTGTCTAACCTTTGGACGATTGACTAGACATAAGAATCTATAGACAACACAATATATTGCACTACAAGTAGAATTTATTGAAATCTTGTTCCTGCATTTTCCGGTAGCTTCGTCAAATTGAGCGTACTTTTCCGTAAAGCCATATTTTATGGCTCATTGCCAAGCGAAAAGACTTCGTTCGCAACACACAGCACGGACGGAAGCACATCCTGTTTAGTGATAAACAGTCTTGAAGTTGTAAACTTATTTTCCATGAAGAAATATTGTTAAACAATTTCTGGAAAGTTGGTTGGTAAAACAAATTTTATTTAGTGGAAAGTGACTAATGGTTTCTAATGTGACTAATGGTAACGACCCAAATGTTGGCTTTTGATTTTATACCGTACAATTAGACCATTATGAATCTATACTATCTTTATTAATATTATAAATGCGAAAGTAACTCTTCACGGAAAAAACCGCTGCACTAATCTAAGTGAAATTTGACAAGAAGATAGTTTGAACATTGAGGAATAATATAGGCTACTTTTTGTTCGGGAAAGTTGTATAATAGTTCCCGCGGGATAGCGATAACAGAAATCTACGCAGACGAAGTCGCGGGCAACAGCTAGCTTTACATATTTAGAAACAGACGCAGATAGCTAATAGGTCAACTAGATGTACACTCAAGAGCAAAAAAACGGGTCACTTTGTATGGAATTGTTCATACAAAGTGACTCGTTTTTATTGTTCTTGAGTATAGTTCTAACCCTTACACGTTCCCTGGGCACATGCCTCCTCTCATGGTAAGAGGGGTTGGACTACTCTTAATATGTCGAAATAATTACATTTCTACTACTAGCATCTTGCAAAGTATCGGCCCAGATGCACTTTGAACTCGCCTTCTGATTGGTCATCGAAGCCCAAACTTTGAGAAACACAAATGAAATCCGGCCATCTTTAAAATAAGGGTGACACTAGTGACACACTCGACGTGTCGCGCTAATGAACGTCGGGCAGAGGGCGCTCGAGTCGACTCGGCTGTTTTAACGGGGAAGGAAAGTTTGTAAAGATTCAGACACATCCTTAAATATACGGGTTATAGTACAGGTAGTGCCACCAGAGTTGAGGTCTCGCACAGATAATCGTTATATTTCATCAAGTTAGACATAATTAAAACGGGATATTGACCGCGATTATAAGGTTTGATGAGTTCCCGATATTTCGATGCAGTTCCATGCATCATGATCACGGGAAAACTGACGAAACGAGGGTAGATACTATTAATGTTGCGCAGACCGGGCAACATTTGGAGGTTTTCATTATGTCTAATGCAATTAACCGCGAATCATTTAAAACTGTTATTTCGTTAAGTTACTGGAAATCGGATAATTTTTTCCTTCTTGCTTTATGAGCCCTAATCTTCGTTCATTAAATCTCATTATTCCATTAATTATTTATAGAGCAGCTGAAAATAAGCAAGCGATTTATTAAAAATACATACTTATTTCGTTTCCTTCCCTTATAGACTGAATATATAATTTAACTTAAGTTCTTACAGTTTTATTTTACATTCAGAGACGTGAATTATTATTTTATTAGTTTAATGAAATGAAACTTGAAATTCCAGGATATTGTAAACCTACGCAATAAAAAATGTTGTCACAGAAAATGAATAAATATGAGAAATAGTCTTAGCGATGTTAAAAGCATTTATCAATAAGGGTGGGGGGTTTACTCTTAATATGAAACTACCGTGAGACTCAATCATATTGAAGTAAAACGGATCACTCACATATATAAGCCAAGTTTAACCCGACATCTTTCGGAGTAATTCGTAATCCTTCCTCTGGGAGCGCACAGACATAACGTGTCGGGCTAAACTCGACTTATATACGTGAGCGATCCGTTTTATTTCACTATGGGGGTTTACTTTTGTTTAGTGACTATTTAATAGGTTCCTCATCTCCATACATTGTTTCCACTCACCGCAAAATAACCTAACCACTTAAAATTAAAAACAGAAACTCAACTGTAATTCTGGGAAACAATATATGCTATTATGTCACTCCCACAACTGAGACGAATTCAATGACACCTCACACGTTGTGAAATCCGTCAAACAGTTTAGGCTGTAGAGTTTGCCCAAGAATTAGACATACATACATACATACGCTCGAAAAACATAACCCTGATTGGGCAGTCGGGTAATAATACAAATACCTAAACAGGGGAAATAAAAATGCCCATCTATTAACTTCCAAGTCCCTAGAGCCGAAGGCGGGCCAGTATCTTTCAATTCTGTTCGTTGTTTGCCATAAATTATGTCATTTTGATGCCGGTTCGAGTCCGATGCTTATTTGTTTTCGTGATCTATCCTCTAGATTCTGTTCTCTAGAACAAAGGTCATTTTTAAAGGGTTTGAACTAAGTGTTGACGTTTAGTTTTCGTTGGAGTTGCAGCTAAATTACTAACCATCTATGGACATGTGTTCGCAATAAATGAATTATTATTATTATTAATTTAGGCTTTTGTAAAGCGGGTTTTAATAGTTGTTTACGGGGTTTTTTTATACATATAAGAGGGGGAAAACGACTAGGCGGGTCACCTGATGTAAAGCTATCACCGCCGCCCATGGATACCTGCAATACGAGGGAAATCACAAATGTGTTGCCAGCCCTTTAAGGAATAGGTAGGTTCGTTTTTTAAAGACCCGCACCCAAAGGGTACCAACGGGCCCCGTTGTACATTACTGATCCTCCGCTGTATGTCCGTCCGTCTGTGCGCTGTTTAATGTCAATATAATGTTAGACTAACTAACAGCTTTGATTAAATAGGTAGGTATCTAAGAAATCTTTGCGGGTGGTAGGACCTTGTGCGAGGTCCGTCCGGATCGCTACCACCATCTTACTCGTTAATCTTGCCGCTAAGCAGCAGTGCTTGCACTGTTGTGTTCCGGGGTGGAGAGTAAGACAGCCGGTGTAATAACGGGCACAAGAGGCATTTCATCTTAGCCCTCTAGGTTGGCAACGCATCTGCAAACCCTCCGGAGTTGCGGGTGTCTATGGGCAGTGGTGATGACTTGCCATCAGGTGACCCACTTGCTCGCTTGCCTTCCTCGTTGTATAAAAAAAAAAAAACAAATGAATATATTTGATGCAGGTTATTATGTGCTTTTACAGTGTGCTTTTACGGTTCAAATTCCAGCCTTCAAAAATGATAAAAGCCCTTCTAAAAACCTCACCTCTTTGTTTTGCTTATTCAAAGAAACTACATATTTGTATATGTATGGTTTCATACACGTGACTCAGCATTCGTACATATCTATGCTTTAGAGTATTAAAACAACCGGAGACGTCAACGGCAGGCCTAGTTTTGAAAACAATAAAATAGTTAGTTAGTTAAAATAGGTTTTCTCTTCTTACTACCGGAAATGTCAATGTGACAAATAAGGAACACAAACGAACGAACTTTAACGGTATTTTAGTTAAAATGGGTTTATGAATAACAGGGTACAAGTCCGGCCATACCCGTTAAATCTTCGTCGTTTTAAATCGGGGTCCCTCTGAAAACCAGCGCCGTGACCCCAGCCGCGGCACAATGCTGGAAGGGATCCTGTTCAACGTCTTTGTTCACTTCTCTTAATTGTTTTTTATTTTATTATACTTGTCAATTGTGTACGTTGAATAAATATTTTTCTATTTCTATTTCTATAATGCCGTTTGTTCACCGCCGCCGTCACCGGTCACCGAGAACGAGATGACGGCGTCGAAGTAGCGATGGACTCTTCTTCTACCCCGATATAGTTATGTGCGCATGACTGCTCCGGTTGTATAATGCTTCGAGGCCTAATCCGACATGTACAAACAGCCTACTGCTGGCTTGTATAGATTACTTACACGCAGAACATAATCTATTATGATAGTCTGCTCTAGTTTGTACAAATATTGCTGTAGATTCTTTTGGTTACCCGTGAAGCGATGTGAAAATGGTTGCCATTTCTTTTTGTGTGGGTTTAATAATAACGTGAGATGCTTCCAAAAAAATAACGAGGTTCCTATAGGAAATATATATATATATATATGATGAATACCAGCTAAAAAACCGCTAAGTATCTAAATATGCGTCAAGAGTTCAAGACGGCATTCCCAATATAGTTTCGAATTACGGCGTATTCATTTATATTCCTTTTTAAATATTCCTGTTTTAAAATGTATGACTGTAATAAAAATACTCCAAAATCCGTATACTATAAGTAGGTAATTGTTATAAATGGACAATAATAACTCTACAAGTAAAAAAGAAACAAAAAACATGCAAGACGCTAGAAGCACAGTTGAAAATAATTTTGAGCGTCTAGAAAATTAAAAATATTTTTCAAGAGATACATGAACATGAAAGCATGTTTGTTACTGCGTTAAAAACACCCCACCCCAGAAACAGTTTAGAATATTTTTTCTCTATTCTTTCATTCACCACTAAACATTACAAGTTGAGACTGGTAACTTTCACGTTTTAATTAGCAGAAAACGTTTGCTCAGCAAAATAAATAAACTTTTATAATTTGAAAAGTTTTTTGGATGCGCTTGCCGCGATTTAAACTGATATACCAATAATGGCTTTGTGTTTTGAAACTTACCTACGTACCTACGTACTCGTAAAATTGTATTTGAATAAGAAAGTTGAACTACGTAGTTACCACTTGAATCGAATAGATAGTGGGATTATCTCAATGGCAGTGTCGTTTGAAAGTGATGTGTTTTCTTACAAAAATACACGGAAAAATAAATGTGACCGCCCGTTTTAAATCATGATTCACCGCAGAGTAAATGCCTCCAAAATATCTTATGTAAGCAGTTTTATTTGAACGCGGGCCAATACTAAAAAGGAACAGTAGGCTGGCAGCTTATTCAAATAAGAATTCTATTAAAAAGCTTGAATGCAAAGCATTTCGTTATTTACTAGCAAAGAGTTTCGTTCTCCAATTTTCTAGCCTCAAGTGTCAGAGTACTGTCGAATCGTTTATCAGAATCTAATTACCAGGGTTCGGACTTTCATCGCACGCTAAGATGGAAGTGAACTTTGGAGTAGATTTAACATTAGAATTTAACTCTTATTGATACTCATTCTATGAAAATAATCGATTTATTGATTATTTTTGTTTTTATTTTTATGAAACATTCATAGAATGAAATTCAACATACAATGACAATGCAAAGAAAAATCTGTTAAGCAGCTGTCCAGCTGCTTAACGGATTTTTCTTTGCATTGTCATTGTATGTTGATACTCATTCTACTAAAACAACTCCTTTTGCCCTCTCTGACAACAACAACGTTGCACAACTACGCTGCTCAACTGATAGAGCCACCGGGAATATAAATTCCCCATTGCACACCACACCTTTACTATACAATGACAATGCAAAGAAAAATCCGTTAAGCAGCTGGACTTGAACCAGCAACCTCGGTTATCCGTACCACCTTTACTAGTTTTGTTTGATTACTATAAGACAACGTCGACGGAGCTCCGCCTCGCGGCGCTCCTATTCCGCGTCTTGACGCAACTCTTGCCTAACCTAACCTTTTAAATAGAATCATAGTCGTCGAACGAAAACTAATAGGTGCGCTATAGGGAAGAACAGCCTAGTTGTGCCGTAGGTCAGAGACTCTTTTCGCGTTGTCGCGTGAATCAAATAGGACTTTAGTATGAAACCGTATGCATGAGAGATATTGGCTCTTGCAGCTAATAATGTTGGGAAAAGTTGCTGGAAGGAGAAAACTGGTCGCAGACGAAAGTCATGGCTGAGGACCATACGGGAATGGACGGGAGTCCCGAATGCCGCCGAGCTCTTTCGCCACAGGGAGAAATATGCTGAGCTGACTGCCAACCTACACTAGTTGGAGAGGCACCAAAAGAAGAAGAAGATGAAACCGTATGCAGCAAGTCCTTGTCTCTCATTAACGTGCAGAAAATTTCAAAATATACTGATTTCGGCTTCTACGTCAAATACCTCCTTAGTCCAGCATCGCTACCTATCACATTGAAATGCCTGAAAATCTGCCATTCGCTTGCTGTGCCTGCGCTACTAGCTTCCTTATCTCGGAAGATTCATTGCGCAGTGTCTGCAAAGCTTACGGCAGATAAATCGGACAAAGCCACGAAACCATTTACTGTCTGTCACTGCGAGTAGGGAATCAAACGTCGATGTGGGTAGAACTAACCAAAATGGTTATTAGCCATCGAGGCTTCTAAACGGGCAAAGTTTTTCTGCAATATGTGGCAGCAACTATTACTGTCTGAATCTTATTATGAAAGCTAGACAGAGACTCCTATAGTTGCCGGCCACATATTGTAGCAAATATATAGCATGCTTCTGTTAGGCTACTCATTATTTTATAACATTTATAATATACACGCGGGTGTTAACATAACAAACGTCACTCTTCCTTTCCACCCTGGCCTACGAAAACGACTAAAATCACATCGACGCGTCGGGCGTGAAACATCAAAAGGATTAATTATTACCCGGGGACCTCTGCTAATGAATCCGAATTCGAAATTTAAATTCGGCATCATCCCTAAAGCCTGGGATCCGAATTCGTTTTTTTTTCTGATTGAAAATGAGGCCGAAAAACGAGGGACCAGTCGTTCATTTGCAATCAGTATTTTGTATAAAATTCTGTTTCGAGCGACGAGGATATTTATTCTCCCTTGAGTTGGTGACGTATGTTTGCATGTTTAAAATTATGTTCTAACTTTGATGGACCTTCATTTGTTTTGACGATTGCTGAAAGAGAGCTAGCGCGAGTCAAAAATCTGCTAGGATTGCTAGTGTCGAGTAGGTAAGGTCTATCTATCGTTCTCTACCAATAAGGTTGAAATTTCAATATACAAGCAAAGCAGTTCTAGCCTTTTTTGTAAGTAACTGGTTTGCGGTTTCAAGAACAAAAGCAGATGATACCATTGTATAGACATAATGGCAATTGTGATGGCTGCTAATTGAATCGGCTCACTTCAAAAAGTTTAAACTATAGCAATAGATAGTTAAGGTAAACGTCCCAATGATCGACACGTTGATTCCATTAATTGACAACATTTCGTATTTTTGAGACTACAATTTGATTAATTGTCTGCAATCTACTTTGAAAGAGGAGCAAACCTACGATTTTAAATTTTCATTAGGATTTGTAATTAATTTATTATTAATTGATTAAAAGGTACTTATTCCAAAAGGACGTAACTCCGAAACTACTCTAGTATGGATCAATTGCCTTTGTCTTGTCACGATCAAAAAAACAAAACCCAAGATGTCAAATCTGACATTGTCAAACACAATATGTGTCATGTCAAATTGTTGTTGTGCTTGTGGTTTGTCTGAAAAAGGCAAAGGTATTACACCCATTCTTGCGTAGTTTTGGTGGAATTGTTAATTTTATTTTATTCTCTTGCATTTAAAAAAATAAGTAATAGTATTTTTTTATAAACATAGTGGTGTGTTCAGGAGGCAAAGCCCTTTCGATACCTATATTAATTTCCAGGTGTGAAAAATATTAAATGTTGTCAATTGACACCCGTTTGTCACCTTTATTGCTAGGTATTAAGATTTAAGGTGTCACTATTGGGACAGCAACGGGCACGTGGACCTTAAATATTATTCGTATAGGTACAAGTTTTGTGTGTACCCCTGGCAATGAGAGCGAAACGTCGAGGTAATTAAATCTCGACTTTTTCGTCCTGTCGACTCGACGAAGTAATTTATGTAGGATCCATGCTCACTTTTCTTTAAGATGGTTTATTAAGCGAGCTTAAACTCTGAATATCCGAGATTTTTTTTTTCTAATTTAACTTTTAATAGATACAGACAATTTTAACTCTAAATATGTAGGTATTTGACCTGAAAACCCTGGTTAATTTTTTAAACTTTCGGTAATCCATTTCTTTAGTTTTTGTTTAGTTTTAGCGACACTAACGAACAGCAAATGATTTATACAAACATAATAGATTGAGATGTCCCATTATATTTATTTATTACTAGCTTTTGCCCGCGACATCGTAAGCGTAGAAATAATTCGACTTGAAATTATTTCCTCATCTCAACCAATTAAAACAAAAATTTAAGACCCGTCTCAAATCCCGTAAGTTAACACAACATTTATTTGAAGATACTAGCTTCTAAAGAGACGGACTTTCATAATAAACTTTCATCTCCTATTTTACTCCCTTAGGGATGGAATTTCAAAAATTCCTTCCTTAGTGGATGCCTATACCGCAGTAGGTATACTATCTATGTAAAAAATTCAAGGCTCTAGGTCCAGTGGTTTGGGGCTGTGCGATTTTACATGTATAGAGTTTTATTTTTTAACCGACTTCAAAAAAGGAGGAGGTGCTAAGCATTCAAAGAATATTCCGCTCGCACCGCACCGACTTCATATTTCTGCTGCTTAGTGCTAGGCCATAAAACTTTAGGCTTTAATTTCTGTTGTCCGAAATAAACGCATTTTATTTTATTTTATTTATTTATCATTATTTTAGAGGATTATTTTACGTTTTTTTTCTAAGGTTTTTTTTGAAGGCAGTTTTACTTTTTTGTTAAAAGATTTTAGTACTTAAATACTTAATTTACAATTAGAAATACATTTTTCTTTTAAAAACAGAAAGGGCACCCACAACTTACTTATTTTTTTATATGACGAGGAAGGCAAACGAGCAAGTGTGTCACCTGATGATCACCACTGCCCATAGACACCCCGGAGGGTTTGCAGATGTGTTGCCAACCTAGAGAGCTAAGATGAAATGCCTCTTGTGTCCGTAATTACACCAGCTGTTTTACTCTCCACGTCGGAACACAACAGTGCAAGCACTGCTGCTTAGCGGCAGGATTAACGAGTACAAAGCTAAGACAATGCGCTATTACCGTTTTAACTCGCATCAAAAATATCAAAATGCGATTTTACAGTTCCAAACGAAATGCTTAAACCAAAACGTTAGCTGTGATTGGGTCACCAGAGGGTCGAGCACGACTTTACGAATGCTGCGTAACGTTACGGTTGTCGTATCGAGATCGAGAAACCTCATACTAAATTTTAGTTTTAAATACGCTCACGGGCGGGCGCTGTTCCAAACGTCATACAAAACCGACAACTTTTACTATTCGATTTTACGTGACGCAGCATTCGTAAAGTCGTGCTCGACCCTCAGCGCGGGATCAGCTAAAGCTCTTTTTGTTGTGTGCATTAATCGCCGGCCTTGCGCTGAGCCAAACGTCCTTGAGATGAGACCCACACTTGGTGGAAATTTACATTTTAATGGAACGCAATGATAGCTATCGCGATTCAAAAATCCGCTAGGATATGGTCGGGTGTGGTCTGTCTGTGCGCCACCAATAAGAGACTAGCTACTGACCTATGATTGGTGAAAATTGACAGATAGAGCTCACTCAAAACTGCGATCCTAGCGGGTTTTTGACTCGCGATAGCCCTTTTTGGGTATGCTGTCTTCTCTATGCATTTAGACCCTGACCTGACGGAAAATAGAGGGACGTCATAACGTGTTTATTTGTGTCTGTGTCTGGCGTCGCAGTTCTCAAACGCATGAACTGTGTCGGACGCGGTTTTACTAGTAGAAAGTTCGTTGAAAATTGATGAAATATACATTTCATGTCATCATGTCAAATAATGTTTTATTTATTTGACATGATGACATGAAATGCATATTTCATCAATTTTTGTTATTTGACATTTGGAGACCATATACATCTCCGGTTTATGTATATGTATTATTATACTTATTATTTGACCGTGGAGGCGTTTTACACCTCTGCTGATTTTAAATTTAGTTTAAATTGACCCTAGAGACTATACATCTCTAAGCCATTTAGATTAAGTCTTATATTATAGTATTAATTCTGGGACCCTATACATCCCTTTGTAATTTAAATTTTCACAGATATTTGACCTGGAGACCCTATACATCTCCTGCTCAATTAAAACGTGCCAGTGAAGTAAAGTGTTCTGGTTTTGCTGTTCTAATAATTACTTTTTACACTTGTTTCTAAAATGCGGTATTTTTTCTCTCTCTTAATCTTTTAATGACAGAGTGAGGTTTCTTTGTGTAGTTTGTCTGTGGTTGCGTATTGTAAGAGCTAATGTAACTTGTTTTTAGAAAAAATGACTTTGTGCCAAGTTTCTTGCGGCGCATTCTTCTTGGCAATCATGGTCTTTCCGAAAGCGCTGGTAGACTCAAAAAAAATGACGTGTAAAAGAGCATTCAACTAATATTTGCTGAATAAAATTTTGAATTTTGAATTTTGAGTTGTTAATTGCGATGGTTCGTCTAAGTTTTGTCGAGTTATTATTCCTTTTGGTGGTCCGAATTAATATACACCTATCTAATATTTATATACGTATTATATATAAGTATCTTTGTCCATTGTTTAGTATCCATAGTACAGGCTTTGCCGAGTTTGGGGCTAGGTCAATTTTATTTGTGTCAATTGTCTCATTAATATTTATTTATTTTTATTTACTTACGCAGTTAGTGTGATACTCGCACATTATAATCCCGCATAAGGACCTGCAAAATACTTCATACAAAACCAGTTGTATATTTTGCTTTTTCTACCTACAGGGCGTTAAATTCTTATGAACAAATTAATAAAAAAAAATCAACAGGACTATTAATAAAACAGAATCACCTTACTGATCCATCTTACCAGACCATCTAGCTTATGTACTTGTAACTTGTCATCCCTCTATTATTAATGATACTAATCTGACATAAATATGTACCTAAATGACAAAGCAGGCTTCCCGCTAGCAATTGCACTCTTCAAATCTGTTTGACACTCACCCTCGTCAATGTCACGAGAGGTTTGATATTAATATGACGCCGATGGGGGCTACCACATTATGCTAGTTTTTGTTGGTCGTTCTTTATCTTTTCCGTATGAGATTAGGCAAAAAGGGCTAAATGAGTTTTCTGCTAAAAATTTCAATTTTAATAAAACAATTTTTTGCCGACTTTGCTTTTTACTGTCTGTAGGTACTTGTATTTTCATCTGACTTATATTTCCGTATCAAATTTCAAGTCAATCTAATCACTGGAAGTGAGTTAAAAAATTTGCTTGCAAGATCTTACCCTAACATTCATACCCACAATAACTACATACTTACTGGTAAATAACTACATTGTAAGTTAATAAAAACCTTGTAAAAATTATATTATATACTTTATCAGGATTAAGCAGCCAAGGTTCCATTAGTTCTATGGAACTTGACGTCATCGGACAAAACTGCTCAATTTTTTACTTTCATACCGGTTTGCTCTATTAGAACAGATGATACATATAATAAATGATTATTATTATTGTTATTATTATTATTATTATTCCCGTATATTTATTATAATCTTAGGCTAGGTTTTCACAATATTCATATAAAAAGTAATAAAACAACATTAATACAAAATATAAAAACATTATAAAAACCTAACCTAGGGTGCCACCGGCAGCGAGGCGGGGCCTAAGCTACCGGTGGTCAGGGCGACAGAGAGAGGAACCTCCTGACTATCCGAGCCGTGTCCAGGAGTACCGCCTTCTGTATCTGACCCTTGACCCAACCATCTAGCGAGAGCCTTTTAAGGTGATGGTCAAGGCTCTTCGCTATTAGACCGTTCGCCGAAACGACTATCGGGACAGTGATCGTCGAATCAACAGGCCACATGGCGGTAACCTCGTGAGCCAAGTCAAGGTACTTGCTGACTTTGTCCTTCTCGGCCTTCACGAGGTTCACGTCATGGGGGATCGTGATGTCGACGAGCACTGCCTGGCGCTTCGATCGATCTATCAGCACGATATCAGGTTTATTGGCGACAATAGTCCTGTCCGTGATGATAGATCGATCCCAGTAGAGCGTGACACGACCATTTTCAAGAACTGGTGCAGGTGTGTACTTATAGTACGGCACTTCGAAGTCCACAAGACCGAATGAAAGAGCAAGTTGCTGGTGAATAATCCTGGCTACAAGGTTATGTCTGTGCAAGTACTCGCCGTTAGCAAGACTAGAACAGCCAGAGATAATATGCCTGAGTGACTCCCCGGGACGGCGGCATGCCCGACAGATGTCGACCGTACCGTCCTTCAGGATATACCTACGGTAGTTATTAGTCATGATAACTTCGTCCGCAATTGCACAGGCAAAACCTTCGGTTTCCCCGAAGAGGTCCCCGAAGCGTAGCCAGTTCACCGACGCGAGGAGGTCTACATCGGGCCCCATGAGGGCCTTGTAGAACCGCCCGTGTAGCTCCTTACTCTCCCATTCAGTCTTGCGGTCCTCGGTGCTCCATACCTTAGGTCTGCGCCAGTTCTCTTTTGCCAAGGCGAGAGGAGTGAAGGATTTGTCCACCGCCACTACATCGCGATGCATCCCACACTCGTTGTTCAGGAAAAATTCCCTAAGACTGCACACCTCACGGTTGTGGAGGTCCTGGGCATTTAAAAAACCACGACCTCCACATTTCCGTGGAATGTACAGTCTCATAACAGACGAGCGCGGGTGTAGCATGCGATGCGCAGTGAGCAATGAACGAACCCTTCGATCCAGGGCATTCAGCTCAGTCTGATTCCATCTTAGTATGCCAAAGGAGTATATGAGCAGGGGCATCACCCAGGAGTTGAAGGCGCGCACCTTGTTGCCACCCGACAAAAGACTATTGAGTACTTTTGCCAGGCGGCCAAAGAATCGCTCCCTCACCGTCTGTTTGATATCCCTACCTTCAATACCCAAGGACTGTGACATACCAAGATATTTATAGGTTTCAGTTTCGGAGACAGATCTGAGGGACATTGTCTCAGAAAGTTGTAAATTCGGTGAATTTACAACTTTTTCCCGCTGTACATGTATGACTGCACACTTGTCTACACCAAACTCCATTTTGATGGCATTACTGAAGACTTCTGTTGTTTTCAGTAACTCCAACAAGTTCTTGTTGTTTGGTGCAAATAGCTTAAGGTCATCCATATAAAGTAGATGAGAAATGACCTCACCCCCTCTCCGGAGCCGACAACCTAGTCCTGAATCCGTCAGCAGAGTACTGAGCGGATTCAGTGCTAGGCAGAACCATAATGGACTTAATTATTATTATAATTATTATTATTATTATTATTATTATTATTATTATTATAATTCTTTCATACCGTTCTATAGCACAAAGTGGTGCCATTTAGCCTTATTCCCATTTATGTTCTCTGGCGTCAATGAGAAGCTAGCTAGAGTTGAAATGCTAGGTATATAATAAAGTGGAACAAGTAAGTAAGTAATAAATAGATATATGAAGTCGGCGCGGTGCGAGCGGAATATTCTTTGAATGAAGCACCGACTTCATATATCTGCTGCTTAGTGCTAGGCCATAAAACTTTAGGCTTTAGTTTCTGTTGTCCGAAATAAACGCATTTTATTTTATTTATTTATCATTATTTTAGAGGATTATTTTACGTTTTTTTTCTAAGGTTTTTTTTTTGAAGGCGGTTTTACTTTTTTGTTAAAAGATTTTTATTTCACAATTTTACGTTGATTTAACATTTTCAGAATTATCCTCCAACTCCTAAAAAAAAAAAAAAACTTTAGGCTTTAGTTTCTGTTGTCCGAAATAAACGCATTTTATTTTATTTATTTATCATTATTTTAGAGGATTATTTTACGTTTTTTTTCTAAGGTTTTTTTTTTGAAGGCGGTTTTACTTTTTTGTTAACAGATTTTTATTTCACAATTTTACGTTGATTTAACATTTTCAGAATTATCCTCCAACTCCTAACCGTTAAGGAGTTGTACCTTCCATCATCAGCTCATTAACATAAGATGATGACTACCGGACGCAAATAGTTGAATAGCCTTAGAAAATATATGAAACACATGATACGTGCCTATAAAATTTGAGGGTTGCCCTCGATTTCCCTGAGATCCCATCACCAGATCATGACTTGGTGACAGTGGGTCCACCTCAGGAGTATACCCTTTCGAATAATGATTTAACATTTTCAGAATTATCCTCCAACTCCTAACCGCTAAGGAGTTGTACCTTCCATCATCAGCTCATCATCATGAGATGATGACTACCAGACGCAAATACTTGAATAACCTTAGAAAATATATGAAACACATAGTACGTGCCTGTAAAATTTGAGGGTTGCCCTCGATTTCCCTGGGATCCCATCATCAGATCATGACTTGGTGACAATGGGACCACTTCAGGAGTATACCCTTTCAAATAAAATAAAAAATTGAAAATCGATCTACAATTGACGGAGTAATCGATGAACATACATTAAAAAAAATATACATACAGTGGAACGTAGAACCTCCTCCTTTTTTTGAAGTCGGTTAAAAATGCATTTTATTCGATGCCGTCAACTTTTATAAAACAAAAGGGGCCAACATAAGCAGCGTGGTCCACAGTTTATTTCTGAACCAACTGGGGTTAAAAATATTAAACGGCCATGAAGAGCTTTCTGTAAAACCTGACTCGAATAAAGCACAAAACTGTATTCAGAGCCTTTACTGTAATCAACGGCCAGAAAAAACGTCTAGATCGCGTCCGCGTTTACGTCTGAATTACTATGCGCAAATAAGCAGCGCCACTAAGTACTGGCACGTACAACAACAATAAACAATTCTCTAACTATTTGACACCCGTAACGCAAACGCGATCGAGACGAATTTTTGACCGTTGATTACACCAGACGCTCTGTCCTGTATAAGTAAAATAAAAGGGAAGTGAAACTCGGATTACTTGTTTCACTATGAAGCCATGCACTTAACGATATAATAGCGCAAGTTTAGACTTGCACAAATATTAATTTGCCCGTTTAATACGGCTACTAACCTTGTAGGTACGGCTATAAATATGGCTACTAATTTTGTAATCCAACAAGCGTGGAATCTAGCAAATAACTTAAGGAATATTCTTTATTCTTGCTTGTCCAGTACAAAATATTCACTAAGCGGCAAGTGACAAAATGCTCTCCGTGCTAGCCGTCCAAGATCCGAGCATAATCCTTGACTCCTTAAATAAATTCTTCAGCCGTGACGCTGGCTCCTCTTGAGGATTTCGGGGCATTAGGGTACCAGGAAACTGGAGAGGGTATTTTGATCTTTTAAGAAGAGGTTTTGTGGTAGTAGTTAACCGACCTCAAAAATGGAGGAGGTTTCACTGCATGTTTTTTTTATGCATGTTCACCGATTTCTCCGTCAATTGTAGACCGATTTTTAAATTTCCTTTTTTGTTCGAAAGAGTATCCCGAGGTGGTTTAATATTCGGCTAGCACCGTACCGACTTCATATTAAATTTGTGCTAGGCCATAAAAGTCATGGCTTTAGAGGATTTTTGTTTGAAGGAGGTTTAACTTTTTGTTAAAATTTTTGTTTAAATATACCAAAAACACAGATCAGTCAGTGCTTTATTCAAAGTTTTCCTTTAGTAGATTGTTTTATGTTTGTTTAAGGCGGTTTTATAGTAGCAAATCTCTCATTTTGGGAGAATTCGGGTTTGCCACTAAAGACAACATCTAGGGAAGCATCCTTTTAAGGCTGAACCCACATACAAGAAGAGTTAGGAGGCACACACTGCTTTAAAGTGTTACAAATAACCCAAACTGGGTGAAAACTAGTCCGCCTCCAGCGATTCACGGGTTGCAGAGACTTGTAAGAAACAAAGTTGGAAACTCGGAATTCTACTTACCCTACTAATAAAATTAAATTGTAAGTTTGTTTCTACGTTCGTATTTAGTTCAAGCACCTGTGAACCGCTGAACGGGTTGCGACAAAATTTGGCATAATGACGCAGCATACTTTTTATCCCGGAAAATTAAATATATCCGTTGAGAGAGCGGTAACAGAATCCTATGCAGAACAAGACATAGGCCACAACTACTTAGTAATAAATATATTGAGTTGAGAACTAATTTAATATTTTATATTCAATATCATCATCATGTCAGCGAAAGACGTCCACTGCTGGACATACGCTCCCTCCCCCAAAGCTCTCCACTCAGACCGGTCTTGTGCTTTCCGCATCCACCGCGGCCCCGCAATCTTTACTAGGTCGTCGCTCCATCTTGTTGATGGCCTACCGACAGCTCGCCTCCCGGTCCGCGGGCGCCATTCGAGAACCTTCTGACCCCATCGGCCATCGAGTAATGTACCCCGCCCACTGCCACTCAATATTCAGTATAATATTGTGAAATAATTATATGCAATTTTCTGGGATGAAAAGTAACCTATGTATGTTCTTCTCCGACTTTCCATCATATTTATATCCCTATACCTAATTGGTCCAAATTTGTTCAGCGGTCCAGGCGTGAAACCGTAACAAACATACGAACTTCACATTCATCATTTTAGTTAGGATATTATTATGTTTATTCAACAAAATCATTATCAAATCTTAGTTTCTAATGGAAACCTTTTTAATACTTTGCTTAAAACTTTCGCTTTAAGAACTTTTTACAAGATATCGAAAGGGGATTAACAAAGGAAAATGTTTTAAAACTCTTTGTGTTTTTTCGTAAGATTTTTTTAAAAAGACAAGCGTCTTTATTTTGGTATGTTTTTACAGGATTTTATTTACTTTCACTGTGTCTGAACGCGTGTTGTTAAATCTTACAATTTAACTAACTCACTTCCCATGGTCGGATCGACATGAAATTTCGTATGAGTATGTATAGTAAAGTTTTAATGCCATCGATGGAATACAAAACGGTTTGTGTGTGTTTCGTTTGCAAATAAATGACGCATTACTTACGCTAATATTACGAAAGCATTCAGCACTTGGCTCTAATGATTGCGCCAGCATGGAACGCATGGCCGAGCACATCGTAGCATTCGGTCACCGGTACACCAATTACCTCGTCTATTTTGAACAATAAGAACGCGTCTCATCATACGGAGCATCCTACAGCTTGTGCAAACTACTGTGCACGTTTATTCGTGTAATTTGTTTTAACATAAGTTTTCGTATTATCTCATACAATATGCAAGCAATTCGAATTGCTCGTGTAATAGCCTATTATTGTTCCCTTTATTAAGTTTTACATTAGTGTATTGATATAATACCTAGTCGAGCGCTTATCGTTATAACACGAATAACAGTGTTAAGTTCTATAGTATTAAATTTACAAATAAAATTTGACAAGAATAAAGAAATAATATAATTTCCTTACATTTTCTCGAAAACCCAAATTACCTATTTTTTATTTAGGGCATAAATACATTTGATTATTAATTTCCATTGTTCACTGTACAATACAATACAATACAATAACTCTTTATTGAACACCACATAATAGTCAAGACAAGAAATAAGACATACGCTGCTGCTGTATGCTGTATACATTGTTTTAAATTTAATCTATCAGGTGAAGAACGATTCAACTTTTTTCGTGTATTATTTTTCCTGTAAAGTTGGTGTTTTGATGATACACGTTTATTCGCGGGCACCGTGGCCTCTCAAGCAGACAAGCAACTCAAACTCTGAGTTTTTCGGATTTTTTGTAATTTTTCACGAGTTTTTCGGTGAAGAAATTCAATGGTGTGTGTGTGCAGTTCTCAATCCTCATGAGGCTCGCGTGGGTATTGTAGCCCAAGCCAGAGGGTTTCTGCAGGGCATTTTGAGAGGAGGCATGTGTCAACCAACAAAAGCTTATGATAAATTACAAATGTTATTTCGCACGTAAAGTTCCGAAAAATTCAAGAGGTGCCAGCTCGGGGCTTGAAAGGCTTGAGAGGCCATAGGTCAAGTCACTAGGCTACCACAGCTTATCTAGTACCGCTTCACAGAAAAAGATGTCGAATGCCAATGTATTTTAATTTGCATTTCGACATAAGGTAAGGTGGGGTAAGACTAACACCGGGGCAAGACGAGCACTGTGTAAACAGATATCTCGAAAAAAAAATCGAAATCTGTTGGTAAAGCAGTTGTTATAAATAGTTAACAACTGTTCTGCTTCACCGACAGAGTAAATTGGTAAAGAAAGCTGTATTTTTAGAGATAACACAGCTTACCTTACCCCACAAAACCAAACATTACTCTAGACAATTTGCTTTATTACCTTTTCTAACGTAGATTGCTATGATTAATAATATTATTCCTTATAAACAAATAGTTTCAACCATGTACGAGTTCACGTCATAAATTAATTTCCATGATTTTTTGTTGTTTGTTTACCTTATTGGCGTTTTCGGTTTGTGTTATTGCTCTTTTGGTTTCCACTTCACACACACCATTGAATTGCTTCGCAGGTGTGTGCAGGTTTCCTCACGATGTCTTCCTTCACTGAAAAGCTTAACAAATGCAATTTCGCACGTAAATTCCGAAAAACAGGCCCGAGCCGGGGTTCGAACCCACGACTCAGAGGCACGACGAAGCAGAAGCTTGAGCAGGCCTTAGCTCAATCCACAGGGCTATCACGAATTTCGTGTAGTTTCTGGAAAACTCTGCTATTTATTTTTCAAGCTTAGAGCTTCGTGAAGTATGTTGACGATGTAATGGCACACCCTACCTTCGCGATAAGCTTAACTGCATTGATTCCAACATTTAAGGTTCCATCGGAAACGGCAAGCCTTTATTTGATCCGGGCCGATTTTGGCCCATAAAGCTGAAGATAAGGTTGCCCAGGGCTATCGATTAAGCCTAACGGACCTTTCTATAAATCTACGTGGCTATGCTGCCTTTGGAAGAAGCGGAAGAAGGGGAAACGTTCTCAGCTGACTGCTGTAGAGTTGAACTCCGTAAATTCAGGGGATCGATTTTTAAACCTCACTCGGTGAGTAAATTCTCACCCAAGACATTTGTCGGAGATGTAGTCCTGTGTAAAGCCTGGACAAATTGGGAAGTGGAAAAATTGTGTCTTTTGAATGAAGTCCAGGGGATCGATTTTTGAATCACATTTGGTGAGTAAATTCTCACCCATGACATTGCACTATTTGCCAAAAGCCATATTTTTGAATGTCATACTCGTCTAACATGCAGCTAATTTGCGTTTCTGTCGAAGTCAAGCGAGTCAACATAGTGGATTGAGGTTAGCTGTCGCTGCCAGTGGTCAAGAACCTACTCAGTATTTCATATTATGGACATGAGAATGTTAGTCACCCGTGAGATTCAGAAACACGAAGTTTTTAGAAATGACTGACTTTAGTCACCGGGTGAGATTCAGAAATTGAACCCCTGAATCAATATTTCCTTGTCTACTTCTACTACTTAATGCTGTTTGTACCTCTCATTCAATAATATCAGTGTATACGCCTCTCACTTTACATTATTCGATTTATGAGTATGCCCCGCGGCTTTGCCCCCCTGAAATATTTCAAAATGGGAATCGACTCCCTATCTCGTGGGAATTTCGAAAAATCCCTTCTTAGTGCACCTCTAGGATACTCAAGGTATATGATTGCCAAATTTCAACACTCTAGGTCCAGTGGTTTAGACTGTGCGTTGTCTGTCAGTCAGTGAGTCACGGTACTGTGTTACAGGTATACTAGCTTATGCCCCGCGGCTTTGCCCCCGTGAAATATTTTAAAATGGGCTAATTCCCCGTCCCGTGGGAATTTCGAGAAATCCCTTCTTAGTGCACCTCTAGGATACTCAAGGTATATGATTGCCAAATTTCAACACTCTAGGTCCAGTGGTTTAGGCTGTGCGTTGTCTGTCAGTCAGTCAGTCAGTCAGTCACGGTACTGTTTTGTAGGTATAGACTAGCTTATGGCCCGCGTCTTTGCCCTCGTGAAATATTTCAAAATGGGCTAGTTCCCTATCCCGTGGGAATTTCGAAAAATCCCTTCTTAGCGCACCTCTAGGATATACTCAAGGTATATGTTTGCCAAATTTCATGTCTCTAGGTCCAGTGGTTTAGGCTGTGGGTTGTCTGTCAGTCAGTCAGTCAGTTAGTCAGTCAGTCACGGTACTGTTTCATAAGTATAGATAGAAGATAAATCCCTTTCTTTCCCTCTCACAAACGTACGCTTTTCGTGTTCCTCTAGTTTTGGTACTGTGGAACCAATAAGGTACTCATGTAACCTGTAGGCCAAGGAAAACAAATGCCGCTCGCAATAGAAAGAAAAATAAAAAGTGTTTCACTGAAGTTAAGTTTGCTTCTTGATAGTAACAATACTTATAAGGATCTGTTTCAGCGGCAAGTTCGAAGTTTCTCGCTTATTGGCTCTCCAAACTAGGAATATTGGATGGACGGATATTAGGAGCCGATTTTTGCCACAATTTATTGAATCAGTTACAGCTATATTGGTAGTTTGAAATTTCTAGAGTTTTAAGAATATTCTCACAAAAACTTAAGTCAGTAAGAACTCTGCATTGTCAGTTTTTGAACTTTAAGCATTTTCTGTACATATATCTAAGTACATTATAATTATGTAATTATACTGCTGAAGCTCAAGCACTAGTTTTCGAATGCTACGTAACGTAATCGAGTGGACGTAGCATACTGCAATTAACACCAAATACCTGCAGTCCCTTGAAGTTGTGAAAAAATCAAACATCTAAGTCAACGCAATCAAAAGATACAGTAATTAAAAAGTTTGTGTCCACACAAATTGCCGTACTGTGAAAACCTAAAGGTTACTTACAGTTGTCCCAGAAACTGGAAATTTGGTATCAAGGTAGCTCTTATCACAATAACTCAGAAAAATCTCAAAATCTCAAAATTTTATGTCTGTCTGTGTATGTCACAGACCAATATAAAAATGACCCCATACTGCGGACATTTTGCTTAAGAGCAGGGCTCTACTAACACTGGACAACTTAAAACACTGGGGAAAAGCTGGATTTTTTGTACGGAACCCTCGGTGCGCGAGTCCGACTTGCACTTGGCCGGTTTTTTAATCGGTCCTCAGTGGTCCGGAAAATTTAACAGGGGTATGTGGGCCATGTTTGAGAAGCCCTGTTTTATATAATACACCTACTTTCCCCCGTACCGACGCGAACCCAGACCTCAAAACTGTAAATATTTATGAATGTAAATTTCCAAATTAATCCATTTCAATTTACTTTACTTCACGGACTCTCTTAGGCGAGGTTTGTCTATGGCAGCTCAGAATACAGAACAAAACAGAAGCCGCGTTCAGTTATAACCGCACGTCGCGCACTGTGTTAATTTTTTATTGATTTCACTACCCATTGTCACTTAAAATTATACCACTTAAATATAACCGTAATTATTCTGTTTTTAGGGTTCCGTAGCCAAAAAGGCAAAAACAGGATCCTGTTACTAAGACTCCGCTGTCCATCCGTCTGTTTGTCCGTCTGTCACCAGGCTGTATCTCATGAACCGTGATAGTTAGTCAGTTGAATTTTTCACAGATGATGTATTTCTGTTGCCGCTATTACAACAAATACTATAAACAGATTAAAATAAATATTAAAGTGAGGCTCCCATACAACACACATGATTTTTTTTGCCATTTTTATAGGTAATGGTACGGAAACCTGCGTACGCAAGTCCGACTCGCACTTGGCCGGTTTTTTATAAGCCCAAGCGACGTTTCTGCATGTCATGACACGAGAAGGGGTTAGTAGTGCTAGGAGATGACTATGCGAAACTATTCTATATAAGAGTTTTAGTCGCCTCGGTTTTAGGCGCTCGCGTGTTCTGGTTTGTTCTGTATTCTGAGATTGGCAAATTGAAGTAAAATTTCGACGATTCGGTAATAAGTATTCCAGGGTTTCTTGAAGAACTTTGCCGAATTTTGTTGTAGCAGGTCTGTATTTATTATTTCTAAGCAAGCTTTGCATTAAGAAGAAATTTGTTATCCTCTTTATGTTTGATTTTGCTTAACGCTAACGAATTCGTTTAGCGCTATCCCGCGGAAACTAAGTAAAAAAATAGTAGTTTATGCAACTGTTACATAATGAGTGTGTTAAGGCCCAATTATGTGGAGTTGCATACATTACTTTTTATCTACGCACATATTATAAGTACTCTAAGATGGGTTCAGAAGCCGAAGGCATATAAAATATCATACCCATACCTGTCACGAATTTGACTGTTTTTTTTTTAATCATAGACAAACATACCGAGCGGACGTTTCGTAAACTGTTTTTTTTTATTGTAAAAAAATAAATATATCACAATATTATTTATACATGTCGGACTGAACTCGACTTATACATATACGTGAGTGATTCTTTTTTTTAACTATTATTGTAAATTACGTTGGTTTTCAAATTTGAAACATCGAATTCGATATCGAAAACTCATTACGATATCGAATTCGATGTCGTAATGACTATTACTTTACTGCTGGTGGTGGAGGAGTTGCTGGGGCTGGCGCTGTCGGCGAGAAGGCCACGTCGTGCTGCAATGCTGGTCATTTTCTACGGTTTCTGAACGCATTATAGAGGACTTATGAGTAGTAGTAGTATAAGTAGCTTAATATTTTTATCTACACACATATCATAAGTCCTCTATAATGCGTTCAAAAACCGTAAAAAATGACCAGCATTTCAGTACGCAGTCGCCTTCTCGCCGACAGCGCCAGCCCCAGCACCACCTCCAGTAAAGTAATAGTCATTACGACATCGAATTCGATATCGTAATGAGTTTCCGATATCGAATTCGATGTTTCAAATTTGAAAACCAACGTAATTTACAATCATAGTGAAATAAAACGGATCACTCACGTATATAAGTCGAGTTCAGTCCGACATGTATAAATAATATTGTGATATATTTACTTTTTTACAATAAAAAAAAAACAGTTAACGAAACGTCCGCTCGGTATGTTTGTCTATGATTTAAAAAAAACAGTCAAATTCGTGACAGGTTTGGGTATGATATATGCCTTCGGCTTCTGAACCCATCTTAGAGTACTTATAATATGTGTGTAGATAAAGTAATGTATGAAACTCCACATAGTTAGGCCTTAAAACACTCGTGTGATCCTATTATGAAACTCAGCTTCGCCTCGTTTCATAAAAACACACTCGTGTTTTAAGGACCCTCATTATGTAGCAGTTGCATAAATTACTATTCCTCAATGTTTATACTATTACCTCGCCTGATTTCATTAATATCAGTTTAGCGGCTTTGTCGTGAAGTGACTTAATACAACTCGTTTGCTTAAAGATGGCAGTTACCTCCCGGCCCGCATCCCCGCACCGCGCCCCGCTCACGCCCGCTTTAGCACAGTAGGCGTACTAAAGCAGGCGTGAGCGGCGGCGCGGTGCGGGGAAGCGGGCCGGGAGGTAACTGCCATCTTTAAGCAAACGAGTTGTAGTAAGTCACGGGTAGGTAGTGCCTAATTTCGCATTTACAATATTGAAATAAAAACAACTGAGAAACGCCACAACATAATCTGCAATCATTTGGCGACGATACTTAATAATAAACGGAAATAAAAGACTAACCAACTGGCACTTACTTACAGCAATTCCTTTCGATTGGCCAGTAACAGCCACTAAACAGCTTCAGGCTCTATAGTGCCAGAATTAATGGCGGATTTTCTAGATACCTCAGCTTTATGGCTAGCCTGTTCTCGTACTAAACTGAGGACGAGGTTACATAAGTGGGTTTGTGCGTACTTAACACTTTTACTGCAGCTCTAAGAATGCTTTTAATTACTTTCTAATCGGCCATAAAACAACTTGAGCTACAATTCCGTTCCTCGATGTAACTTGTAGTCTAGGTACATAATACAATTAGGAACCCAGCAGAGTAAATTGGTATAAGTTTACAACTTTAATCAAAATTAAGCGCAAGGACGTAGAAATACGCATAATCTAACTTACGCATATACGCATAAAAACTTCGAAGTCCATTTCGAAATATAGGTTTACATTATTTTTAGCACTGCCTATTACTACTAAAGCGAAAGCATAATATAAACCGCTTTCTCTTCAACGGAGTGTGTTTCGTCAATTTTATTTACGGGTCCAACAGAGACTTTACCGCAAAATAAAGTCACGTCAACCAAAATGAAGTCGTCCGAAAAGGTTCTAACAAAGTAAAAGCGATTCCTACTTAATCTCCCTTCGTATTGACGGTGACAATGTGTTCAAAATTTGTACTTTGTCACAGTTTGCTGACTTGGAAGTTTCCGTTTTACAGCCAATTTTATGGCAAAGCGCATTCGCGTGCAGCCTTTGGCGGTGCTGCGTCGGCTATCGGATGCTTGCTCTAACGACCACGACCCGGCTTTGGGCACGAATCTCCTCCATTTTAAGTGTTCCTGGTAAAACGAGGGGACATTCCGATATTTAACGATAGTTTTGATACAATGGTTTCGTTATGATGCATTTATTTATTACCCGACTGCGAAACGCCTCCCTCCGGTAATGTGTTTAACAGCCTATGTATGTATGTTTGTTCCTTTGTGGCACTCTAGAAACCGAACGCGTGGGCCGATTTTAATGATTATTACGTCATTTAATATGTTAGATTTTCTTTTAATATCTGTATAGTTTCATCTGTCAAGTGCTTTACTTTACAGTGCATAATTAGTAAATTTAAAAGACCATCTCAGCTAAGTAGGCTTTACAGGTTAATGAGTTGACCATTTGGCCAACTTACTATAAAAATTACTAACGTAGTAAAAAAATCTACTAAAAGGACGTTTTTGTAACAGCTACGGAACCCAATACAAAAAAAACTTATTAAAGTAAGAAAACGCCTTTAATTCGAAAAACAACACGGAAAATCTGACATCCTACACGTCTTTCAGAGGATCACCGCTCAAAAGGTACTAGGATCGCATAAACCCGAAAGAAATTCAAAACCATTACCCTTATAACGAATATGGAACAAAGGAATATAAAACAGCGGTTTATACGGAGAGGCGCTGCCCGAGTGGGAACAAATTTTTCGCGCCTACAATTTCGCTGTGGACGAGTTATGTGTACTTATTTCTTTGCGGATATAGAGAAACAGAGTGTGGCATTTACTGCGGTCGCTGAATAGACAAATTTCCTTACAATTGTTCAATAAGATAAATCATTAATTAGGTATGCATTTGACTGTACCAAGAACGTATTAGAAAGGAAACACTTGGAAACCTTTCCACGATCGACTCTAGACAAGTTATACAGGGTGATCAATCCAAATAGGTCAGTAGTAGGTAGAAAGCTGAACCTATAAGAGATAGGGAAGTTTGTTTTTAGAAACCATGGCGACGATTTTAGATTGAATAAAAATGGCTTTCAAATTATAGTGTAATAAACGGTCCGCTCCCGTACCTATATGTCGGGCTAAGCTTATATACGGTGCATTTCACTATGATTGAGTCTCACGGCAGTTCCACGTCAAAAACGGCATTTTTTTTACTCATTCTTAATCGGAATCGACAAAAATGTATGCCATTTATATTAAATCTAAATCTGAAACTGATACCATGGTTCCTAAGAACAGATTTTCCCTATTTCTTATAATTTCAAACTTCTCCCTACTGACTTATTTGGATTGATCATCCTGTAGGTACCTATGTATATAACGTTGTGATCTCGAGTAAAGTCCAATTGCAGTATGACGCAAGTCGTAAAGTCACAGTCACAGAACTATATCGGAGTAGAATGAAAAAGTGCACCTATGTACCTTTACCCTTCGTAACGAAAATAAGGTCTGAGAAAATAATTAAGCGTGCCTGCTTCCGACCGCTTCCTGAGTGCGACGTCAGCAATTACCTGTTCAAACACCACCACAAAAGTTGGATTTGTTAATAGAGGTATATCCTCACTAAATTGCACCCGAGACGTCGAAATACCTACGCTAAATGTTACATGCTCAATTCCCATACAAATCGACGATCTCTTACCTTCTGTCCTGATGTAGTTCTGTGCGTAAAGTGGAAAGCAATAAGATCCAAATGCGTGGGAAGTTTCCAAGCATTTACACCTGTCATAAAACGCTCGCAATTGTTTTCCTTTCCCAGGAATTGAATGCAAATAGTGCCTGTCCCTCCAGCGCACTGAACTATCAGCGCTGTATCTTTATACAGCGCTTGATAGTTCAGTGCGCTATTAGACATATACAATACAATACAAAGGTATTGAAAATAAAGCACCGGGCAAACATTGCAATAAAAAAACCGGTAGATTGGTTATGTTAGTACAGTCGAAATCTCTAATATCTGTACAGTCAACCGTTCAAAAATATCTATACACAGACTTTATGGCCAGTCATGTAAGGTCCATGTTTAGATATTTATGTACGTTTGGTTGTTCAGATATTGGAGAACTCGACTGTACTAGCGGGGTGTAAAAAGTGGTTTAATAGTCAGTAGTAGTGAAATCTAAACTGCAACTTACGATATTTTCTCTCTGAAAAGATAAAAGCCTCTCTGCGTTCATGACACGCGCAAGAGCTGATAGTTTAAAATCTATGTCTGTGGGCTAAGTTAATAAAACAAACTGAATACAAAGTAACAATGACATCCGTTAAACCTAACGTGCCAGTTATTTCTGCGCGCCGAAGAGTCTTGCTACAAAACCTTTGCAGCAAGTATCCACAACTCATTCTCCTAACTTTTTTGCCGACTGGATAGATTAGTGGTTAGGGCTGGGGCTGTGAATACTAAAGCTGGAAGTCATCAACTTGGATCCGTAGTTACCCAGAGATAAAGAACATTGTAAGGGGATATTATGGAATTAGCCATCGAGAGTCTTATAACTCACCAAAACCAACGAGACCAAAAGGTTTCTCAAGCCTAAACTTATAAGATATAGGTACTTATTGTTTCAAATATCAGATGGAAGTTACTATATTCCTAATAAAACGAACCCAGCCGATCTAGAAAATTGTAGTTTTCTACGCGCGCAGAATTCTAAAAAAGGTAACATTCACACATGCTGGTACTAGGAGCACAGAACGAGGGAAGCGTTAACAGCATAAATTGAACCCGTTGAAAAGTTCGCCCTGGACTGACCGTGAATGGAAAAGTTTTCGAAATTGAACGTGCTCAAGTGGTTTCCGCACTCACTATTAAGTAAGGTTCTTTTTAGTGCTTTCAAAATTAAAGCTCGTAGTGAAATAAACGGATCACTTGGGTAAGGAGAGTTTAGCCAGACGGTGTGCTTTTCGCTGCCGCTGAGTCGTTCGTTCCAAAAGAAAGACTTCGAGTTAGTCCGAATTATGACGACTCATATACGAGTAAGTAGCTCGTAGTGAGGATCTTTAGGGTGGAATTTTGTCTATATCATCGTCTCCCAGTCTACTTACGTCCCACTGCTGGGCATAGACTAACTCGCAGAATCTATGATTTTCACGAGTTCTAAGTGCGGATTGGAAACTTCACACACACACTGTTGAATTGCCAAGCAGGAGCGTGCAGGTTTCCTGATGATAAACATCATTGGAAAGCTCGTGATAATTTACATATGTTATTTTGCACATAAATTTCAAAAAAGTAAGAGGTGGAAGCCGGGGATCGTACGTACGTACGACCCTCTGCTTGAGAGGCCATAAATCAAAGGTTTTTTTTGTTGGGTATAATATATTATTACAAAATTTACTAATGATGATTGTGCATCTAGGATGGCTCTATCAGGGTACTCGAAGTACTCATAGCATCCTATTCATCATCATCATCACGTCCTGTTATCCCTAATCAGGGACATTGAGCTCTCAGCTTTTTACTCCATTTGGAACGATCCTGCGCTACGACCTCCCAGCTCTTGCCAGTTCATGCCCAGTGATTGGATTTCCTTTTCAACCGAACGTTGCCATGTTGTTTTGGGCCGACCTCGTCTTCTTACTCCAGGCAGTCGCCATTGCAAAGCCTGTTTGGGTATATAGTTCTCCTCAACGTATGCCCTCTCCAGCGCCACTTCCTATGCCGGATTGCCGTCACAATGGGCTTCTGTTCAGCCAATCTCCACACAATTCGGTGTTCCTTATGGTCCTATTAGTATCCTATTAGTCAAGTTTATTTCACAACATTTTAAAAGACAAGTAATTTTGCTTAGATTAAGAAGTTATTTTGCATTTTTAGAACGTAATGTCGCATCCAGTTGCCACTACATCAATTTGACGCAAATGTTTTGTTTGAGAAAACGCCTTCATTGCTTCGAGTGTATGTTTTATTCATTTGTCTGTACCTGCCTTTGCAGTTCGCGATTCACTAACGACTGCATAAAATTTTCTAACTATACATGAATATTTTTAACATGTAACTACCATGAGACTCAATCATAGTGAAATAAAACGGACATGTTTTCGACTAATTCGCAGTCCTTCCTCTATGCCACTGTCAGCTCTGCCTAGTAGTCGAGCGAGCAGAGCCGCGACGCGTAGTGTGCATCTCGCTGCTGCTGGCTCGTGCGCTCCCAGAGGAAGGACTACGAATTAGTCCAAAACATTTATTTCACTACTCTACATGCGTTTACTAGCACCCAACCAGGCAAAATTATGACGTACTTAGTGATTCACTCAACCGCCTGCGGTGCTCCGAACATATTAATCATGAAACGTTATGAGACAAACTTTATATTCCGGGCACGTGTACCGGATAAACCACTAACTCAACTACTAATAAAAGCTAACGGCAACACTCGCTAAAACTATTTTCAATTTCAAACTTTTTCCATCTATGGTCAGTACTTTTTCAACGAACGCAATTTACGAGTAACGCCTTCCTTCCTCTGCTATCCTGGTACTGGTACCTTCGCAAGGCTGACAAACTACGCCACATTACTATGTCATACGAGGCGATTTGTAAAAGTTTTCGCGAACGAAAAAGAAAGGATTTTTCATTTTTATGCGGCAACTGAAATATTCCAGGCCGCGAAATGTATGGTGATATTACTTATTTTTCTGTCTGCATATTCCGCTTTGTTTATAAGCAGATTGAAACTAGAAACTAGTTACCAAATTAGTTTCGGGCTGAACAATGCGGTTGAATAACAGGTTTTGATTTTCACCAACGTTTTAGCTTTGAGAAATTCCTGTGTCCACGCCGGCTGGGAAAAAATACCCGATTTATCGGAGCCGAAAATATTGGCTTCCAAAGTCACATGTGTTACAGTGCCTAAAAAAATTTGCAGGTTGAACCGTATTTTTTAAACATCAAAGTGATTTTTCGAAGTTAAAATACCTACATAGAATGTAGTGTTCCCACACTACATTCTATATATTTTAATACAGTATCCCACTGTACTGTTTTACAAACTGGTATGGTTTCATCCTGCAAGCTTGCAACGACCATCGCACGTACACATAATATTTACTTGTTTATAAAGTCAACAAACGCCAACTAAATTGATTAAAAGTCTTTTCAAAAACCCTTACACTCACTATACACACAACTCCCAGTGTATAATTAAGTATGGAGTAAATTAGTTTCAATATAATTCCATAGATGGCGCTGTGCCGCTTTTTAACAGGGTAACGGAATGTTGCCCTGGAATACTTAAGACTTTTAAGTATTTTTGCTATTTGTGAGAAATAGAGAAGGGAGTTTGAGAGTAGAGTTCAATGTTGAGAATAAACAACTTGTTTAATGTAAACGGTGTTTGTTCTTCTACATCATTCCCGAGATACCCAAGGTACAGTCTCGTACACCTAGAGATGCATGTGTGACTAAAAGGAGAAACCAGTTTTTCAATACCCAAAAGTAAAATAATCAATAGGTAGAGCCAAAAATATATTATATATTTTAATAAACTCACCGAAACATGAATACACAGAAAAACCAGAAAAAATACCAACCCCGGGAATCGAACCCGGAACCTTCGGGGTTCGATTCCCGGGGTTGGTATTTTTTCTGGTTTTTCTGTGTATTCATGTTTCGGTGAGCTCTTCGGGGTTCGATTCCCGGGGTTGGTATTTTTTCTGGTTTTTCTGTGTATTCATGTTTCGGTGAGCTTATTAAAAAATATAATTGATACTCACGGGAAGACCGTAAAAATAAAAAAAATTGAAAAAATAAATAAAAAATACAAAAAGATTTTCCAATTGAGATCATGAAGAGCCAAAAATGTTTAGTAAATAGTAAAACGCAGTGAAGGTAGAAAGGGCAAGTCCACTCAACATTATTCTATGAGAAAAGGTAAAGAATTTCAGGTTATTTTTGCTTAGTATTTTGACAATAGACTGATTGTGGTGTACTTAAATCAATTTACCTGAGAGTTCTTAACGTTATTGTGTTTTTAGGAATAGTTGTATGACTATAGCTACCTAATAATAGCTTTAGGCTTAGCGTTATTATTGCCATTATCTATAAACGTCACTCAGCCTTCGATTTAAAATAGGTTTTGTCTTCTTCTTACTAACGGAAATGTCATTGAGACAAAAAAGGACAAACGAACTTTAACAGCATTAAGTTAAAATAGGTTTATTAATAATAGGGTTTAGTCTTTCGACGAATTGTTAGTGTTTGAACAGAAGAACAGATTAGATACTGCAATAATCTTAACTATTGTTCTTAATTGTCATAACAACAATATGAGCATAATGTAACGAGGTGTATTAGTCCGTTTAAGAATGTCAACGTAGAGTACACACAATTGTAATTACAGTACACGTAACGTACAATAAATATGTGTTCTTTGGCGCGCTCGCTTGCTATCACATCTATCATCTCTATTGCGCGCCATCACCATTTGACGGAAAGAGATGGCGAATATCAAAGCGATGGCTACTGTGTTGAATGATAAGTCTACTGGCCAGTACTCCAGCATCGGCAATTACATTCCCTATCCCGTCGCAATTTCGCAAAAGCCCTCCTTATTCGTAAAGAAAGAAAGAAAAATATTTTATTTCGGGTCCCAGAGTGCCACCACCTAACAATAAAAATAATTCCTTAAAACTAATAACAAATTAGTAATAATGGTGACACAAAGGACAACGAAAAACGGTCCACACTCAGCATGGGTTGCTACACACAATAAGTGCAGCAACGCTGGTTTTCCGTGGAGCCCAAGTTTAAAATTAATAAAATAAAACTAATGTACGCGACAACAAGCGAAGGAAAACACAAAAGACAGTTCAACAACGTGGTTAAAAAAAAACAACAACACAGACAACGAACCTATTTTACACAGAAAAAGAAACAACGACACATGAAGGGAACCTCTATGCAAAATTTGTAGATGTAATGGAATGTGCTGAGGGTTGATGAGACGTCAGTTGGTATCTGTTAGCTGTGACGTTGGCAAAATTGCAGTCTACCAAATAGGAGCAATTAGAATACACAGCCACTGACATTAATAACCACTAATACAGATTCATTGCGACCAAAAATTAGCAACGCTAATTCCTAATCGCACTGAGTGGAAAGCCGTATCGAACTGAACGCATTTGCAGCATTCGAGGCGCAATCAAAAGCAATTGACTGACGAATGACCACATACGCATTTAGTTATTTTTTTTATTGAAAGAGGGAGGAAAACGAGCAAGCGGGTCACCCTGATGGTAAGGGCTCACCACCACCCATGAGAACCAGCAACCCCAAAAGAGTCACTGTCCGTTACCGGCCTTTAAGGGCTTTTGATTCTGTAACAATAATTTGTAGATTTTTTAATATCAAATAATGTCTTTTTTTTTTTTAATTAGATCATGCGATCGGCTTTCAAGCCATAAGCAGATTCTTTGAGTGAACAGGTATGAAATGTGAGGACTGTTCCTCCAACGAGGAATCCGCCTCTTTCTAAATACCACATTAGCAAGTGGTGAGGTCCCAGATGTAAATAATGTCTCTGATTTTTTTACTTCACTCTCTAGTCGTTTAATACCTAGTCTAGGTTTCATGAAAAATCATTTATATTACTAAAAATATTAAAAACTAAAAGCTATTAATTTGCTCACCCGCGACCACACGTTTAGCTACAACGTCTATACGACAAATCGACGGTACTCTGACTCAACGTCGTATATAAAATTTAACGAAATAATAATAATAATAACGAAACCACCTTAGCGTCGCGGTCTCGAGAGTTGTTATTTCAATTTCGTCAAAATTTAGATACGAGGTTGAGTCAAAGTACCGTCAAAATGTTCTCGTGCAACACCTCCCCTCCACTGCCTCACGAAACAACACCATTGTGTTAACCTAACCAATTTAGAAAAGTTGAAAATACCCGACATTGTTATTTTCAAAGTTCAATATTTCAAAAACGGGTCAACCGATTTTAATGAAACTTAGCTAAGAACCATCTCAATTAAACCAGCTTTCGATAAAAAAAAACCGCATTGAAATTGGTCAATCCGTTTGGAAGTTATGATGCCACAGACAGATACATAGATACACAGATACAAAGACACACAGACACACAGATACACAGGTCAAACTTATAACACCCCTTTTTTTCATCGGGGGTTAAAAACACCCCTGGTATGAAATACCCCTCAGCAGAGGTCCAGAAGTAATTGCAAGTAAACACTTCGGTTGTAACACAATAATGGCGCCAAATGGAATTATACGCCCTTTGCTTTTCTCGGTTATTCACTCATAACAATAAGAGAAAACTCTTGTAATTTGAAACGAGATGAAAAAACATGTCGCAAAAAACGTGAGAAATGAATTAACTTAATGGGTATTTGGGGTTTCGCTTCGTTTCTCAAATAGAATCGAGAAAAAATCGGAACCTTTGTACAATAAGTCGTGTGTCTCTCTGTCTGTCTACCCTACATCCAATTTGTTCGAAATCTACTAGACTGATCAAGTTGGACAAACAGCACAGAAAATATTTATTACAGCAAAAATAACAATGGCAAATCTCTAAATATTGTGCGTGCAAACTTACATTTGCACTTTCAAAGTGAGGGAATTCCTACTTTTCAACTGCAAGGTTATGTTTGTACGGAACTCTTTCAACGCGTGTTAAACTCGCACTCGACCAGTTTTTCAGTTCTTGTCTGCGAATATAATTTCGAAGTCTCGCAACATTATTTTTTAGAACTGTTATTTCTAACTTTCAATTTTGTTTTTTTTTTTTGCCACTGGCGTTGTATAACATTTTCCTTTCAATTGTTTTTACGACAAGGAAGGAAAACGAGCAAGTGGGTTACCTGATGGTAAGTTATCACCACTGCAGACACCTACAAACCCTGGGGGTTTGCAGATACGTTGCCAACCTAGAGAGCTAAGATGAAATGCCTCTTGTGCCCGTAATTACACCGGCTGTCTTACTCTCCTCACCGGTACACAACAGTGCAAGCACTGCTGCTTAGCGGTAGGATTAGGTAGGAATTTAGTGTCTTCGGCTCAATCTTGTGACTGATACAATGAATTAACACATAGGTATTTACTATTTTATATAAAACACCCGTAATAAGACATACTTAAATAGCTACTTACGACGGGCATACCTCGACAGCAAAAACAAGTTAGAGGCCAGTTTTAGTTACTTTTAAATTTTGACAAAAATTTGATCCCGAGTTATCTTTGACTTTGGCAAGACTGTAAAACTGTAAAGCCGAGTTTAGACATTACATTAATCATGCTAGTTGCAATAGGTACAATGCGAGGCCGTAATGGGTGAATATCCCAGGCGTGATTTTGCCATGGCGGAGAGGTTATTCCTACTGTGCACTGTTTTTAAAGTATTGTTGTATTTTTTATCGTGTAGTAGATACACGTTCTCATTTGTACCCAACAATTCTATTCTGAAATCTGTTGTAATGTTAAAGAAAAAAAAAATTAGGGTCGATTTACAATTTTGGTGGCGTGTCCGGAATCCATTTTTACCATAAACCATTTATTTCTGAAGAATCCATACAAATGGTGTGATATCTGTTAATCTAATTTTGTTCCCAATTACGTAAGGCATATAATAGCAATTAAATAACTAACGTAACTGTTTCATTGTGTGCCTGAGCATCGCACAAGTAAACGTCCGAGCATCAAATCATATTTTGGTGGGCAAACTTCAAAGTGATCTTACTCATTTCTAAGAGCCACAGGAAGAATCAGCTTGCCCCCCCACGAATCTGCCCGTTGCTTAGCGGCTCCCGATAGAAACGGATGTGTTATTCTGGGCACTGTTTCCAAGTAATTAAGCCAGTATTCAATTTTGGTGCAATGGCTGTCAAAAAATTTGCTGTCAAATAATTCTGGTGGCTTTAATAAAAATACTTGGAGAATGGCTATGACGTGTTAACTATATACTATATGATGTGACTCGAGGTCTCTTCTTTTACCGAATTAGATTCATTAGGTAATAAATATAAACATGTTTTTTTTTTACAATTTTTTTTCTCTCTGTTCCTGTTTCGGTGGTCAAATTTTTGTGCATTTTGGAGGCAATCCGGAGGAAGGGAGTCGTTTTTGGATGCATTTAAATGGTTTATGTTATTTGTTATTTTGCAAAGTGCTGTGTACATATCGTTTCGTTAATAAAAAATTAACAAACTATTTTAATTAATCACAAAACCACATGATCCAGTAATTATTCGACTTTATTTTAGGTTTTGGCGATTTTTATCCTAAAGCGCTAGTTTGTTGATAATACTAAATAGTACATTTTTAAAGCAAACTTTGAAAAAACTTTGCTATAATTTGAGACTAAAATTGTAATTATAGACCTTGTAGTTTCTGAGATAAAGCCTTTAAAAGTTTAGCATGTCACTTGAACTACACCTGCGGGCATCTAAGCAAATCCTGGAACTCTCTACACAAATTGAACTTCCGAGCTTTATTGGCTTAGGAAAGAAACAAAAAATGATGTCCACAGTCGAAAAAATCCAAACGTTAAAAAGTAAAAAGGATGCTGTGATGCTGCTGCTATCTCCTGATGGAGAGGAGTTCATATGGAAAAAAACACAGCATCATTTTTACTTTTTAACTATTAGCGAGAATTGCGAAGAAAACCAGATTCAATTGTACGTTAGTTAGGATTGTATGGGAAAAATCATGCAACTGAATTTTCAACTTGTTTCGACTACCCCATCGCTCTAAAATTGTGTACACGTATGTAAACCCAATGAAAATGTGTGATGTGCTTGTGACTTCAATCTGGTCTGAAGATGGAGCAGGGAGCTGTTCAGGGAAACAGTGATGGCATTGAGTAGATCTGCCTATTTTGGACTCATTGCAAGCTTATTGCCAGTATTTCGTGTTTATATAATTGAACTGGTCTGACGATACAAGTCAGCAAAAATAGGTTGCTTAAAAAAAAGTTCGAAAATATGTTATATTTGAGAGGCTTTATCTCAGAAGCTGTTGGGGCTACAGAGACCATTTGAAATCTTATATAAGTCATAGAAATGGTTGTTGATGATGTGATGGGAATAAGACTTTAGATGGTGATATAATGATCATTGTAGTCTTTGTTGAATAATAAACGTACTAGAATTATTTTATATTCATTATTATCTTTTTTCATACAATTTTTAATTAAATTATGTAATGATCGTAGTACTTTCTAATTTTGGTGCTCATTAAAAATTTTGGTGGTAGCTTTTTCAAATTTTGTTGCCTGATTGCAATTTTGGTGGGCTTAAAAAGTTTAAAATTTTAATATTTCAAAAACTACACCGTGTAATGAGGGGCCATTTCGTAAAGTTACTAAATATATCTTACTCTTTAACACGAGAAATTAATTTCAGTCAAAAGTCTAAAAATGAAAATTGCAACCAAAATTTGAAAAAAAAACGGGCCTTGTTGATATTCACCCTAATATGCGAGGCAACGAATGCTCAAAAAAATGTGTAGAGGGTAATGCTTGGAACACAATTTTGACTTCGTTAAGTTACGAAGTCAAAAATTGTGTTCCAAGCAATTCCCTCTGTACCATCACGTTGCCAGAGGCCCGAGTACGAGTATTCGAAACCTGCGTCACGTAAAATCGAATAGTAAACGTTATCGAGTTTGTATGACGTTTGGAACAGCGCCCGCCCGTGAGCGTATTTGGAACTAAAATTTAGTATGAGGCTTCTCAATCTCGATACGATAACCGTAACGTTACGCAGGATTCGAAAATTCGTGCTCGACCCTCTGGCCTAGTAAAGCGAACGAGTTTGGAGTGGTCGGTCGAACGCCGCAATGTATTGCAACTTGCGCGATTTTTCTTGCACGTCTAAAACTCTGCTTTACATTGTACAGATTGCTTGCCCAAAACGAAAACGGTAATTAACCAATGGCTTGTAAAAACGTGAAAAAGATATCTCAAGCTTTCCTGCAAAAAAGCCTAATGCCCAACCTAATTAGAGTTAGGGATAATGACTTTAGTTGGGGAATCGTGATGATAATACTTTACCGCTGCACGGACGGAGTTACCTCCTGTTCTCTCGTTAAAAGTAAGCATAAATTATACAGCAATTTATCACTTCAAACTAAGTGAAGAAGTAGGTTAGCACAGTTGACCGTTAGATATTTTTCATGTTTTTGAAATAATTTTATTGATTATGATTATTTGAACCATGCCTACCGTGATAGATAATAGATAACTTTACACGTATGTGAGCCATAAATTATTATTATTTTAGATAAAACCAAATTAATTGGATATAAATCTTTTGTCGGTGGAGCTAATGAAGAATTTTATTGACTATGTTACGCATTAGGACTAGCAGCTACTTTCTAATATACTTATTTAATAATGTATAATGCTTGTGGAAGAGATTTGAATTCTTAGTGTAATTTTGTGTATTTTTATGGAAATTGGTATAAATATCTGATATTGTTTTAGTTTTAAGTTAAATATTTGTACACCTTCACCTACCGATCGCAGAGCACTTTTTATTTTATTGTACGATCCGATGTAATACCTGTGTATCACAAATATATTACTATTCTATATTCTATTCTATATTTGATAATGGCTGTATTATAGGCATGCGTTTGATCACAATCACGCCGACGATAAGCGATGATGTGATCTACGCTTAAGTTTATGCTTGCTTAGTGCAAATGTCCAAATTCCCTTTCATTCCAGGGAACTCCACTCCTGCTGCTGTCCGCATAAGAAAGGAAGAGCGAAAACGCTTTGTTGAATGCTAACGACATACATAAGGGTCCCCCTCTTTCTCTCTTTCACTCTGTATATCTTAAGTCCAGAGACATCGTTTAAACTGACTGACGTTTGACACGGATCTACCACACACATAATTAATCATTTTCTCATTGCAAGCACGTCTGCCGGGTCGATTGTTTGGTCGTGTGGTCTGACGACCGGGTTGGCCTGTCCGGCTGCAAGCGACCAGACCGGTGGAGTCATGCCTATCATGTTTAAGTACGAAGCGGAAAACTGGAGAGGCAGAGGTTGAATTTTAATAGCCACATGCAATCTTGCGGTGTTTAATTCAATATTTCTAGAAAGAAGATTGTAAAATGTATGGTCGAAATAAAAATAGAGCTCATCATTGTGTGAGACTGAAACTGTGGAGGACGGTTTTTTTTATAGACTGCAGATAAATTATTAATGTTTGTGTGTATTCCATTATGGTTGCCTGGTACCTACCTACCTTTGGTCTATGGCTTTTGTACCAAAAGTTGGTAAATGTGATGAAAACTCACTGGTAGTTCCTAAGGTCATCAGCAGTCATGATGCTGCCAACCCTTTTCAAATCATCAAGGAAGTCATTGGCCAGGCTTCCATTGTAGAGCTCATCACCCCCCCCCCCCCCCCCTCAACGATTTGGCGAGTGTTGCAGAGAGGCACGCTCGGCTTCACTATCGTTTCTGGCCTGTAGAACTCGTTGGTAGACGGGTCCACGTATTGTTTTCTGCAAAGATAGAATAGATCTAAGAGCGGACCCTGAGGTACAACGAGATTTAAACAACACCGTATATTATGTTATGACGTGACTGAAATATCACGACCGACTAGCCAGTTAAATTGAGTTGTAGAATGTTAATTATGGATTAAGGCCACCCAATGCTATTAACTTGTATTTTCTTTATGCCTTATTTTCTGTTTTGCCTGTTATGTGGTGTTCAATAAAGAGTTTTTGTATTGTATTGTTTATAATACTTATACCAATATTCAGCATTGAAGTAGTCGTAGATTTTACTGTATCATCGGTTGTATATACGGATCTCTCCGGTAGTGTGCAGTCCTTCTGGTTTAACGTGAGGTAATCCATTCACTCCTTGCTGTGGACGTGCTTGACGGATGTGGCGGCCGTTTGGCGAGCTACTGGCACTCAGCAGTGATCCTGTGATTTGAGAGTCTGCACCGTATTAATAGTAATATGTACGAGTAAGTATAAATATATTTTCGTAATTTTTAACCGACTTTAAAAAAGGAGGAAGTTCTACGTTCTACGTCACTGTATGTGTTTTTTTAACCGTATATCTTTTCACTGTTGCAAGTCTTGTTGTCCACTTTCACTAAGCTTGATGGTCGGTTCTTTACGTTAAGCGTTCAGCTATGCCGCTTAAATTGTAGGCATTAATAATTGAGGCTTTCGTTCAAGCAGCGACTTCAAAATGAGTAGAGTTACTATGGAAACGATTTCAGCATAGTTTTCTTGGAATACAGATTCGGAACAGGAATAGTAAAATGGCCCGGCCCGTCCTTCCAGTAATATTAAATTCATATTGAAGTCAGCTTATTTCATTTTATTTGCAAAAACAATTTAACAATCGGGTAACTATTCATAATAAAGTTTGTTCACATCTATCCTTTGGTACGATCAAAAACGAGCTCACGAGGTATTTCTTTTAATACTACAAGGAATTATAAGTGATCACCACTGTTCATAGACACCCCGCAAACCTGAGGGGTTTGCAGATGCGCTACCAACCTAGAGAGCTAATATGAAATGCCTCTTGTGCCCGTAATTACGCTTCACACTTCACACTCTCCACACCGGAACACAACAGTGCAAGCACTGCTGCTTAGCGGCAGGATTAGCGAATAACAAGGTGGTAGCGATCCGGACGGACCTTGCACAAGGTCCTACCACCCGCAAACAGCTCTACAGCTCAGAGAGCCACTAGTTAGGTATGTATTAGCTTAGACTATGAGTTTAGATTACCTGTATTAGTACGACGTGACGGATTACTAAATGAGATTAGGCTAGCTGATTGATGTTAGCCTATTTAGGTTAATAATTAAACCATCGATTAAGTATATTGGTTTACTAATTTACGTAGAAAGCGATATCAGACACGGGAAGACCTTGACTACATTTTGTTTTATAACATACTAGCTGTTGCCCGCGACTTCGTCCGCGTAGATTTCGGTTAGCGCTATCCCGCGGGAACTATACAATTTTCCCGAATAAAAAGTAGCCTGTGTTATCTAGACCGTGTTTTACGTATATCGTGTTTAACGCAAATAAAGATTTCTGATTTCTGATACATTTTGTAACCATTACTAAGACCACTCGATTCCAACCATTCGATTAAGAAGTCCGGGACAAGGAGGACGTACCTATTAAAAACGACCAGCGAAGAATTGAAATTACCAAATTTATATAAAATGTTAACAAGAATTGTAAATTATTTATAAGCAGGGCGCAAGGTTAAGCAGCCGATAACGTCAATATGGAAAAAAATCCTTATTCATTGTACACAGTCTCGAGGGCGACCTCGAGACTGTGTACAATGAATAAAGATTTTTTTTTGATCTTTGAGAAATTTTATTGATCTTTGAATTTGCAATTAGTGCTGTTTTTTTCAGTTTTTGAGAAATAAAAACAGCTAAATTTACTAAACGTCCGTTCTAATGTTTAAATAGAAACGTGACACCATTATTTTTATAAAACCGCCTTCAAAAAAAAAACCTTAGATTAAGTAGCAGAAATATGAAGTCGGTACGGTGCGAGCGGAATATTCTTTGAATGAAGCACCGACTTCATAGTTCTGCTACTTAGTGCTGGGCTATAAAACTTTAGGCTTTAGATTTTGTAGTCCGGAATGGACGCATTTTATTTTATTTTATTTATTTGTCATTATTTTAGAGGATTATTTTACGTTTTTTTTTCTAAGGTTTTTTTTGAAGGCGGTTTTAATTTTTTGTTAAAAGATTTTTATTTCACAATTTTACATTGATTTAACATTTTCAGAATTACCCTCCAACTCCTAACCGTTAAGAAGTTGTACCTTCCATCATCAGCTCATCAACATAAGATGATGACTACCAGACTCAAATACTTGAATAGCCTTAGAAAATACATGAAATACATAATAAGTGCCTATAAAATTTGAGGGTTGCCCTTGATTTCCCTGGGATCCCATCATCAGATCATGACTTGGTGACAATGGGACCACCTCAGCAGTATACCCTTTCGAATAATGTTTTAACATTTTCAGAATTATCCTCCAACTCCTAACCGTTAAGGAGTTGTACCTTCCATCATCAGCTCATCAACATGAGATGATGATTACCAGACGCATTTGCGTTTGTTGTTAATTGTTTAACGTAACGAGAAAGAGATCACAAGATACTTCGGATTTCTATTCGAAAGATACTGACACTGATACTGACTTCGAAAAGGAAGATACTGACTTATTTATTTATTTGACTTTACAATTTTTAACCAATGTTGTAATTTTAAGTATTTACTTGAATAGCTTTAGAAAATATATGAAACACGAAATACGTGCCTATAAAATTTGAGGGTTGCCCTCGATTTTCCTGGGATCCCATCATCAGATCATGACTTGGTGACAATGGGACCACCTCAGGAGTATACCCTTTCGAATAAAAAAAAAATTGAAAATCGGTCTGCAATTGACGGAGTAATCGATGTACATACATAAAAAAAAAAAATACGTACAGTGGAACTCCTCCTTATTTGAAGTCGGTTAAAAAGGGGCCTTAGGTACTTAAGTTTTTCTTATGCTTTTCTAAACTTTCACAATGTTGTCATTGACAACAATACTTTGTGCCTTTTTAATAGGACATTTTTCCCAGGTTCTATTCCTACCAATTATCATTTTACCTTCCAGGATGTCAAAGAGATGTTACGATTCAATAGAAAATCAAGGTGGCTGCCGTAGACTTGTTATATTAAAAGCTACTCAAGGTTTCGCTAAAAATGGAAATAGAATTAGCGCCCTTACCTTTTACTGACTGCCAAAAACGTGCCAACATTTCATTACTCTCCAAACTTCAATAAGTAAATCCTTGGAGCACTAGGATTGTGAGAATTTCTGAGGTTTTCCTTTTCTATTTAAGCAATATAAGTTAGGAAATGTTTAAGGCATTATTGTAGGTAAGTTTAGTAGCAATATTAAATTTGATTTGATCCAGACTAATATTGTAAGTGCAAAAAATATCTGTCTGTAAAGTTTTCAAATCTAAACCTCTGAAAATTGTTTGATAACTTTTGTTAAAAATTTAGAAGGACAACTTTTTATGCAGAAATATTGGATTAAGTCAATTGGTGTCAATTATTGTTCCATAAATCATGATATTTATTATTATTTACAGTTATCCTTTTAAATATTTTTAAGGCGAAATATAGTACGTAGATTTTTTGTTACTAATTATTAAACCTTGTTTATTGATGCTAAGTCTTGTTTAAGTATGCCTTACGTAAGCCTTTTAGATTGGACAGTAAAAAATTTCATTGCTCGATCCAAATTTTAATTTACAACAGAAGCTAGATATAGAAACGTTACTTTATAGCTAACTTTTAAACCGTTTAATCCAATTTAAAGTTTTAACCAACAAAATCTCCTTTTTCTCCGCCCGTCTGCAGCCGACGTTTTAATATTTTGAACCGTTTTAGTTGAGGTCTTGTTGATTTGCCCGTATTGTGCGATAGGGTTACTACAAATTACGAAAATTGAGAATTTTATTGGTGTTTGAGGAGGCCGGGCTTGAGCTTTCCTAATCATTTAAAGCGTTTTTGTTTAGTATACATACGACTAAAAGAATGATAATAAAACGAGATAAAAACATAAAAGTGCGCTACAATAAATCGACTTCAGATATAATATTTGCATGTCTAAAGTATCTGGCTGGATAATTATGTCACTGCACATTCGCACTATTTATTAAGAGACTTTATTTTGTACCTTGTGTAAAGCAAAATAAATTATTTCATTACATTTCAGTACTTTGCCATAGTACATGTATTGTCTAGTAAAAAAACGTTTTCCCATAGGTCAGGCAAAAAACAATCTTATGTTAATGTCATAAGCACTTTGACATGTAAAAAAATTCCTCAATTCAACTATAACTAATTTTTTTAATAACTTTTTATAATGACAAAGCTCAAAGAGCTGTAATGCCAGGTTCTTAAAAACTTCCTGAAATGGCACGACTTCTATGATTTACGAACCACATAGTTTTTAGGTAAATTGTTTTAAGAACTTGGATTTAATAGTCGCTCTTATTATTTCCTATCTTAGGTCCGTCTCCATTCTTACTTGTTTCTGTTATGTCCCTTTTAAATCCTTTTCAGCCTTTAGTAATTTTGACTCATGTTTTGTATAAGTAGTGTACATGTATATTTTGATTAATATATTACCTATATGTCGTTATTTATTTTATTTTATTAGTGTTATGTTAATTATAAGTATCTCCTTTCTGTAAATATCTGCCACCTAAATTAGCCTCTTCATCTTTGTTTCTGTATTTTGTTTATCTTTAAGAGATCGCGTTTAAGAGATAAGACCGGTTATTGTCTACCTTACCTGTTTTTTTGTATTATCCTTGTAATAATTGTGGTGTTCAATAAAGAATAATTATTTGTCTTGTAAGTATTGTACGAAGGTTTTGAAGCACGAAGTGGGTTACATTAAATAATTGAGTCAGTCCCAAGGGCTTATGAAGGAAGGTTATCCCAGCGGAGGTAAATGGGTCTTAATTAAGGATCGTCAGCGGAGTGTTTCTGAAAGAAGGGATCGTTTACCAACTCTAAATACATTGTTTATACTGTTTAACGTAACGAGAAAGAGATCACAAGATACTTCGGATTTCTATCCGAAAGATACTGACACTGATACTGACTTCGAAAAGGAAGATACTGACTTATTTATTTATTTGACTTTACAATTTTTAACCAATGTTGTAATTTTTAAATAATAACACATTGGACTTATTATTATGTAGGGGGTTTATAAGTCTGGTCTCAATGATATATCTGCATCTGGCAAAACTCCATTTATTTTAAACACGTAATTACATAAAGGCGGGCGAGAGACTACTGACGCTCCGGACTGCATAGCGGGCGCATGTTAGCGATATCGCAAGCTAAGCAATCCTGTGTCGCTACAATTATTATTATTATTTGAAGTTCAGCATTGTGTTTTTAAATTTATGATTATTGTTATGGGTTATAATACATTTGATTACGTGTAATTTACATTACTATTATATGTAGGTATAAAATTTGCACGTCATCATTATGACCAAGCACGTGAAACGTATAATATTATTATCTAGACCTGTAAGTATACCGTGTTTTATGCAAATAAAGATTTCTGATTTCTGATTTCGGTATACATAAATGATGTCCCTGAGTGCCGTAGATAGAGTCGTATGGATAGAAAAAAGAGAGGGGGAGAGATAAGATAACATACAATAAAATCATAATAATAACACATTTATCGTGACACTGATTTATTGCCACCATGAAACAAAATCACGTACCCAAACGTGTAATACTAAAAGCCTGATTTTAGTAAATGTGAGTCGTGTATTGTATTTATTCTTATTGTTTGTTACTCCTTTTACAGAAAACTATAATCGTCCCACGATAACTCTGCATAAGATATTAATTGGCAACCCAGAAAAATCACGCTGTGGTAATACTTTTTTCATGTCACTCAGACATTTCTTTAATTAAAAATAATAATGATGGTAGCAAACAAAAGTTGCTGTTTTTTTATAAATAATGATTCTGTCCATTAGAGGACAATTTTGCTAGTGTTTAGTAGGTTTTGCCGTTGTACGGTAAAAAAATCTAGAAAATGAAATATGAGAAGTATTTTAATGGTGGACGGTGAATGAACGATGACCTGTTTAATGTTTAATCTAATCAAAAGTTCAAAACGTGTTGTTTGACTATAAATCAGTGCTGCCGTACACAAACTTCAGATTTCTACTGTTGTCAGTTCGTTGCAGAGTTATCGTGGGACGACTATACTACAGTTGTTTTGATGTTTAATGGTTAAATATGGATGTAAGTGATGAGCAAATTCAAACAGAAAAGTTCCCAGGCGTGATCGAGTAAACTTACGAGTAAAATGGCCGCCATATTGCCGAAGTGAAGCGCCCAGCTCACGTCGCTATTATTTAGCGAAATATCCGACAATTCATACTCATATCTTATTCGGTATCCTCCCGGGGAACTTTTTCATTTTACTAGGCGTTCTCGCTTCCGACTCCGAATAGTGGCAAGGCTTGATTCATGACTTACAGTGGTAAGGATTTATAAATAATCGATTAAGGTTACGAGAGGAATAACAGTGTGAAGAGTGCAAACAGACTTGTTGTGATTGTAGCACACGTTTTTAACCGACGCAAAAAGAGGAGTTTTATAAGTTTGACCTGTTTATCTGTGTGTCTGTTCGTAGCATGGTAGCTCATAAAGGGATGAACCGATTTGGACGCGGCTTTTTTAACTGAAAGGTAGATTAATCTAGATGGTTCTTAGCTAAGTTTCATTAAAATCGATTCACCTGTTTTTGAAACATTGAACTTTGAAATGACAATGTCGGGGGTTTTTCAACTTTTCTAAGTTGGTTAGGTTATTCTGAAGGGTATCTGTCATCGAGAAACATTGGTACTGCGGTACTGTCGAGGACGACGCATAAATCATTCGCAACGCAAATGAACTTGATCCTAATGTTTATGTTGAGGCGCTTGGCAGCACGGTGAATGATTGCCGCAATTAGGCCTTCGACTAAAAGGTACAGTTGTGCGGAGAGAACAGAAAACTGTATACTATTATTAGTAAGATTTCTCGTATCATCATCATCATCATCATGTCAGCCGAAAGACGTCCACTACTGGACATAGGCCTCCCCCAAGGCTCTCCGCTCAGACCAGTCTTGAACTTTCCGCATCCACCGCGGTCCCGCGATCTTTACTAGCTCGTCTCCCGGACCGTGGACGCCATTTGACAACCTTCTGACCCCATCAGCCATCAGTTCTGCGATTTCTCGTATGCCTGTACTAAAATATACGTTGTATATGTTATGCAAATAATCTTACTAATATAGTATATCCGCATTTCTGCTCAGTCTATACAACAGTCCTTTGCCGAAGGTCTAACTGCGGCAATCATTGCCCGTGCTACAGAGCGCCTCAATGTAAAAATTAGTATTATACTAATATGTAATATTACATGATCCGTTTATTTCACTAAGATTGAATCTAACGACAGTTTCATGGTAGAAGAATTGTAATTGTGTAAATGTAATTGTAAGTGTGTAGAATATTTTTTGTCCCTATATGCAGACTTTGAGGGGTCTTTGACTTTGTTTGAGTTTGTATGACGTTTGGAACAGCGCCCGCCCGTGAGAGTATTTGGAACTAAAATTTAGTATGAGATTTCTCGATCTCGATACGATAACCGTAACGTAACGCAGGATTCGACAAGTCGTGCTTAGGGCACTGTAGGCCAGGCTCCTATTTCGCCATCTTTACAATTGTCAGTTTTTATGACAATTCGATCTACATTTCTTTGTCAATAGGAAGCGCGCTAAAACAAAAGCTCTTCAAGGCAGCAGTTGATACCGCATTGTCATTGAGAACTGACAATTGTATAGTTGGTGAAATAGGGGCCAGCAATCTGTTCGATCTGTCCTCCGGGTGAAGGATCAGCTGAGAACATTTGGCCGATCGCCAACTTATAGCTGGTGTGGAGACGGACACTGTAGGCAACCGTAGATAATATACTTTTTCTACTCCTATATTATAATCTGTCAATTAAATGGTAAAAAAGTATACAATAACAACTAATGTTATAAGTCTGTTTCAAGTTTTATGCTCTGTGGTAAAAAAAAACAGTAACATAATAACCCATACAAATTTCATTAAGTTACACTTATTGAGTAAAATAATAGCATTTGAAAAAAGAATACTAAGTTCGATTCTGATATCGAGTTTTTTTAAACATGCATGTGCCTCGTGATTGCTGAAACATGAGTAAGAACAGCTGTAAGCCAATCATAATTAAGGAATATTTTTTTAAGCAAAATTTCGTAACTGAGAACACGCTAATATCCTAGCTCTGCTGTGGTCTGTGGTAAGGATGCAAATTTAAAAAAAAAGAGTCAGCTGGCGAGTTTTACTGATAATGCAAAACGTAGTAAATAAATTCTCTTTGATGCAAAAATTGCACTTAATTAGTTATCGGATTGGTTTCGGTTTAGTAAAATAAATTCTAAATGAGCGATGAAAATGAGATAGGTACTGTGTACTACCGAAGAAATTAAAATAATGGCGCAAACAGTGACGGAAAATGTGCCGCGGGAAGAGTCCAAAAACTTTATAACAAAAACAGATAAACAACTTGGTGAAATGGTGAATTGAAAAAAGTGTTACATCTTTTTCATTATTTAACGTTATTTTTCTCATTGTCAATGAATTAAACGATGTGTTGCTCTGTAAAGTTTTATTTCAATGAGAAAACTTTACACTGAACTTAAGAAAAACTTACCTGATGTAAGTAAACAAAGCAACGACGTTTACCGTTTTTTACTCACATTGTCAATTCCTATATAGATCTTTTTGCAATAATCTAAACAAATTAAATTAAGTAAATAAGGTTTAGTCATCGCCATTATCATCATCTCTTTATTTACAATCTTTTTATAACCTCTAAAACTATTCCGCCTGAGCGGCACTCTGCTTTACCGACCGGGTCGCGGGTTTACTTTGGAACTTTAAATTTTAAAATGAAGAAATGTTTTAACTATTTCTTTACAAATATTTCTTATTTCTATAATGAAGTCTCAAATGAAGTCGTAGAAAAAGTAATGTATGCAACGGTACATAACTGGTCATTATACACTCGTGTGATTTATTATGAAAACTCGCCCTTCGGGCTCGTTTTATAAACATACACAGTCATGTATAATGACCTTGGTTATGTTACAGTTGCATAAAATACTATTATTCTTCAATGTATAGCTAAGCTGACGACGGCTGCACAAATATGAGGTTTACATTTTTTACCGCGGAGACGTGAATGTTTCAAGTTTTGACCCCCGACGAAAGAGGGGTGTTAAAAGTTTGACCTGTGTAACTGTGTGTCTGTGTATATGTCTGTGGCATCATAGCTCCCAAACGGATTTACCGATTTCGATGCGGTTTTTTTAATCGAAAGCTAGTTTAATCGAGATGGTTCTTAGCTAAGTTTCATTAAAATCACAATGTCGGGGGATTTTCAACTTTTCTAAGTCGGTTATATTGTTTATGTAGTAAACGTGAAGCCTATTTCGTAAAACATAAAGTTCAAATACTGTTAAGGTAAACGTCCCAATGATCGACACGTTAATTCCAATAATCGACACCCTGCTTGTCACCTTTATTGCTACTTATTAAGATTGAAGGTGCCAACTATTGGGACAGTGTCGAGCACAGAGACTTACCTTATTAACTAAGAACAATTTCTTTGCTCACCCGCGACTACAGTGTAGTGCAGTGTAGTGTAGTGTGTGTGTGTGTATACCGTGTAGTCGCGGGTGAGTAAAGTAATTTTATTGTTCTATATAACATAACAATTTATTTACATAATAAAAGCAATTTACAAAGACATTAAATCTAAGCTAAAACCAAACAAACTAAATTAAATCTAAACAAGGCCCCCGTGGCATGGTGCCCAAAAGGCTGGCAGCGTTGCCTCGCTGAATAGGCAGCGATGCTGATTCTTTGAGAGAGAAAACTGCCAAAACCTCTGGTCACAAGTTGCATCGACTAAGCGCTTTTGCAAAGTAACGCCAGATTCAAAACTTTCATCTTATTTCTTCTTCTTCTTTCGACGTCTCTTCAATACCTAAAAAAATAAATTTTATACAAAAAGCAATCCTCCAATTTCCATCGGAAGTGAACACAAAATAAAATCAGCATGTCTGATTAATTATTGTTATTTATGCAATAACAGCGCGGTAACGACTGCCTTTGTCGCTGCATATTCACGAGGTTATGGCGGTAACACTGGGGAATGGGCTATGATGTAACTCTGCGGTATTCGATGTAACCTCGTCTTTGTCTGTCTGCGCAGAATTTGGTTAGTTAATTTCGCAGGATAAAACACATACTAGAGGTCTTTGTCATCATCTCCAACCTGAGGCCAGAGGGTCGAGCACGACTTTACGAATCCTGCGTAACGTTACCGTTATCGTATCGAGATCGAGAAACCTCATACTAAAATTTAGTTCCAAATATGCTCACGGGCGGGCGCTATTCCAAACGTCATACAAACTCGACATCGTTTACTATTCGATTTTACATGACGCAGGTTTCGAATAGTCGTGCTTGACCCTCAGTATGTTTTTGTAGTAACGGTTACGGAACCCTACACTAGGCATGGCTTGACATACTCTAGCCCGGTTTTTGTAATAACCTTGCTGAACATTATCTTGTTGTAACAGGCGGCATAGATCAGCAGCAGACTGCGTCTGCGACGCTAACAGCCAATATGGTCGTTAGTTTTCATTGAGTGGAACGTCGCGCTGCCAATGGACTAAAACATAAGCGGGTGCGGAATCTGAATTACATTATTTTAGTGTCTCGGTAAAGATTATGTTTTCAGCTATATCAGATTCTACAAATATGAAAGGAAAAGATTGAAGGAAACAGGGGAAGGGGAAGACAGAGGACAGAGTGTTTAGATCAATTAAAAACCGGCCAAGTGCGAGTCGGACTTAGATGCTTGATTTTTTCACAGCTTCAAGGGAGCGCAGGTTCGAGTATTTGATATTAATTTCAGCATCCTACCTCCACGCGTTCCAGAGTTGACAGACAGACAGACAGATAGACAGACAGACAGACAGACAGACGGACAACAAAGTGATCCTATAAGGGTTCCGTTTTTTCCTTTTGAGGTACGGAACCCTAAAAACTAGTTTCTAGGACAATTGGAAGTACCCTAGTAGGCTTTGACGCAAATTTGTATAGATACTCCTTTTTTAATGACTGTATTCTTTTGATTGCGTTGACTCGGAAGTTTGAATTTTTCACAACTCCAACGGATTACAGGCTTGCATATTTGGTATTTGGTATCAGCTTGCTATCTTCGCGCGTTCCACAGAAAAAGGGTCCTGACAGACAGACAGACAGACAGTTTTTCCTTTTGAAGTACGGAACTTTAAAAAGGAACTCGCAATGGAGTTGTGAACTCGGACTGGAGGGAACTGCACTATACCCTTGCAAATTATAATATAAGATCATGAATCATGATTTAATATTGTTGCCATTCGCAATTCGCTTGTGTCTTGTTCCCGACCCCGAAAACGCCTGCCGTAGCAGAGACTAATGAACTCAGCGACGCGTGCTCACTTGTGTGACCTGATTTATTTTACATTTCCTCTCTTCACAAACGTTTCATGGAGCAAAATCACTTTACGATGGTAACGTTACGCTTTTGTTATAATTTCCGTAGCACCGCTACGCCGTAGTGGCTCTACGAAATTATAGACGGCGACCAAAAGTTATAGTTATAAATACCTAACTATAAAGCAGTGTTTTTTGGATTAAATTGATAATAAGTGGTAATTAACAAAAAAACCAGGGTCAGGAGCTTTTAAATGTTAAAGCCACTTTTGTATTAGTTTCTGTCTGTTGTATGTTTAGCTTGTCGTGTACAAATACTCTGTAATCACATACATACCTATTCGACGATGCCCTGGAGGAAGTTTTTGCTTTCTGATTAATTTTGTACATAATCTTTAGTTTATTTAAAATACTTTAATCGTACGTTGTATACTGTATAGTTTTTCAATAAATATTACTTCTACATTCGTAGTACACGCAAACAATTCCACATTTAAAGCGTAGACCCTTTCCTTTAGTCAATCAAAGCTGTACAGAGTTACAATAAAAGTTACTAGTTAAATTTAACCAACGCTGTCAATCAAATTATTGGTCATTAGCATGTCCGGGTACAGACGCGCCTGCGAATCCCTGCTCGCAGAGGCAGTGGGACGAGCCACTCTGCCAACTCGTGAGGAACAATCTGCTAAGCACAGCATCCAGTCCGGCAGAGCGCGCTCGTCTTCTTGCTACCGCGGAGTGGGAATCAGGCCTCTGGCTTCAAACCCTTCCCTCAACTACGATAGGCACCCTCCTCGATAACACCACTTTCCGCCTCGCCACTAGTCTCAGGGTAGGGCCACCAACAAATGTCCCTCATCGCTGCCAATGTGGGAAAATGACTGATAGGCATGGATACCATGGCCTATCATGCGGCAGAAGCGCGGGTCGTATACCGCGCCACGCCAGCATTAATGATGTCATACGTAGGGCACTTGTCAGCGTCCAAGTGCCGGCCGTCTTGGAACCTAACGGCCTGGCTAGGGACGATGGTAAGAGGCCCGACGGTCTGACACTGGTTCCTTGGCGGATGGGTCGGCCTTTAGTATGGGATGCCACTTGTGTGGATACCCTTGCACCGACCCATCTTTCAAGGACCCAAAATGTTGCTGGCTCTGCCGCGGCCTCAGCAGAAGACCTAAAACGCCGCAAATATAGTTCCCTTGGAGCTAGTTACATATTTGAGGCGTTTGGGGTCGAAACTCTGGGGACTTGGGGGCCTAGCGCGCGCCATTTGTATAAAGATCTCTCGGCGCGCCTTATAGAGGCCTCCCGTGACCAGAGGGCTGGCCAATACTTCGCTCAGCGAATCAGCATTGCCATACAACGTGGCAATGCTGCCAGCCTTCTGGGCACCCTTCCCATTAGCGGCGATCTGGGAGAGATTTTTTACCTTTAGTTTAGTTTTAGTTAGTAAGTATTTAGTATTTTAAATTTTAGTTTTAAATTTTATAATGTACCTACCTCATTATAATTTATTTACTTTTTTTGAATAATCAAATTAAACCCTCATCGAAATGCTAACGAGTCGCTGCTTTTTCAATGAATTTACGGCCACCATACTTAAAATTTACTACAAAATAACACTTTAACGTGAACACAAAGGCCGTTCGTGAAAACAAAAACCCCCATGCAAAATAGTCCTTATTACCAGCAAATAGAGTACTTCGAACGTTCGGTTCAGGGTTTTAATCTTGTTAAAGTGGCCGGGGCAAAATTAACTCTTCAAACAAGGGCTGCACTCAATTTGGGTATTTTGAAGATAATAGAGAAATTCATTGAATGCGTATATAATTTACTTTGTTTGGTAAACGGATATTGTGTGTAAATATGCTGTAAATTGAATTGAATATCAATTTATGATCCGGGCGTTACTTTATGTGGAATAAATATTTCCGAAATATGACTAGCGGTACATTGTTCTTATTGTCCTACCCGTAATAATAAAAAATATGTTTTCAACTGTATATAAACGACTGTACTGAAAATCAGCGCTGTCAGCACGCGTCCCTTCAGCGCAGGAACGGACCTAATCCTTTTGCCATGCTATTAGGTTGTATCTATACCTGTAAAACAGTACCGCGACTGACTGACTGACTGACAGACAACGCACAGCCTAAACCACTGGACCAAGAGGCTTGAAATTTGGCAGACATATACCTTGAGTATCCTAGAGGTGCACTAATAAGGGATTTTTCGAAATTCCCACGGGATAGGGAACTAGCCCATTTTGAAATATTATAGCGGCGGGACATGCTAGTTTATGTTATAATACAGAAAATATCCCATTTTGTTTAATGTTTAATGATGTTCTGTTCATTCTAAGTGTGTCAATAAAGTTTTACTCATTATGTTACGCTTTTAGTAGAAAGTAAATGTATTTATGAACGGGTTGCCCTAAATATCTGAGACACGTCGGTTAGCCACCGACGCAGTCATCTCTTTCTAACAATCTCGGGTCGGGTCAGGGGTTGGAAGCTAACGCTTTATCTTGCATCTCAGAGGATGTTCTGAAAAGTTATTATTTACGGTCAGTTTTGAGAAAAATCATTTTTTTGTCCTTATTCAAGGACCAAAGAGGTCTACCCTAAGTTTCAAGAGGTTTGGATGTCAGTGGCAGAAGACAAATCTCATGCAATTTATTTTTGAACGATCTTTCGCTAATGTATACCTAGTTACTTAAAGTGAGAAAGGGTTCTATTCAGATTGTTAATGATAATGATGGTGTGACATTTCTATAGAGTATTTCTATTATTTCTGTCAGATCAAAAGGAGAAATTCTATGTAGATATTTTATTCAGTAACTTGCTTGTCCGTCCGGATCGTTAACAGAGATAGTAAGACCGGCCCTCGGAGGTCAGCCCTCTAGGTTGGGAAGAATGCAGCCCTCTATTGGGAAGAATGCAGCCCTCTGTTGGGAAGAATGCAGCCCTCTGTTGGGAAGAATGCAGCCCTCTGTTGGGAAGAATGCAGCCCTCTGTTGGGAAGAATGCAGCCCTCTGTTGGGAAGAATGCAGCCCTCTGTTGGGAAGAATGCAGCCCTCTATTGGGAAGAATGCAGTCCTCTGTTGGGAAGAATGCATCCCTCTGTTGGGAAGAATGCATCCCTCTATTGGGAAGAATGCAGCCCTCTGTTGGGAAGAATGCATCCCTCTGTTGGGAAGAATGCATCCCTCTGTTGGGAAGAATGCAGCCCTCTGTTGGGAAGAATGCAGCCCTCTATTGTTGCGGGTGTTGTTGACACACATGACCCAATTTCTCGTGTGCCTTCCTTTACCTATACAAAATGTACACCTACATAATAATATAGTATAGTCGTCCCACGATAACTCTGCAACGAACTGACAACAGTAGGAATCTAAAGTTTGTTTATGGCAACACTGATTTATAGTCAAACACGTCTTGAACTTTTCACTAGATTAAACATTAAACAGGTCATCGTTCATTCACCATCCACCATTAAAATATTTCTCATATTTCGTTTTCTAGATTTTTTTTGCCGTACAACGGCAAAACCTACTAAACACTGGCAAAATTGTCTTCCATTATTGTCCATATTAAAAAAAAAACAGCAACTTTTGATTGCTATTATCATTATTATTTTTATTTAAAGAAATGTCTGAGTGACATGAAAAAAGCATTACCAGAGCGTGATTTTTTGGGTTGCCAATTAATATCTTACGCAGAGTTATCGTGGGACGATTATAAGCTAGTGTACCCACAATGACTAGTAACCTATGTAGGTTTGTAGGTATAGTGAAATAAACGGATCACTCACGTATGTCAGTCGAGTATAGCTCGACATATTTCGGACTAATCCGTAGTCCTTCCTCTGGGAGCACACGCCACGCCGGTGGCGACACGTAAACCGCCGGCGTGGCGTGTGCTCCCAGAGGAAGGACTACGGATTAGTCCGAAACATGTCTAGCTATACTCGACTGACATACGTGAGTGATCTGTTTATTTCGCTATGATTGAGTCTCACGGTAGTTCCATGTTAAAAGGTTTGTAGGTAGATCATTTTTTGTTTCTTTTCTACGCGCACTGACATTCTTTTGTTCATATTTCAAGGCACCAAGCTTGACGGAGGCCCATGTTTTCCCAAGTCTGGGCTAGCCATACGCAAGCCCTCGACTCAAGAGCCCTTACCGTTGCCTCGCTTCAGTACACGCCAGCTAAATCTTCACGTGAAATATACTCCAGAAGGAATTCGTGTCTTCGTTACAAATACAGCGCGTGTTATATAGCCTAAACAAACAACTTAGAAAAGTTGAAAAACCCCCGACACCGTCATTTCAAAGTTCAATATTTCAAATACGTTTGAACCGATTTAAATGAACCTTAGCTAAGAACCATCTCGATTAAACTAGCTTTCGATTAAAAAACCGCAACGAAATCGGTCCATCCCTTAGGGAGCTACGATGTCACAAACAGATACACAGATACACAGGTCAAACTTGTAACACCCCTTTTTCGTCGGGGGTTAAAAAGAGAATAACCAAAGTTTCTGGGATTTGATTATTTAGTTTTTTTTTTTTTTTTTTAGGTTTAAATACTTTATTTACATAATAAAAGCAATTTACAATGACATTAAATCTAAGCTTAAACTAAGTAAACTACAACTTAAAACTAAATCAAATCTAAACAAGGCCCCCGTGGCATAGTGAATAGCGATGCTGATTCTTTGAGAGAGAAAACTACCAGCCCTTTGGTCACAAGTTGCATCAACTAAGCGCTTTTAGATTTAGATTAAATTTTTAATGTAATAATTTTTGATTTAATGTGGGCTTTGATGTTCGTATCGGCGATTACAGTTTTTTAACCCCCATCCAAAAAAGAGGGGTGTTATAAGTTTGACCTGTGTATCTGTGTATCTGTCTGTGGCATCATAGCTCCCAAGCGGATATACTGATTTCGATGCGGTTTTTTTCCATCAAAAGTAAGTAAGTAAGTAAACACTTTATTGTACAAAAAACAGGATAAAACACAAGTTACAACAATAACATTTGAGTACAAAGGCGGACTTATCCCTTTAAGTGATCTCTGCCAGTCAACCTTTGAGTCTTATTAAAATCGGTGCATCAGTTTTCGAAATATTGAACTTTTTTAAACTTTTCTAAGTTGGTTAGGTTCTTAGTCTAGTTTTCTCGAATTACCACCCTGTGCGTTACTCATTTATTCGTGCTACATTAAGCTACGTTTGACGCACATCATTTTACATTAGATAATCTAATTACCAAACATTGTTTTACGCGGTGAACGCAGCGTTGACCACACATGGCCAAAGTTGATCGCATGCGACTAACGCTGCGATTTCCGCACAAAACGAACGCGCGCTTGATCTTTTTTTTTATACGACAAGGAAGGCAAACTTGCAAGTGGGTCACCTGATGGTAAATAATCACCACTGCCCATATACACACCATGCGTTGCCAACCTAGAGAACTAAGATGAAATGTCTTACTCTCCACATCGGAACACAACAGTGCAAGCACTGCTGCTTAGCGGTAGGATTAACGAGTAAGATGGTGGTAGCGATCCGGACGGACCTCGCACAAGGTCCTACCACCCGAAAAATAGTCGACTTTTTTATCTATTACCGATTCACTCGTCCTGCCAAGCGTTTGTGACAAAGTACATTCTTAATTAAGCCACTGCGCACACTGGGCGAGTAACGGTCCACTCCAACGACCGTGACACGATCAAGTACTCGGCGGCAGCTACTTGCACTAGATCGGTCCGCAGGGGCTCCGTTGCACGGACTCGTTGAAATCTAGGCGGGAAGATTCGGAGTTGTGTGTTCTTAATTGCGTGTCGCAAGGGACGAGTGGTGAGCGATGTTCGAAGTAGCATCTCGAAGTGCAAATATTCTAAACTTGCACCAACCTGAGTTAAGCACTAAACCGAGGTTAGCTTGACGTATTTGTATCGTCAATCCTATTTTGTGTCTAATTCAGGTCAGTGCCAGTTGGCAGTAGAGAATTAGGATTAGTCTTAAGATGTAAGTACTTACCTTAGAAAAAGAATGTTAGAAGCGGATCGATGTCGATTGGATAACATAAACCCCAGAGGTTTACAATAATGGCATATGCGTAAAATTAAAAACTGCATCTAAATTTTATTATAAACAAATAATAGTACTTTTTGATATAAGTGCCGAAGGTATGCCATTTTGCACGAGTTCCGAGGTGTCTAGGCCCGAGCCGCCAGGCGAGGGTCAAGACTCGGGGTGAGCGAAAATGACCCTTCCGCACGTGTACCAAACGACGTTTTTTAATACATTTGCGAAAACATCCCAAAGAAGAAGCGGGCCGGCACCTCCCCCCGCAGGAGCTCGGCTCCGTCTTTCTCCACGGGCTCCTTGGAAAAGTGTAAAGCACTAGTATGAAAAATTTAACTACCACTTTTTGAGCAACTGTATTAAAAATAAATAAAAAAGTTCGCTCAGCTCTCCTCGCACGCACCGCTCTGTTATGCAAGCACTACGAATGCTCTTGGCGAGCGAATCAGCGACCCCTGTTAACCGCTGTGTGCGCCAAACCTTATAACAATAGAGCTAAAATCCTCCACACTGTCAGACTACATTAAATGCAGAGATTTACTGGAGTACAATAGTTTCGTCATCATCATCACCATCATGTCAGCCGAAACACATCCATTTTTTTTTTTATTATAAGACGAAGAAGGCAAACGAGCAAGTGGTCACCACTGCCCATAGACATCCGCAACCCCGGAAGGATTGCAGATGCGTTGCCAACCTAGAGGGCTAAGATGAAATGCCTCTTGTGCCAGTAAATTCCTCGGCTGTCTTACTCTCCACAACGGAACACAACAGTGCAAGCACTGGTGCTTAGTGGCAGGATTAGCGAGTAAGATGGTGGCAGCGATCCGGGCGGACCTCGCACAAAGGTCCTACCACCCGCAAAGTTCCAATGCTGGACATAGGCCTCCCCCAAAGCTCTCAGACCGGTCTTGTGCTTTCCGCATCCACCGCGGTCCATCAGTTCTGCGAGCAATGTGCCCCACCCACTAGTTAATAGTTTATAATTTTGTAATTCTGTAAAAATAAGTTTTCTGTTAAAAACTAAATTTTTAATGCGTATAATTTTCTGTCGACTGAACTTTTTGCTGTCTGTACTTGTACTGTCATCTAAATTACACATCCATACCAAATTTGAAGAATTCCGATGCCTTTAACCATTTGAAGAGTTTCTTCCTGGCCGCACAACCAAGATTTCACTACCAAATTATTGTATTGTCACCGGATTTACACAGGGGTGTTGTAAGTTTGACCAGAGGGTCGAGCATGACTTTACGAAACCTGCGTCACGTAAAATTAAATAGTAAACGTTGATGATTTTGTATGACGTTTGGAACAGCGCCCGCCCGTGAGCGTATTTGGAACTAAAATTTAGTATGAGGATTCTCGATCTCGATACGATAACCGTAACGTTACGCAGCATTCGTAAAGTCGTGCTCGACCCTCTGTGTATCTGTGTATCTGTCTGTGGCATCATAGCTCCCAAGCGGGTTGACCGATTTAGACGCGGTTTTTTTATTAAAAGCTAGTGTAATCGAGATCGTTCTTAGCCAAGTTTCATTAAAATCGGTTTTCCCGTTTTTGAAATATTGAACTTTGAAATGAAAATGTCGGGGGTTTTTCAAATTTTCTAATCCTACTAATATTATAAATGCGAAAGCTTGTGAGTGACTATGCTTGTTACTTTGTCACGCTAAAACAGCTAGACGGATTTAGATGAAATTTGGAATGGGGATAGCTTACATCCTAGATTAAAACATAGGCTATATTTCATCCCGGAAAATTATATAGTTATAAAGTCGCGGGCAACAGCTAGTGTTTTATAAGCATTCGCTTTATGTCTAAAGCAAAACCTCATTTCCTACAAGTGAGCTGACCCGGGGTACGGAACCAATCGCTCCAGGCAGCCGTTAAATTCCATTTTGGCGAACGGCCAACTTGTTAGGAATGCATCTTATTGCAAAGTGACGTATAAAAAAAAATACATACAGTGGAACGTAGAACCTCCTCCTTTTTTGAAGTCGGTTAAAAAATAGGCATTGTTGTTCAGTTTGTGATGAATTTGCATTTGTTATGTCGTTATTTTAATAGAAGATTGTATGAGCGGGAAAAACATATATTTACACAAAGCTAATAAATAATGAACTTTGGCCAACAGATTTTCACTGATTTGTTACAAGATTTCGGGACTTGTCTTGATGACGCAATTTTTTTTTTAAATGACTTCGACGTTGTCTTTGTCTTACAACTGCTGCGGTCACAAAATACCCAATAAAAAAATTACTAAAAATAAAGAAAATGATTTCATACCAATGATTTAGGTAATTTCGTCATCATCCATGTCATGTGTATACAAAACAAATGTGCATTATTATTATTTTCCATTTTAAACAAAAGACAGAATTACTGTAATAGTCATCATTACTCTTCAATACTAGGTACCTTAAACGCTTAGACAAAAAAACGGCGTTATGCAGCAAGTGACAATGTGATTCTTCGATCAATAAGGTGGTTGGTTCCCTCTTGGTTGTGAACCAGTCAGCCGCGCTCGACCGAGTGGCGCCTCGCTACTGGTGACTGCAATTTACTGGGTATCGATATCGATATAACTATTATCTACACACATAATGATTTATTCCATTATGGTTGCATGGTAGAGATCGCTAAGTAGCGATAAGGCCGCCCATAGCTACCTTGCATTTTCTTTGTACCTTTTTCTGTTTTGTTTGTTATGTGGTGTTCAATAAAGAGTTCTTGTATTGTATTGCGTTGTACAGTGAAACCTGGTTAAGTGAGACATCAAGGGACCTGCAATGTCGTTTCACTTATAGAGGTATTCCACTTACCCAGTGTCTCAGATATACAGGTATAAATAAATATCTGTCTCATTTACAGAGGGTTCCATTAATAGAGCTGAGAATACAGGTTATTTCAGTTATACAGGTGCGATCATTAAATAAAATAACGTGTTATGTATGTAAATGAGTTTTAAAAAAAAAATTAGTACTTAAAGGTAATCATACAAATGTAATCAATAAAAATGTATCAATTATAAAAATCTGTCATTTTAGTTTGTCGTTTGGAAGTATCAGCCATCAGATGTTTTTCGATGTTATAAATTTTATCAAATATGCTTTGGTCACCAATTGATGACATTTCAAAATAACTGTGCAAAGTTTCTAGTGCTTTTACTGCTTCGCGTTTAGAAATTTTTACTAAATTTACTTCCGCGCTCATTTCATCGCCTTCTTCTTCATTTTCCAATAAACGCCTAGTAAACAAACAATGTTATCTCAGTTACAGAGGTTTATGCATATAAAATTTGCTCGCTGTCTCAGTTATAGAGGAAACTATGATGATAAATCGAAAGAACAAATCCCAGATATAGAGGCTTACCTTGTCCCACTAACAGAGGTAATTCAGTGCCAAAGTGTTGGGACCTCAGCATTGGTTCCAGTTATGGAGGTTTCTCACTTATCCAGGTCCCACTTAACCAAGTTTCACTGTATATCATAAGTCCTCTTTTGCCGCCTGAAGGGATAAGCGTTCAGAAACTGTAATGACCATCATTACGACAGTAAATTTTCGTTTTTTAAAAACCAATAAAATCTAAAAATAAAAATCTCCTCAATGAAAAAAAAAAGTCAGCTCGGTAAGCTTGTCTATGATTAAAAAAAAACCGGCCAAGTGCGAGTCGGACTCGCGCACGAGGGTTCCGTAGAAAGATTTTAACGCTTTTCCCCAGTGTTTTAAGAAGTCCAGTGTTTTAAGAAGTCCAGTGTTAGCAGAGCCCTGCTCTTATGCAAAATGTATGCAGTGTGGGGTCAACTTATATTGGTCTTTGAAATCTACAGAAAGACGTAAAAATTTAAAATTTTGAGACTTTTCGGAGTGGTTGTGCTATAAGAGCTACCTTCATACCAAATTTCAAGTTTCTGTTACATCTGGAAGTACCCTTTAGGTTTTTGGAAATCGGCAATTTGTATGGAAATAGCATTTTTAATTACTGTATCTTTTGATTGCGTTGACTTAGAAGGTTGATTTTTTACAGCTTGAAGGGACCGCAGGTTTGAGTATTTGATATTAATTTCAGCATGCTACCTGCACGCGTTCCAGAGAAAAAGGGTCTTGACAGACATACAGACAGACAGACGGACAACAAAGTGATAAGGGTTCCGTTTTTTCCTTTTGAGGTACGGAACCCTAAAAAAACAGCCAAATTCGTGACAGGTTTATTATGCTTTCGGCTTCGGAACCCATATTTAATTACTTATAATACGTGTGATGTTATAGTAACGTAAGCAACTCTACATAATTAGGCCTTAAAACACTCATTATGTAACAGTTACATAAACTACAATTTTTTAATTGCATTGCGCTGACATCGTATACTTAATATTTTCGTGTCTCAATAATTGTAATGAGTTTAAGATGAGTTAACGATCAGAACTGGAAAAAAACTTGTTTTGGTGTGATAATATTATTACATGCCGCATTGCAATGATTATGAATTTATGATAGTTTGTTGTTAACCTTAATTAAAACATAGCGCTCCCGATCTTGTCTTTATTATTACGAGCAGAGATCATTTTCGATACTTGGTGTAAAAAAACAGATCAATATGATGAAGAAGGCATCATAATTAAACTTTTAATCAAAATCAAAAGTGTATTTTGTGTTAAGTGGAGTGATCAAACTCAACATTTACGCACAAATAATTTTGTTATTCACAGTTGACATGTCCAAAGTATTTACAAAAGAGGAAAACGTATAATTCTGCTAAAGTGTCGATAAAATCTTATGCAATAACCCATCCCTATTTTTATCTCTTATAGCAGGAAAACTGAAGTTAAATATTACGTTCCTCGAACACTCGTCATTAGCGTTATTTGCCGACATCGGATCCAATCGGGACCACTCGGAACCAATCGGATCCATTATTTAGCAGGCGCGGTTCAAAAACAATCCGTGTTTATCTTTCCTGCCTATTGAAGCCTTAGTTTTTTTAAGGTAAAATTTCTTGAAATACGAGATAGTACGGTTTCTGTTTTAATTAGGTGGGATATTTAGTTTTGGATAAGTATTTTTTTCTTCTGCTCTTTGTTTTTCGGGTTAAATATGATAGACAAAAGTTTAGAAATCTTATTACGAGACGATTTATGAGCCACGGACTCAAAGATTCTGTTTCGCGATATAAACGGAACGTACTATTAAATCATGCCACACCTTTAATGACAAAAAACTTCATATTACAAGCCAACACCAAATAATCTAATTATCTTTTGTTCCAGATGAAAAGTGAAAGTAGCGGACGGTTGTGTGAGCACAACAAGTTCATCATGAGGTAGCTTAGTGATCAAACTTACTCAAGTGCCAAGTGTAAATAAGTTAAACTTCGTATAAGTTAGTGTAGCCATGAAGTTGAGCGTCAGTGCGTACCGCGCTCATGCGTCCGCGCATAAGAAGATACTGACGTCGTCGTACCAACAGCACTACGGGAGCACGGCAGCGCCACCTGTGTGCAATCCGCCGCACCCACCTAATTTTACTCCTCAGGTAAGTGAAGTAACAATAAATGAAAATAAAAGCTTTTTAAATTATATCGATATTTGTTGCACTCTTGCATTGTTGCACATCCTTATTGCTCTAGCAACCAGAGTTGAGAAGATACGGTACTGTCCACTGTTCTGCGTCATCTTCATCTGTTCTAAAAATTAATCTGAATACTTCATTTAGTTTACATAATAAAAGCAATTTGCAATGACAATAAATTCAAGCCAAAACTAGTTAAACTACAACTTAAAACTAAATTAAATCTAAATAAGGCCCCCGAGGCATGCTGCCCAAAAGGCTGGCAGCGTTGCCTCGCCGAATAGCGATGCTGATTCTTTGAGAGAGGAAACCAGGGACCGGACCACCCTTTCCGCGACAAAAGCCTTTCAGTGGGCGTCCCTTAAACAAAGCTAACCCATTAAAAGACTTTCCCGTTTGAAATGCTAGCCCATTCATTTGACTACCCCTTACCGAAAAACTTACCTAAAAATAAAGCTAGCCCTTTGCAATGGCTTACTGCTATCCTATACGCCTTGCAATCCCTTAATAAGGGTTACCCTTATCATTTAGCGCTTTTTTATAAAGCTATCCCTTTAGTAGTGTAGTGTCGTACTTGAGCCTTGCGTAAAAGAGGCATCGTAGGTATGGTTCGTTTCGTATGTAGCAGCAACGGCGTAAACAACAATAATAACAAATAAGGTCACTTCAGTCCTCACTTACGCAGTAGATTTGTAAAACAAACAAGTACAAACACTGTCAATTACGAATAAATAATAAATATTATTATCTGCAACCGGGAGTTGATCATTGATGAGGTTTATACTTTTAAGTGATTGTCTTTGGTTTTGTAACCTTGGTTGCGATGTTTTTTTTTGGTCTTGTCTTGTCAGTTGAGCGGTTTTGTTTAAAATAATATATGTGGTATACGGACAAGAAAAGTGGTTTTACTATAACAATTAGGAATATAGAAGCTTCCGCTAGTGAACAGGTTTAAATAGATTGTAACAGGTTATGGGCCACCCCATATTCCTGATTTTTGAGTGATTCGAATAAAAAAAATACAAAATTTACGATCGTAATATACTTTTGACATTTTCTTAATTCATGTAAATTTTTATTAAATTACAATAAATAGAGTTTGCTACTGTAGTAAAAGACCTACAAGAACAAAATATGGCTCAATCGAAAATACAAAACGTGATTTGTCGGTTGGAAGATAGAAACAATTTCCACAACTGGAAATTTAGATTGGAGCTGTTAATGGAGGAGAAAGGCCTTGGTGATATAGTGGCCTGTGCTGACGTAAATGAGAAAAATAAAAAGAAGGACGCAGAAGCAAGATCGCTAATAGTACAGTGCATAGGAGAAAATTTTCTGGAAATTGTGAAAAGGTGCAAAACTGCAAAAGATATGATGAATTCTTTAGAAAATATTTTTACACGAAGAAGCATTATGAATAAATATAATTTGAAGAAGAGGTTAATCGAGTTGAAATGTGACAACAATGAAAAATTGCAAGATTTTTTCTTGAAATTTGACAAACTGGTAAGTGACATTGAAGTGATGTCAGAAATGGACGAGTCTGATAAAGTGGTACATTTGCTACTCGCGTTGCCCAGTAAATACAAGAATGTTACGACAGCCTTAGAAGCAATGAATGAAGAACTGACTTTAGAAAAGACAAAGAGGACTCTGCTTGATGCAGAAATTAGGCTGGATGACATGATTGCACCAAACCAAGATAGTGCGTTTAATATAGAGTGCTGGAACTGCAAAGGAAAAGGACACACAGCAAGATATTGTCACAAAAATGTCCAAAACAGACATTATTACGCTTTCCAACGTGGAGCTCCTGTCAGAGGTGGTGAGTTGTATAGAAGGGATCGTGGCAGAATGCAGGGACGCAGTCCGGGTGTGAATAGAGCATGTACATCGAGGGATGATGCCATAATAGTCCATGAAGAAACCACAGAGGAAGTGGGCTGCATGGTTGATGGAGAATTTAATTTAACTTGTAAGGCATTCTTTAATAAATAAATTTCCTTTGTAGTAGATTCTGGTGCATCACAAAATTTTATATCTGATCTTTATACACAATTTATGACAAACATGAAAAACTTAGAACATCCCATAAAAATTAACACCGCTAATGGTGAAAAATTGTTTGCATATCAAAGCGGCAGTTTACCAATAATATGTGGTAACGTTAAGTTTACTGTCGAGGGACTTATAGTGGCAAATTTAGCCTATAATCTTCTATCTGTACGGAAATTACTGGAAAAACCAAACGAAATCATTTTAGTAAATGAATATGCAAAAATTACCTTTTATAATGGGTCTGTTATTTGGGCATACAATAATGGCAAACTTTATACTTTACAGGGTGAAATTATAATAGAGGATGGAGTCGCGGCTATGTATTCGGCAGATGGCATGTTATGGCATAGACGTTTAGGACATACCGGCTCTAAAACTTTACAAAGGTTACAGCTACCACTCAACGACAATGTATGTAATGCGTGCATGAAAGGTAAGGCAACACGGTTACCATTCAAAACGTTAGAGCGACCTAGGTCACGTCAGGTCTTAGAACTGTTACATAGTGATATAGCGGGCCCATCTAGCATTCCGACTATATTCCCACTTTTGTGTAGTCTTCTTGTTAAAAAGAAAATCAGAAGCAGTTGAAAACATTATTAACTACATCCGTAGATATGAAAACGAATTTGAAAAACGGTAAAAAGGATTAGATGCGATAATGGAGGTGAATACACCTGCAATGAATTACGGCAATTTTGTAACCTGAAAGGTATAGCTTTAGAATATAGTTTACCATATTCTCCTGCTAGCAATGGCGTGGCAGAACGCATGAATCGAAGTTTATATAACAAAGCAAGAACTATGCTTGTTGAAACTCAGCTACCGAAAAACTTGTGGGGTGAAGCTGTAAAATGTGCAGCTTATCAGTTAAACCGTTGCACCTCTATGGCTATTAGCTACAAAACTCCTTGTGAAATCTTATATGGGACTAGAGGCTTAAACAAACTACGTGCATTTGGTGCAAAGGCGTGGACCTACATTTTACCTAAACCTGATAAACTTTCAGAGAGAGCCCGTAAGTGTAGAATGGTAGGATATAGCAGGACAGGGTATAATTTATGGGATCCTAACAACAACAAAATAATAGTGTCACGAGATGTGAGATTCGATGAAGACAATATTATATACAACGAAAGTAATCAAACTAATAACGAACAAGAGTGGCAAAGAATAAGTATGTCAGAAATTAATTTGGAAAATAATTATAGGATTACTGACCCTGAACAAGATAATGAATATAGAGAAGAGGTTATCGTTGATAATACAAATGTCGATGAAGGAATTATGGATCCAGAAGAAATATTTGAAGATTGTACTGAAGAAAATTTAAACGAGAAAAACGACGCTCCAAATGAGCATGTGATAAAAACAAGAAGAGGCAGAAGTGTTAAGCCTCCGAAAAGATTAGAAGATTATGAAACACATGTGGCTTACTGTTTGTGTACGGGTGATCCAAGTTCTTACAAGGATGCAGTTGAAAGAGGCCAAGAGTGGCAAGACGCTATAGAGAAAGAATTAAGTTCCCTTAAATGTTTGGGAACATGGGAAGAATCGACATTGCCTAAAGATAAAAAGGGTATAGATACCAAATGGGTATTCACTACTAAAAAGGATGGTACAAAAAAGGCCAGATTAGTGGCAAAAGGTTTTCAAGAAGAAACACTATTTAATGTTTATGCACCAGTAGCTCGTATGCCCACAATTCGTATGATGCTGTGCCAAGCAGTACAAAATGATATGTATATGAAACAATTAGATGTCCCAACGGCCTTTTTAAATGGTTTCTTAAAAGAAGATGTCTATATAAAACCGCCTTTGGGAGTAAAGGTTGAAAAGGGTGTTGTTTTGAAACTAAAAAGATCGCTATATGGGTTGAAACAAGCACCTACATGCTGGAACGAAAGACTTCATTCCTTTTTAACCCAGAAAGGTTTTATACAATCAAAACATGATTTTTGTTTATATGTTTTGGAAGAAGTATTTTTGCTAGTTTATGTTGATGATATAATTCTAATGTCAAAAAGTAAAATGAACCTAAATAAGTCACATGATTTCTTAAAAACTGAATTCAATGTCAAAGATCTTGGAGAGGTGAGTGCTTACTTGGGATTGGATATAGTGAGATCGTCAGAATCAATTTCAATTTCTCAAGAATCAGCAATAAATAGGTTGCTTGATAAATTCAACATGACTGATTGCAAAGGAGCGGAGACGCCAATGGAAGTAAATTTCACAACAAATGACAATGAACCCATTACCTACGATATACCATATCGTGTGCTTATAGGTAGTCTTCTATACCTAGCTACTTCAAGTAGACCTGATATTTGTTTCGCAGTATCTTTCTTAAGTAGATTTTTGGATGAGCCTACTTTATCACTGTGGAAAGCAGCTAAGCGAGTTTTGCGGTATCTAAAAGAGACGAAGTCAAAATCTCTCTTATATAAACGGGATAGCACTTGCAGCGTAGTTGCCTATACCGATGCTGACTGGGCTGGCGACAAAAAAGACAGGAAAAGCGTGAGTGCTTCTGTTGTTTTCTTTGGAAACAATTTAGTGGCCTGGTTCTGTAAGAAACAAAACGTTGTCGCCTTATCAACAGCCGAAGCTGAATATGTAGCTGCGGCTCTAGCGTGTACAGAATTAATTTACAAGTTTTAATTTTTAATTTACAAAGGGTTTGTTACAAGATTTTAACAGTCTCTCAAGTTCTATGTTACTTGTAGATAATCAAAGTGCGATTAAGTTAATGGAGTCAAATGAAAATAGTAAGAGGTCAAAGCATATTGATATAAAATACGATTTCATCAAGGATTTAATTAGTAAACGAGATATAATTGTGAAATATGTGAGCACGAATGAAAACGTAGCAGATATTTTGACAAAGGCTTTAGGAAAACTGAAGCACAATTATTTTGTACACAAACTAGGCTTTAATTGAATGGTTTCTTTATATGACTGTTTAGACAATGTTGCGATAATGACATATAATGATTATTGTCATTCTCAATTTCAACAACTTGTGATTGTGTGATACTTAGTAAACTAAAATGACTAAAGTTTTTGAAATTGAGGGGGGGTAGAGATTGTTAAATGAAAACTTAATATATTGATAATTTGTTTATGATATTTTCTTTCCTGGTTTGTTAAATGAAAACATAAGTGTTGATATTTTGTTTACTTATTGTGTTCTCTATTGTTTGAAATTAGAATAGAGGGGGGATGATGAAGTTTATACTTTTATGTGATTGTCTTTGGTTTTGTAACCTTGGTTGCGATGTTTTTTTTGGTCTTGTCTTGTCAGTTGAGCGGTTTTGTTTAAAATAATATATGTGGTATACGGACAAGAAAAGTTGTTTTACTTTATCAATTAGGAATATAGAAGCTTTCGCTAGTGAACAGGTTTAAATAGATTGTAACAATCATAACATTGGCACGTGTCTAAGACTAAAGAAAAAACGATGCACCCGACCCGCGCAAAGCGGCAACAGCCAACCACAATCACAACTCTTTGCCATTGAAAATTGGACCGTATTTCAAGTTGAAATTTTCACCTGAAGAAAGCGACTTCGCGCGGTGCGCGCGCGAATATCAAAGAACGCCGCCGCCTGCCGGTGCCGCCACCGACAATCGCTTACTATTGGATTCGGAGTAATATTGTGCTTTATGAACAAGGTAGACGGTTTAATTTAGCACGCTTTATGCTAAAAGGGAAGCCTTTTATAAGGCTAACCCTTATAAGCGATATGCAAGGTGTTGGTGAGCGGATGATAAGGGTTTCGTAAGGGTATTGGGATACCGATTGCTCAAATAGGTTAGCGTTTATATAAGGGCTTTAAAAGCAAAATGAAAGGGTTTCGTCGGGCAAAGGGTATGGTGAGTTAAGTCTTATGCAAAACCCATACAAAACCCCTAATAAGGGATAGCGGGCCGGTCCCTGGAGGAAACTGACAGCCCTTTGGTCACAAGTTGCATCGACCAAGTGCTTCTTGCAACTCTGAAATAAGCTAGTAAGCGCCGGGAACCCATTGACTCAAGGTTTCAAACCCGATAGCAACAAAATTGTAGTTCGGACCGAGCGTCTGATATTTAGACATTTTTGTATTTTCAGCCGTTTCTGCCGCCGCACCAGCTTATTGTGTGGATACTTATCTCGAAATACGATCTTTACGAGAGTAAAATGAAACAAAATTTTAACCACAATCCCATCAACGTACCAAACATGTCTATAAATAGTATAACTTGCAAGCATATTCAGAAACAATATACTTAAGTACCTATATGTTCCCAGTTGAAAGCACCCGAAGTTTTCATAAAAAGCTCCAATAAAGCCATCTCATTCAACATCTTTTCGTTCGGCGCCATTTTTAGGTATTCCGTTAAATAGGGTATCATTTTCCCATTACTGCCTGTGTGTAATGTTTTGTACCCAACCCTACCCAAATATTGCGATGGTATATAAAAACTCCGTTTAGTGAGACATAGTCTTAAATGGGTCTTATTTTATCCAAATGGGCTGGGCTGTATAATGTAGTGATATGATCTGGTAATATTATCTGATTTTGATAAGCAAAAGAAATTTTGTAATTTTAGTATCTAAGGCAAAAATCACAAGAAAATTATTTGTTCGAGAGTCATAGTGAAATGAATTTAGTTTACAGTGTCTCATGTGAAAAACGAATACCAACAAATTGAATGAGATCAAACGAGGTTTTTTAATCGATTTGACACCCTGTCGATTACTAACACGAAATTTAACTGCAGGCACATCTTTAAAATTTATTATTTTTGAATGTCGTGACGAAAAATACACATTTACTCAGAGTTCACACCTTTGCCTTGGAAAGCGGTGACAACTTAGTGATGTCCGAAATTCAAAACCATTACACTCGTGGGCATAGGTTTTACAATAGGACAGGTAAATCCTAATCCTTACAACCTATCCTATCCATTACGTTTTGTTCCCTACCCCTAGTAACAGAGTCCCTAACAATGCGATGGAATCCAATAAAAGCTAGGCCTGAAGAACAACTCCGCATACCTTCTCACGTTGCAGGGTCGAGATTTATTACGACCTTGCTTCCATTCGGTTTTTATGAGCCTGCATTCAAGACTGTACGTAGACACTTTGCTCTTGCTGGTATAAATGTCTGCGAGTGGGACGTAGGACCCGGACAATAAAGCTCATTTTTTAACCGAATTCAAAAAAATTCTTCATTCAAAGAATATTCCGCTCGCACCGCACCGACTTCATATTTCTGCTGCTTAGTGCTAGGCGATAAAACTTTAGGCTTTTGTTTCTGTTCTCCAAAATAGACTATTAGTACTACTGAATAGAAATTTTTTTTTTTTTTCTAAGGTTTTTTTTGAAGGCGGTTTTGTGCTCTCCAGTTTCAAAAGATTGACGTAATGAAAACGGGATATTGACCGCGATTATCCTATAGGTTCGATGAGCTCCCGCTATTTTATATTATAGTTACATGCATCATGATCACAGGCAAAATGACGAAGCGAGGGAAGATACTAATGCCAGGGTAGATAGAGGTAGCTCTGCCCAACATTAAATAAATAAATATCACGGGACAATTTGACACCAATTGACCTAGTCCCAAACTAGGCAAAGCCTGTACTATGGGTACTAGACAACGGATAAACATACTTATATAGATAAACACATACTTACATACATATTAAACATCCAAGACCCGAGAACAAACATTCATATTCATCATACAAACATCTGCCCCGACCGGGATTTGAACCCGGGACCTCAAGCTTCATAGTTAGGGTCTCTAACCACTAGGCATTTCGGTTGTCATTAGTATCTACCATCGTTTCGTCATTTTGCCTATGATCATGATGCAGGTAACTGCGTCGAAATATCGAGAGCGCACCAAACCTATAAAGTAATTGCGGTCAATATCTCGTTATTACTATGTCTAGTAATTTTGTGATTTGTGAAACGTTCAACTATTTCCCTTTATGTTTTGTTTCTCGTATACCTATTATTATTGTTTAGCCAATGTTACTGAATGTTATGTCGACCCTTAATTTGGCAGTGTACAGCATAATGCACGTAGACAGTACATAGCTCAAACGTCATCAATGAATTTTTCTGCTGTTCAAAATTACGTCATAATCCAAAGTCATTGAATGTAAATAGAATTAATAGCAATAGAAGTTTGCTTCAAACATTTTTGTTTTGAACCATCATCAATGTCTATGGCAGTCTTTTCGTATTTTTATTTTATTACACATTTTTTAGTAGGTATAAAATCAGAAGAGAGGTTATCACTTTTCAGTTCTGCCAAATTAAGGGGTATATTGTTGTTATCCTGCATCCGGATGCCACGTGTCAGGATTAGCCTAGTGTGGAGCCAAAGTTAAGGTAAGGTAAGGTAAGTTAAGGTAAGGTAAGGTAAGTTAAGGTAAGGTAAGGTAAGTTAAGGTAAGGTAAGGTAAGTAAGTAAGTAAACGCTTTATTTTACACAAAATACAGAAATAAATACAAGTTACAAACAGTGAGATACAGGTAAACGCAAACGCAAAAAAACGCGGTAAAGCACAGTAAAGGTAAACGCATTTGTATTTTTTTTTAAGGCAAACGAGCAAATGGGACACCTGATGGTAAGTGATCACCACTGCCCATAAACACCCGCAACCCCGGAGGGTTTGCAGATGCGTTGCCAACCTAGAGTGCTAAGATGAAATGCCTCTTGTGCCCGTAATTACACCGGCTGTCTTACTCTCCACACCGGAACACAACAGGGCAAGCATTGCTGCTTAGCGGCAGGATTAGCGAGTAAGATGGTGGTAGCGATCCGGACGGACCTCGCACAAGGTCCTACCATCCGCAAAATGTTTTACTTATAATAAACTTTTAGAACATCCTCAGAAAACAACACCCCGGTTTTCCCAATTTTCACCTATAAATGTACCTACTTAAGGACTGTTATTCTACGGACACGAACAACTCCATCAACTGTACACGCGTGCAGGGAATACAGTGCGTGGCAATTTAATTTCCTCTCCTTTACCCTTTTTAATGGGTTTTACATCTTATTGATGTATTTTGCCAACAACAAAGTAAATAATGGGCCAGGCGGAAAAATTACGGTACGATTTTGACATCGTGTTTGAGTATTTCTTTGTATAAAGTTATAACAAAGATAAATGTTTCGTGTTATTTATTACAGGGACAAGAACATTTAGTGTAATCAACGGCCAAAGAAAGTTCGCGCTTACGTCTGAATTAGGTACTATGGGCACTTTAGCAGCGCCACTGTGCCGACATCGAACCATTCTCATACCATTTGACACCCGTAACGCAAACGCGATCGAGACGTATTTTTGGTCGGCAATTACACTAGACGCTAAGGCACTCTTACAGCCTTAACATTATCACACTATAATCACTGTAATAATCACTTATAGCGATTTGCAAGCGCGTTTTGTGTTGAGGCGATCACGCAACGTGTTCGCCGCGAGTGATTTTAGTATGAAACACTCGCTCGTAAATCGCTAGTGTAATAAAATAAGACTGTTAGAAAAAAATATCCAACTAAGTACGCACCAGTTGTTACAAACAGACGTGCGAAGATCCCCTTCAAAAAATCCTTAGAAAGCTAACATGTACAAAAGGTTAAACAGGTCATTTATTTCACCTGACGCTAAGTGTGTGCCTCTTCAGTCTCAGTGAGTCGGGAAAGGGCGCACGGATTCAATTAGACAAGTTTTTTCCCCTAATATTAAACTTTTGGTACACATGACAATAAAAAAAATACTAAGCTGTAAATAGGTACTTACTGAAAGACGAATACACAAAAAACCAGAAGAATATGATTAAATTTGGGGATTGAAACCGGGTCTTTGACTTTCCGTGTAGCATTCAGTAAGGACCTATTTACGGAATATTAATAGATTTTAACGGGAAAATAACAAAAATGAAAGAGATGTGAGAAATAATAAAAAAATACACATAATAAATAAACGAAATAATTAAATAAAAACGGATCACTCACGTATATGTCGAGTTTAGCCTGACATGTTTCGGACTAATTCGTAGTCCTTCCTCTGGGAGCGCACGACCCAGCGCGACGAGTCACATTCACATGGCTGTATTCGTCAAATAAACAAAGATGAAATGACAAACATATGGAAAATATGGCCAAGTGTGGTGCTGACATTACAGAATAATAGAGAATGTTTCGCGAGTGAACTACAACTGTATTTGGCACAATTCATCTAACAACTACATCGGCAGAAAACAACAGGTTTAATGTAAAGTGATGTTGGCTCCGACTCGGATTGAGTCTGTTCCTGAGTAAGGTCAGAGTCTAAACCAGCAGAGAAATTTCATCAGTCTATCTAACAAGACAAGTGTCAAACGTTATGTTCGTTTTGTTGGCATAACAAACAAATAACCTAACCAACTTAGAAAAGTTGAAAAACCCCCAACATTGTCATTTCAAAGTTCAATATTTTAAAAACGGGTGAACCGATTTTCATGAAACTTAGCTACCGTCTTAGAACCGTCTCGATTAAACTAGTTTTTGAACAAAAAAACCGCATCGAAATCGGCCCATCCGCTTGCGCGCTACGATGCCACAGACAGATACACAGATACACAGGTCAAACTTATAACACCCCTCTTTTTCGTCGGGGATTAAAAATACCAAGCTTGATTTTAGCAAGTGAAAACTATTTAGGCATGCACAACCCTGCTTTAATTGTTTTCGATTTAAAGCCAAAATTAGATGCTCTGACACCAAACATAAAAATAGTAGACACCGGTAAAAGAACAAGGAGCGTTTTTATTTAGCAGTTTGTGTTATAGAGAACAAATAGGAAGTATCGTTGTACACTGACGTTACAAAGGAAATTGCGGGCGTGTAAGTACATTTATTACATACTGTCAATCGGAGTTTGTTTGAAGTCAGTGAGGATCTTGAAAGCTTCAGGAGTAAGTAATAAAAATAAAGTATATTTGAGGGAAACGATATTGAAGCTTATTTAACGTTACTCAAATTCTCGGAACACACTACGCCTGAGCAGGATAAATAAGCAATAGCATTTAATATGACTTCTGCTTATTATTATGTGTTAAAGTACCAGTAAACAAGTGTTGTTGTAAAGAGAAAGTCATAAAGGTGACATCAAAATAACGAGCAACGGCAAAAGACATACAACCGTAGACTTATTATGTATACATGTGGCGTACAGACGGGCCCTTCAGTACTCCGATTTTGGAAATTTTGTGGCACTAATTAGTGCCGGCGACGTGAGCCGCGCGCACGATGCGCACGGGCGATGACGCCGGCGGGCTCACTCTACTGTTCATGTGTTCAAAATGTTCTTGATGTTTTTTTTTATACGATGAGGAAGGGAAACGAGCAAGTGGTTCACCTGATGGTAAGTGATCACCACTGCCTATAGACACCCACAACCCCGGAGGGTTCGCAGATGCGTTGCCAACCTAGAGAGTTAAGATGAAATGTCTCTTGTGCACGTAATTACACCGGCTGTCTTACTGTCCACACTGGAACATAACAGTGCAAGCACTGCTGCTTAGCGGCAGGATTAGCGAGTAAGATGGTGGTAGCGATCCGGACGGACCTCGCACAAGGTCCTGCCACCCGCGAAATACACGATATATCAATACACATACAACTTTACGGAGAGCCGAGTAGTACGATGCGCGGTTAGAGCTGAAAACAGACAAACAAAATGTGTAAGTTGCAGTACATTGCGAGAACGTGACGCGAATGAGTTACTAGTAAGTGCAAGTAAAAAAAAAAAAATTTTATTAATACGGTGTGAAACGGGCAACTCTACTGCCAATTAAGTTTTTTAATAAACTCACTGAAACATGAATACACAGAAAAATCAGAAAAATACCAACCCCGGGAATCGAACCCGGATCCACGGCACTCCGGGTCACGTGCTATACCCTTACACCAGAATTGGTATAAAAAAATAAAAAATTGGGAAAAAATACAAAAAGATGTTCCAATTGAGATCATGAACTTTACTGCCGCCAAAATGTCGAAGTTATTTAAAAAAAACCAAGTGATTGTGTCTTGAAATTACCAATTAGTCAATATCCAATTTAGGAAAGCAATCCTCAAAATGTTTAATAAGAAGTAGGTAAATACTATAAATTCCTACAGCACCCAACACCAAATCGCCGAAGAAAGATATATTATGTCACTGTGTTCATTCCACTGAACGTATAACTCTTGGGGGCAATTATCCAACGCAGTCGTTCTCATGTCGCATTCGACAATGTGTATTACCGAATCACCAGAGATAAGATGTCGTTCCAGGGTTGAAAACAGAATCGATTCAAGGCTATTAGAGGATCTGGCACAGAACTACATCGGGATAGAAGGAAAGAGTTGGTCGATTTGTATGGGAACTGAGCGTGTAACATCGTGCGTAGGTACTTTGACGTCACGAGTGCGTTGCTGTGCCCTAAGCACGACTTGTCGAATCCTGCGTTACGTTACGGTTACCGTATCGAGATCGAGAAATCTTATACTAAATTTTAGTTCCAAATACGCTCACGGGCGGGCGCTGTTCCAAACGTCATACAAACTCGTTATAGTTTACTATTCGATTTTACGTGACGCAGGATTCGACAAGTCGTGCTTAGGGCACTGAATCGATTCAAGGCTATTAGAGGATCTGGCACAGAACTACATCGGAATAGAAGGAAAGAGTTGATCGATTTGTATGGGAACTGAGCGTGTAACATCGTGCGTAGGTACTTTGACGTCACGAGTGCGTTGCTGCACTCATTGTGCGTACCAATGCATGCTGAGTGGGGACCCTTTTTCGATGTTCTTTGTGTCACCATAACTACAAACATGTTAGTGTTGAAGAATATTTTTGATAATTTTTTATTGTTAGGTGGTGGCGCTCTGGGACCTGAAATAAAATATTTTTCTTCCTTTCTTTCTTTTAATTTAGTGAGGAAACACCTCTAACAACAAGACCAACTTTTGTGGTGGTGTTTGAACTGTTACAATACAATACAAATATTCTATTATATTGGTCTGCGAAATTTACAGACAGACATAAAAAAAATAGATTTTGAGACTTTTGTGAGTGGTTGTGCTATAAGAGCTACCTTCATACCAAATTTTAAGTTTCTAGGACAGTTTCCAGTTGTCCTAGAAACTTGAAATTTGGCAGTTAGCAGGGCTCTGCTAACACTGGACTTCTTAAAACACTAGGGAAAAGCGTTAAAATCTTTATACGGAACCGACTCGCATTTCAAGTCCGACTCGCACTTGTCCGGTTTTTTTACAGAAATTTACAGAATAGATCTCACTCGACACTAAGCGAACCTAGGAAATTTTTGACTCTTGACAGCCCTCATTAAAACCAACCATCACCCACAACCTACAATATCCTGTAATTTTATTATTCGAAGTAAGAACTAAGAATAAACTTTCACACAACCATATTTTTTCTGAATCAGAGCCCGTTAGCAATAGCCCCTTATTGCACGGCCTCCCCTTGAGAAATGAAACAAGTAATTGGATAATTACGGACCGCTGCCCGTTGCTGAAGGGATTACACGAATTGTTACGTACTTACTATTTATTAACTACAAGCTTTCCGCCCAAGGGTCGCAATCATAATGCTCAAAGTTTTGGGTAAATCTGAAGCAATTGTTTGATGAGGTTCCTGATAGAATTACCTCTTTATATTTAAAAGTAAGATAATTTACGAATACAAGAATGGGGATTGGTAGGTCGAGCGTGGTTTAAGTTTTTTTCTTTTTATGCTGTCACTTTTGGAAAATACAACCGATTTGATATTTCAAATAACCTTTGAGAATAAAGATACGTCATGTGCTCAAAGTTTTTTTTTCTCAAAGGTTATTCCAACGTTGAAATGTCAAATCGGTTGACATTTTTTTTTACTAAAAGTGAAAGCAGTGCTTGACGCTGCTGCTTGGTGGTCAAGTGACTCCGACTATGAAGCTGGACGTTCCGGGTTTTGTCAATGATATTACATAGGGTAGATACTCGTATGTCATCAGCACGCCGAAAAGAAGCCCAGAAAGGCTACAATTGTAGCTTCTTTGGCCTCAGTCGCTCTCAAATAAGGTTCAAACTTGCGCGCAAATGTTAAAATGTTCGGAACATGTTTTTCGATTGTTTCGTGAGCATATGACGTATCATTACTTTCATAAAACCTCTGAACAATCTATGTACCATATACCTTGAGTAATGAATTCAGGAAAATCTCAGCGCTTCTTATGAAGCTGGCCACTTTTCAAACTTTGTCAACTCGGGGCTATTATTAATTTTAAAGAACTTCTGACTCAGTCTAGTTTTAATTAACCTTTCGTTGTGTTTATTTTACCTGACGTTCATTTAAACTTTAAATTATCAAGTAATGTTTTATGCGGGCAAAGTAATCTGGTTGGTCGGAGTTCGGAGATCTAAATGGCCGAGTTAAATTAACTTAGCGGCAAAAATTGTGGCCTTTATTATGTCATCGTCATCATCAGTCTATTTACGTCCCACTGCTGAGCACAGGCCTGATTGGGACCTTCACACACACCATTGAATTGCTTCGCCGGAGTGTGCGGGCTTTCTCACGATGTTTTCCTTCACAGAAAAGCCCACGATAAGTTACACATGCAATTTCGCACATAAATTTCGAAAACTTAGATTTGATGAAACTTAGCTAAGAACCATGTCATTCTAAACTAGCATTCGATTAAAAAAAGCGTGGTGTCCAAACCGGTCCATCTGTTTAGGAGCTACGATGCCACAGACATTTACTGCACAGATACACGAATACACAGGTCGAACTTATAACACACCTCTTTTTGGGTCGGGTGTTAAAAATTTAAACTACTAATTAAATGAAAGAGAAAATGCGAAAGTATCAAAACCATTACTCGCTAATCCTGCCACTAAGCAGCAGTGCTTGCATTGTTGTGATCCGGTGTGGAGAGTAAGACAGCCGGTGTAACTACGGGCACAAGAGGAATTTCATCTTAGTTCTCTACGTTGGTAACGCATCTGCGAACCCTCTGGGGTTGAGTGTCTATGGGCAGTGGTAATCACTTACCATCAGGTGACCGACTTACTCGTTTGCCTTCCTCGTCGGAAAAAAAAACAATTGGCAACTCAAGATTTTTCAAAATTGCCGCCTTTTTGCAAGGTCACGTTTTAGTAGCCACTCTAAAACGCTAAAAAAAGTCTGTTCGTACTGTCAAGTGCTACATAAGTGCCATGCGATTACCAATATGTCGTAATAACAACCGGATGCGAACTCAGGCGCGTCGGCTTCGACAAATAATCAGATTAAAGCAAAGGGCAGTTAATGAAGCCAAGTCCGGTGCGGCCGCCGTGCCGCCGTTTCCGGCATAAACACCGGATAGTGTTAGGAAGCGTGGATGGGAGTTACTGTGTGGGAAATTGTGTTAACTCGAAGAGGCAATGATATTACAGAGTTAAAAATGTTATGTTAACAGTAAATTGCGTTTGAAAGTAGTCGCGATTGCGTAGTTGGTCGTCACGTCATTTTTGTCACAGAATACTTCTTAACCTACACTATAAGGATTTGAAAATGTATATCACGATGAACGTAGATAGTACATAGATAGCACAAACGTCGTCTAAGAATTTTTCTGCTCTCCAAAATTATGTCATAAACCAAAGTAGGTAACTAAATGTCAAATATCATTAGCAACAGAAGTTTACTTAAAACGTTGTTTTGAACCATCATCAATATCTACGGCAGGCTTTTTGTATATTTATTTTATTACACATTTTAGTTGATAATAAAAAATCAGAAGAGACTAGAATTCAGGATTTCTCGTTTTAGTTCTGCCGAATTAGTTTTTAGGTGGAAGGATCACACTGAAAACCAGCGCTACGGCTTGCCGCAGCATCATGCTGAGGGTGACCCTTTTAGTGCTATTCGGCACATATTTTTAATCTTTAGTTTCTAAGCTGTCTTTGTTAGTTAATAGTGTTTGCATTGTCTGGTTATTGTTGATTATTGATTTGTTTTTAACTGTATGAGTATGTGTCGAATTAGTTTCTAATAAATATATGTTTCTTTCTTTCTTTCTTTCTTTCAAATAAAGAGTAGTAGACCTAGGAGACTGACTCCGCAAAAGCATTTAAATAAATAGAGACTCTTGGTACGACACAATAAAGTGTATCATTCAACCAAACATTCATCATCATCATGTCACCCGAAAGACGTCCACTGCCGGACATAGGCCTCCTCCAAGGCTCTCCACTCAGACCGGTCTTGTGCTTTCCGCATCCACCGCAGTCCCGTGATCTTTAACAGGTCGTCCGTCGTGGAGGTCGTCACTCCATCTTGTTCAAAAGAAACATTCATCTACAAATAAACATTTTATTGATGTACATTGCATGTATATGCTACCCGTGCAAAGCTGGGGTGGGTCGCTAGTAATACTAACTTAATTTCTAATTATCTGCTAATTTCCATACAACACCATCACCATAATCACAAAGCCATATCCCTCAAAATGCCGCATGACTTCCATACAAAGGAAATAAAAGATCGCCTCACTGAGCGATGTAATCTGCGCGTGGGTATTCAGTCGCGTATGTGGATGATTGATCTGCGGGAAATTATAATTTATGTAGAATTTACCTAGGTTGATGATATAGATGTGGAAGAAGAATAGTGTTATCCGTTCATAGCCAATGAGGGCTCAGGGCTCGCGAGTCAAAAATCCACTAGGATCGCTGTCGAGTGAGGTCCATCTGTCAGTTTCCACCAATCACTGGCCCCTATTTCACCATCTTTACAATTGTCAGTTTTATACGACAATTGGAACTACATTTCTTTGACAATATGAAGCGCGCTAAAACAGAAGCTCTTCAAGTCAGCAGTTGACACCGAATTGTCATTGAAAACTGACAATTGTAAAGTTGGTGTAATAGACGCCAGGTTAGTAACGGCCGCGGCGCGGTGGATGCGGAAAGCACGAGACCGGGCTGAGTGGAGAGCCTTGGGGGAGGCCTATGTCCAGCAGTGGACGTCTTTCTGCTGACATGATAATGATAAGTCAAAGTAGCTTTGTCATTCATTGGTGGAGCATGGACAGATAGAAGGAAAGGTTCTGTTTTACAGTTGTTACTGAGATTTTAAAAGTCGACGTTAATATTATGTAACATTTTCCGTGTACTGACTCTTCCTCCATTGTAAAAAAAATCTAGGCAAAGTACATTCAAACGTTTTTATTTGGCATTATGTCCTTATCTACCTACCTAAAACAAGGGCGCTCTATGTTTATAAAACACCATATTTTCACAAACGAAAACAAATTCACAAAAAAGAGCCACTAAGAATTCCGTTGACTGTGCACCGTTATAACGTTCACACGCTCTCAAAAAGCCTTTTTATAGGCAGCTGTAAAAAGCACATAAGCACGGAATCCTGGAAATCTGGCGCTTATGGTTGATTACTAAAATATGCGCGGGAGGGGACAACCCATCACTGTGATGGGCTAAATTATTAGCTATCTCGCTTCGGGAAGACACTGATGTATGAGTTGTTTTCACATTCGTATAGGTCTTTTTTAGGAGTGAGACAGTGAGGCATGGAGAATAAATCCTGTCTGATTTGTTGGAGTGCAAATTCTGGGGTTAACGACCTTTCGAGAGCTGTAAAAAGAACCTAGCATATCATTTGGTGGGGGTCTATTGCTTTCAGTCAATTTCATTCAGCTGTCACCGTAGTTTAGTGACAAGTAGGTTTTTATCAAGATGAAATTGAATTCTCGATAGTATCTTTGCGATTTCTTTGCTGAATTTTCCTTTGTGACGGGTCAATATACTTGAGCGCAAGATATACTTGATCGTACAAGAAATACATTTTCATATTCACCCTTTGCAAATCTTTGGGATCGCAACCCAGGCTACCCGGACTTCATTCACATTGTAAGATACATGTTAGTACTAGTGCTGTTACATTTAATTATAAAATGCATAATGTAAATCATGGCTTTAACTATAAAACAATTAGGCGCTAATAGCTAAAATGAAATCCATGTACTTTACATGATGGTCAATAAAACATTACTTTTGCACCTAACATATCTAGTAATGGCCTCAATAACCAACTCAAAATTAAAAACAGAAAACCTGACTGCAATTCTAGGAAACAATAACCCTTTGTCACTCCCACAACTGAGATGAAACCAATGACACCTCATGCGTTGAAATCTGTCAAATGGTTTAGGCTGTCGAGCGAGTCAAAGAATTAGATCCACATGCATACATACATACATTCGAAAAACGTAATACTCCTTGGGCAGTCGGGTAAAAAAAAGTAATATTATCTTAAAATGTGAACACGCCTCGGTAAGGGTACGTTTCAAGGCCGCCTGAACACAACTGGGTTCCTCGTGTAATGATCATTAGAATGATTAAACCCCCGAAATGGAACCCCCAATTCTTTATAATTTTAGGGTCCATGTCACTTTGCCTTTAGGCCTATCTCTAATTTATCTGCTTGTCATAAATAACCGGCGGAAAATATTTTTTTTTTGGGATATGTCAGAGGTATATGGATTGGTTCTAATAGTTCTTTTGGTCTCTTACAAATAATATGTAACTATAATGAATAGTGTCAATAAAATTTCAATATTGATTTGTCAGTTTATCCCTTAAATTTTTGTTTTTTAGTCTAAAGTCGCAGCACAGATACCAGGAGCGCAGAAGCCTGCAGTGCTCAGCTCCGCAGGCCATGCAGGCGAAGGAATATGTGCACCCCACCCTGTACTCTCTCGCCTCCATGACCTGAGGAACTGGGCTGAATCATCTGAACACCAGGAGAGCATGACGCAAGAGGAGATAACACGAGCGTTCTTCAATACTGTTAGACATAGCCTGGATATAAGGTCCCATTCACACGAGCGCTTGAAGCAATTTTTTTTTGCATTTATTCACACGTCGGCGCTTTTAAAACGCAACGCTTTTTATCGGGCGGCGTTCGAAAGCGCTAGGCAAGAACGTTAAGTCGTATCCACATTAAAATAGCGCAACGTCGGATTTTACCGCGACGCTTTTTAAACTCTCTGGTGTGAATCGGACCTAACAGCTTTATCATACTGGCGGATTTGCGAGCGAGTTTTGTATTGAGGCGATCACGCAACGTGTTCGCCGCGAGCGATATTACTATGAAGCACTCGCTCGCAATTCGGTAGTATGATAAGGCTGTCAATTCAAAATGCCGTGGTAGATTCTATTCAAAGTAATATTAATTCTTAATTCAATAGTTGTCTCTTGAAATTATTAAAAAGTCTATATCCAGCCTAGTGGGAGCAGCTGGATAATGTTTAGCTCTCGTGCTCGCCGTCTGCACTACGCTGTACTCCCGCTGTAATATTAAATCTCTTCGCAGGAGTGGTACGATTCATAGGCGATAGCGTTATATGTTAGTACTGTCTAATTTTGAAATAATTAATGACATCGGGCCAACTTTAATATTTAGATACTCAGGTAGGTATTAAAGGAACAAGAGTTGCTAAATGAACGATGATAATGAGGGCGGGTAATCGCGAGTCAAAAATTTGCTAAGGTCGCTGTGTCAAGTGTGGTCTACCTGTAAATTTCCACCAATCATAGGGCAGTAGCTTGTCTCTCATTGGTGGAGAATGACAGTTAGATTCACTTGACACTAGCTTTTTGACTCGTGGTAGCTCTCATTAAGTAGTCATTGTAATTTCTTAGCACGGGCTTCGGTTTGCAATAACTACAAAACAATAGTTTATTACAGTTGAACAAGGTGAAAAGTTGAACAAATGTGAATCGATTAATTTACTACCTACTTCATTGAATTCGTAACTCGATGTCTGCCTGTGTTTTTGTAATTATATTAATGCCTGCTGTTAAAATGTAGATGTCTGTGAATAAAATATTTAGTACCGACATATTTTGTTGGGGGCCCTAAAATGCCTACTGACGAAACATAAGTTTAACCCTAGGAGCTACGTTTAAATTTATCCCAAGGAACTGTCAAAAGTTATCTACATTTACATTACTATACTAGTGCAATAGATAAATTGTCTACTCAATCACCAAGTGTGGATTAAATACCACGACATGATTTAGCGGGCTAGCCACCGCGACAAAACATCGTTTATCTGCCTATGCCTCTTGTCTGTAATATTTTCATACTTATTAGACATGCGACGTCATGACGTCAGCAGTACGTCGCGTTTCGCTTTTTCTTTGCGACGTGCCCTAACATTTTATACATGTCTCAGTTTAACGGGTATTGTTTCTTTCGCGCCGACGTACCGTTGGACTATTGAATATTCAGTTTTCTTTTGTACGCTACATTCGCTCCATTCGTTGCCGATTAAGTGAAATGTTTTATATTGAGCTCCATTTTATTTATTTTATTGTTTGTGTTCGGATTTAAGCTTAGGTACATAAAACGCGAACGTGGGGTTGAAAAATTAAGAAAAAAATGCTTAATATGCATGCACGTGTTCAGTTCCGTATTTATTTTTAATTTAACTGCGAAATAGTCACGGCGGCTTTTGTTGCTGAATTTCGTTTTAAATACCTACGCTAGGACGTGATTGCCGTCAAAATAAATTTCTTAGGTATAATTAATTGATTGTTTTTTTCGTTTAACATTTTTTTTTATGAAGGTGAATTATCATGAAAATACTTAAGTAGGTAACTAAGTGATTGACCGCCACTATATCTACGTAGACTTCGATTATCGCTATCTTGTGGGAACTAATCAATTTGCCAGAATAGAACGTATCCTACATCCGCACAAGTCAGTACCCATTGTATTAGGTGTTATGCTGATTATAAGTATTGCGAACAACATCTGCCGTTTTATTTTCGCAAGGCGTAAAGTACCTATGCCAAAATATCATTCAAACAAATAAACTGACTTACTTTACTTTATATATTACCGTGTCACGCGGACACAAAGATTAAAAATGTCCAGGAATTTCGATGTAAGAGTTAAAATTACATTTCAAACTTTTATTTTACGCTCATATGAATTTTACTGTTCAATTTGAGCGCATCGCAAAGCTTCGGATGTTTCTCACTTGTTGTTTTATAGGCGAATTCCTCGGAAACGACGCAACTGTCTCATTGTTTGAATTGTTCTCTATACATATATAAACTTAATACAATTAAATAGTTCTACTAAGAGAAACAGGGACTGTCATGTCATGAGTCATAAAACTGTTGAGGAACTTTGATTGACGCTATGTAGAAGCTGTAAAAAATGTAAATGGGGCTAAGTCGAAATGGACTGTAAATAATATATAGGTACCTACCTAATGTTTAAAAGATGAAAATATAATAATTATTATACGACTCGAACATATTGTAAATTGTTTAGAGAAAAATTAATTAAGGAAAACGGTGTTTACGATTTGATGGTTTGTATTGAAGTAAGTAAATATGATGACAAGCAGAGACTTTGAAATAAAAAGAGAATACAAAGTTGATTACAAAGTACATAAAATAGCCAGTAACTAAATAAGTAATGTGGAATATTTTAACAAAGCAGACGTTACAATATAATGATGGCACAGAGACAACCAAAAAACAATTGACATAGAAAAATAATAATATCAAAAGTCACTAAAAAGTAAAGGAGTTCGCAACAGAATCGTTTACGGATTTTGAATAAGTATTCGCAACGAAAGATAGTAACTGGATAAACATTTAAACACCTCTCTATCATAATGGTGATTGGTGATCCTACCAACTGCGCCATGCATTGGAGATTGAAAGCTTGAAGGAGGTGTTGAGGCATTTATTTATACGTTTTACAAATTATGGAGCAACCGGAACTGATGTTGACCGTGCTGGCTCGTGAGCAAAAGAGAAAGAGAGAGAGGGGAGAGTGTGCTAATGTTTTTTTTAATTCACGTTTCGTTATACAACTGTTAGTAACTGTTTCATTTCTCTGTATGTGTCGAATGTATGTGAATAAATGCTTCTCTCTCTCTCTCTCTAATACAACAGCAGGCTAAATATTTTAAAGGAACACGACATTGAATAGACATTGACAGTCTTGGTTTTATTGTCCTTCGTTGAAACGCACATTGTGACAAAAGCTAGTTAAAGACACGGAATCAGTGCACATCGATATCCAATTAGAAGTAATAGGCTTCCCGCTTTTGTATGGGCCCACTGGGCCATTTGATCGAATCCAGGCCCACACGAGCTGCAACGTTCCCGGGGGCACACTAACCGTATTGGTAATATTTTTTACCTTTCCAATGTCAACGACGGATACCTGCCAGCGCGTTCGATTAGCATAAGCAACTCAGAAGCGCATAGATTTGGCACTAACTTCCACACTTAAATAGGTATGCATATTTTTGAAATAAAGAACGGACTAGAGACAACTGCATCGACAAGAGTAACACTCTTAAATAAGATGATGATTTTTGAAATAGAGTCGTCGTGCCAGAGATACTGGTATTGTTCACAGGAAATTATTTCACAATTTCGATTAGAAAATCCTGGAGTACCATATTATTTACCATAAAAGTAGTAAAAAGAAGATAAAAGTTGCATAGTCACGTAACCTTGTCGCCGCGCTTGTGATGCGTACGTTACAAGTGCGCGAATTGTGACTCAGTTATAGCTCGTGATACATGTGTTCTAAAATGGCGTGTTTTGCAGCTTTTGTAATTGCGGACATACACTTGTTATTGTGTGCGTGATTGCGTAGTGCTCTTCTGTATGTACATTAATAGTAAGTGGGTGGGGAAGCGACGACATTGGTTTTGGAAGGAAATACAAACGATAGCATATACGAGTATAACTCTTTTCCCCTCATTACCTCAGAAAACCGTCTTTTATCCTTTAATACAAGCGGGTAATACAAGCATTTTATGCACTAGTGGGGAAAGTAATTTGACCTTGGAGTGGAGCGTGCTCAAGTAGCTTTTTACAGATAACAAAACGTAAAACGCTCTTAATAACGATTCGTTCGATATTAATTGTCGTTAAATAAATGATAAATGGTTTGAGAATTTAATAAAAATTACCAAGTTTAGCTTTACTTAATGGTCCTTAAAATTCTATAAGAAACATTTGTTTTTTTATAATGATGTTGAATATAATTCTGAAAGTACAAGTTAAGTCGATGCTATTTCAAAACGCATCGTCAGAAATGTCAACACTGTCAACAAAAGTTCTCACCAGACTTTTCTGTCATAATATCGTAAAAAAAATAGTGATTCCAGTGATGAAGATTTATTTTTATGAGCTGTTTTATGCATGTCGCGCTTTCCTCGCTACAGCGAGGAGAAAAGTTTTGTGTTACACACGGGTGTAAATGTATTTTACTTCTCGTGTGTTGAAACACTCGCTACGCTCAGGATTCTATTTTAGAACCACTCGCTTCGCTCGTGATTCAACTATAGAATCCTTTCGCTTGCTTGTGTTTCAATTCCACACTCGCGGGTAAAATACAACTTTGCACCCTTGTATAACAAATAACTAGGTATTATTTTAGTTCTGTGGTATCTATGTACTACCTTTTATTATTGAGAAATTCATATTTTTGCTGCCATTAAGTTTACCAACAAGTGATTGCATTTTCAAACGCGAATTATGGAGTTGACTTTTTCTTTTAAACTTTCCTATCTCTGTGTATCGTGTGGTTGGTGTGAACCTGTTTAATCGCAAGTGTGAATTGCCGGATTAAATTGCAGTAGCAGATTTGCTTTGCTTTGACACGAGTAGAACATTTATTTCCGATACCTCCGTTGGATTCTGACAGCGCGTGTACAGAATTTTGCATCGCAATCGAACTCCATTTTGAAAATTAAAAAAAAAAGTCCGGCCAAGTGCGAATCGGACTCGCGAACCAATAGAGCCTTACAAACTTATAGGTATGATAAATGATAAACCGGATTGAGGGACAAACTTAACTTTCCGTTGGAAAACTGCTATCCTGATGCATCGACCAGATCGCGGCCAGTTACCATCCGCAAATACTTACGTTTAAATGCAACAAAATTACAAAGGGTATAGCCGTGTATGTATGGGGCATCGGCCCCAGAATCCAAATTGATTGCCGTTTTGCCGGTTTATTTGCCCAGATGTAAAATGCTATTTCACCAAATCTTAACCCTAAAATGCTACAAGTTTTCGAGAAGATTAAAAAAAAAGAAAATTGGATAATCATACAAGGCAAAAAAGTTGATCGCATGCGTCTAACGCTGCGATTTCCGTACAGAACAATAGAGCGCTTAAAGGTACAAGACTAAGGACTAATAAAATCCGTACTTCAGTGCTATGGGTTGGGTATGCTTAAAGTATTCCAGTAGGGCCTTTAATAAGGCCCTTGGAGAAGAATGATAAGACCCCTGCCTACCGAGAAACCAATTCTATTAAAACGGAGACCACTTCGAGGGTGGTCACATATGAATGTATATAACCAGTAGGCATGCCATTATTGCAAGTAAGTAAGTAAGTAAGTAAACACTTTATTGAACGAAAAAAAAACAGGATAATAACACGATTTACAAACAATCAATCTTTACCAGCCAACCTTAGAGTGGTGGAGAGGAACAGTGTACTAGGGACGTACAAAAAGTGACTTCAAAAATTATAAGTATGGAGTACAATACATCATTTGTATATAATTTGTCAAAGAAAACATTAGTTATTCGTGGCTGTTTCAGCGTTCAGTGCAAATCACATGCACAAATGGTTTTGAGTAACTTTCAAAAAAAAAAATGTTCAGACGTTTTTGTGACAATGAACTTTTAAACGAAAATGAAGACAAATGAAATGAAGCACTGTAGACCATTGAGAAAAACTCCAATAGAGATTTATATTTCCAGGCAGATTGTTATGCCTGGGGACCGAAGTCCGAAGTAAGAGAATTGGAAGTTGTAATGCATCCGACTTGAGAAACTTCGTTGGCGCTACTTAGAACAGTGATGACGTCAGCCGCTTGTGGTGCCAGCGTCGCTGTAGAGCCAAGTTTCCGTCGACTGAAAGTTCGAGTTACAGACCAGTGTTAGCTTAATGCATTAGTAATTGGCTCCGGAACCTATCGATACTAACTTCTGGAGACAATCTGGGATGCCTAAGCTATTTATTGGAGTTCAGTTACTGGATAAAGTTGTCTTTAAGATGGTGATGTAACCTTTCTATTTTAGCTCGATATCACAGTGAAATAATAGGATATCTGTCAAAAAACCAAATAATATACAAAGACGAATGTGAACCAGCTAATTCACTTGGCGGAAACAAACAGGAAATACGCAAAAAATTAGAAATAAGAACGACATAAATAAAATACTTGTTTAAATTAATGAATAATAATAATGCACTCATTGTTACTAATCGTCTAATTATAATTTGTGTTAGTGTTAGTCATTAATGTTAATTTAGACCACGAATTGTAATTTTATAAATAAAGACTAAAATAAAGTTATCAGTAAAAAATGAGAAAACGAAGTACGTGAGAAAGATAATCAAATTAAAGAAATAATAAATAAACAATAAAAATAGGAAAGAAGCAAAGACAAGGTGGAGATTAGATCAGCGTGAAAAATAGTGAGCAATGGTGGTCATTGTTCACATTTAAGCACACCTATTCCAGCATACCTACTTTAAAACATTCTACCTATTATTGAGCGAGTTTCAAAATAACGCCCTCCTCAAAATTTCACTCCATAAATTTACACCAGCGAAAAGTCCGGTAATTTAGATTCCTCCAAAATAATGTTATTATGGAAATAAAAATAGCAAACAAATAACATTGTAGGACGAGCCGTAAAACACTTAATAATCTTTATATCGCTTTAATGTTCGTAAACTTGAGGGCGGCGGGTCTCAATTATGTTGATACAAGCGACGAGAAGGCAGCGGAAATTATTTCGTATTTTCGTATTATTAATGTTTATTTTAAACCGCTTAATAGTTACGCTATCGAGACATGAAACACACCTCGGGATCTTTCTCCTAGTCATGTTAAGGAAATTTTTAAACCAACCTCTTTCATTAGGTACTTATTTTAATTACTGTGTAATTGAGAAGGGTATGTTAAGATGTTTTGGGCATGTAGAGAATGAGTGAAAGCAGATTTACAAAAAGGGTGTATGAAGGGAGAGTGGATGGAAAAGTGGGGAAGGGACCTCGGCGAACGTATTTTGATCAAATCGGTGATACGTATTTTGGAAAAAGGACAGGTCAGGAGTACCCAAAACCGGAGAGCATGTATGAAGATTGTTACAAGATTAAGGGAAGCAAAGGTTGTATGTCAGGATCGTAGCAAGTGGAAGTCCGTGGGCTCTGCCTACACCTCCGGGAAACAGGCGTGACTGTATGTATGTATGTATGTAATTATGCCCGTCCGTCGCAATTTGATACGCTGCGCAACATGACAGTTTTAAATTATTCAACAGTGAGCAATCCTTTATCTCACATTAGTTATTTACTACACGCAAGTAAATACATATAATAATATACTTTACATGTGAACCTGATCAAAGCCAGAATGATAATGCATGCGTATTTCTTAACGGATGCAGTTCTGGACAAAGGACTTTAGTAAAAACTCCTCAGAGATTGCAGGGCGCCTATATTCCGAGACACAATCGGTATTCAAGTATCATCTTTGCACCAACAAAAGCCTGTTTAAACCCAAATATGTATGCACAAATAAGTAATAATAAAAACAATATAATATCGCTTATGACTCGCGAGGATATAAACAGTTTTTATTGTCGTTCACATTTATTTTTTTACGTTTACTGCCAGCGCCCCTGTACTCCGTTCAGCAGATATTAGCAATAAAATCTATACCTTTTTGATTTAGTACAGAAATACCCTTGGGAAATCTTTTTGAACGTGTTGAAATCGTTAAGTTTAAAAATTAATTTACGCCGCATTTATTATGCTTTCACTTAACTGTTTCAAACTTGACACGTCGCCATTTTTTTTGGATTAAGTGGTCAATTTATTCAAAATACCGATGCAGGTAAAATCTATTAGAATAAAATAAGTTCTATGGTTTTAGGTGCAGGCAATGACGCAGTGAATACCTATGTAGCCACACTTTAAAACTCTGCGAATTAATCTTCTAATGGTTGTCATAATATTAATATTTTAGTTATGCTGATACCTTCTGCTGTTATAATAATAACCACAACACTTATCTCTCTTCTATTAACATCCAGAGGCTTAGTTTGTAATGTGATGTAAACCTGGATTTGAATTAAACTAACATAGGATAAGGTAGTTGTAAACTGACACTTAAGGATACGGTCTGAATTAAATGTTTTTGAATTTGAATTCAATTAAAAAAACTTCTATTTTTTTGGGAAAAAATTTAAAAACGAGTTATCTACTTAGCATATCCGCGATCGCTTCGCTTCGCTTTTAAGCGATAAGACCGCCTATTGTCTACCATACCTGTTTTTCTGTAATCTCCTTGTACTGTTTTGTGGTTTTCAAATAAAGAATATTTGTATTGTATTGTATTTCCTACAAGCTTCTTCGCTTGCATTTAAACGATACTGCACTTTACTACAAACTGTAATGTTTTAATTGATTTACATCAAAGCTGTTAGTGTAATCGGTGGCCGAAAAATACGTATCGATCGCGTTCGCGTTTATGTCTGAATTTCTACGGGCAAATTGGCAGCGCCACTAGTGGCCAAGTATCGGAAACCAACAATTCCCATACTATTTGACACCCGTAACGCAATCGCCATCATGTCAGCCGAAAGACGTCCACTGCTGGACATAGGCCTCCCCCAAGGCTCTCCACTCAGACCGGTCTTGTGCTTTCCGCATCCACGCAAACGCGTAAGAGACCAATAGAGACGTATTTCTGACCGTTTATTTCACTAGACGCTCTGATTCACAATTCATCACAAATACAGTGTTTACTTAAAAAATAAACACCGTAAACTTATCTTAAGCCCCGTATTTATTTCTCAATTAGCATAATAATGCAATTCTGGACCCTTTGGATCCCTAATTACCGCGTTCGCGGAATAGTAACTGCCTCATTAACCACCATTGTGGGTACGCCGGATTCAAATGAAGGTTGTCTAAATAAACTGAAGATGCTGCTTGTCGCTTAAATACTCAGTTTAACAAAGCTCTGTGCACTCACATTATCTTCATCAAACTTAAGAGTTACACTCTTGTCGGTGGAGTTTCTTCCAATCATCTCTCCTATGAGCCAGTTCCTTGACTTCCTGATACGACACGACACCGGCCTTCACCTTTATCTGGTCCATGTAGCTTCGCCTAGGTTGACCTCTTCCTCTCTTTCCTACAATTCTCTCAAGCAGAGGGTCGTGGGTTCACGCACCAGCTCGCACCTCTGGTTTTTTCAAAATGTGTGTAAAATTACATTTAGTACGAGCTTCACAGCGGAGGAAATCATCAAGAAGAAGCCTGCATACTCCTGCGAAGCAATTCAGTAGTGTGTGTGAAGTTCCCAATCCACGAAAAAAAAATCTTTAGACCAAACTTATTTTGACTTTGTTTTCACACTTTTTACATAGGAAACGAATCTGTTTTCCTCTGAAATTGAGATAGATTGGTTTCTCGTCCAAGTTTTTCATCCGGCCCCTTGGGAATATTGAACATCTGAACTAATTCCAACTATCACGATCCTGAAGGAAGATTATTGTTCAGTCGCGGAAATAGCTCTGTCAATTATTTATGGTTTATTTTAGTTGTAAAATAATAGCAAGTTTAATTAAAGGTCTTTGGACTTCCTGTCATTATATTTTAAGTACTCTAAGACGTTGCATGTTGGATAGTGGTTCTGGTGCTTAAACCTTGTGACTGCTTATGCGTATGCTCATTGAAATGTATTACCACCTGAAAAACTACATACATGAAAACAATGAAATATATGAAATTATGCCCTTAATGTATTATGACAGAGCACATGAACCGCAATTTATTTGTACCTCATGTTCTATATTTGACAGAGTTCAATTTTAAACTGACGAATTTAGAATGGTGGTAGGAAGGAGGATAAAATTGGACTCGTAGAAAGTTCCTAAACGCGTGGTGGTAATAGTTGGGTCTGTGTGACATGTCTTACATTTGCGGCATAGACGCAGCTATCTCACCCGTGTTATTTAGTCCATGGACCACTAACTATCACTTACTAGCCGGTTGCCCCTTTTTACAAAAAAAAAGTGTTTACTTCCGAATAATAACGCCTGATTCAATAAATTACTTGCCAACAGTTGACCTGTGAGAAGCATCTTCTTTGCCCTCCGATTTTAAAAAAGTGAGATATCTCGAAGCCCAAAAGTGGCTTAACGCCGGCGATGCGATCAGTCAACTTCACCCTCGACTAAATCGATGTCGACGCCAGTAAATTGACGGCGATGGCACTAAATCGACGCGACATGTCCACTCCGCGGATATTGCAGGACATTAGGTACCCATTGCCGTTTCCGCGAGATAAGATAATGAGTTGCCAGACGATTTAGTTGCAAAGAGAAAACAAAACACGATGTGAAAAAAGAAATGCTGAATCTAAAGGGGCGGGCTGTATTTTTGCTCCAATATGTGACCTGCGACTATAGGAGTCCTTGTCTAGCTTTCATAATAAGAGTCAGAGATTTCGTCGTGGCGCGATGATAATTTCAACTTCTTTTACTAATATAAATAACAAAGTGACTTTTTTTTCGCAATATGTACTACTTGAACCCTATAAACACAAAATCTTTAACAGTTTAATGGCGTTCAAGATTGCAAAAAAAATTGTTTTCTTCACGTCAACTTCATGTCAAATCATAAAGCAAGTAAGTGATGGTTGCAAACTGATAAAATGTTACTACGCTGCGACGTAACTAGGTAACCAAATGTTACCGTGTCGACTTGTCCTCAATTTAAGTCTACCCAACTGAACAATGTCACAACTGCGACCAAAAAAGTTATCAGAGTCGACACGTACCTAAGAGTCATCAAAATTTAATAACGGTTACCTACTAAAATGGTTATATGGATCAGTAACACCGTTTTTATTTTTCAATGTTCAATGTCTCAAAAATGACTTGAGTATTTCGATGAATTTTAGCAAACTACTGTCTCGATTAAACTACTTTCCATTTAAAATACAATTTGATTTCGGTTGATTTTCAGGGGTCGACTCGCACATGTTCGGTTTTAATTAAGCATACCAGCGTTTTCGGAAACACCATAATTCTCAGAAACTTGGCAGAAACCGACCCGACGTAAATAAAATTACTGTCCGTGATTAAGTCTTATTCCATTCAACAAACACCTCAAAAGGAAATTAACAAAATACATTAACACTTCAAATCAATACGCGATTAAACGAAATCCCCGAGATATTTGTTTCAAAGGAAACTTGATAAGCGCAATTATCAGCGCCGTCCCTGTCTGCTCGTTTTTCTGCAAATTACTCGTAATTCAATTCTGCCGTTGAATATTAAAAGGCCGCACTGAATTTTAATATGCGACTCGGTTCATTAAATTGTGGGTTAGTTAGTCCCGAGTTACACAAGTAATGGTTTAGGTGTTGGGTGTTACAAGTGCGAAAGCGACGTGCTACAGTGAAGGCGGGGTTATGTTTATTTGAGTTATCGATCTAGGAAAACAATAAGCTAGTGCTTAAAAAATATTTGGGTCCGTGTGGGAACTGTAGTCTTCTCAGTCTTAGCCTGTGCCCAACAGAGGGATTTAAGCAGCGATTAGGGGAGACCGGGTATGGTTGTCATACGAAGTGGTTGTCACAGCGGCCATAACAGAAAACTAAACTAAAGAAAGTGTTATCCTAAGGATAGCGCTCGCGGTCTTTCGACACCGGTGGGTGAACACATTCGTTAGTTCAGTTTTCTGTTATGGCCGCCTGTGACAACCAACCCGTGAGACAACCATACCCGGTCTTCCCCACACTGAGTCGTTCACCTAACGCTGACCGCGGTAGGTGAACAACTCACCTAACCTAACCTAACCTAACGCGGTCACCTAACGCGGTCACCTAACGCAGTCGCTAAACTTATACTATCTTATACTACCGTGTTCTTTACACATTTGCGGTCGCCGCATGCAGCATGTGACGAACGACTTAGTGTAATTGCCGCTTTAAATAAGCTGAAGATGATAAAGTTTTAGTTTAGTTTATTTTTATTGCAAATGTTTAGTATACTAATTCGGTTTGTTCTCGGGTCTTGGATGTTTAATATGTATATAAGTATGTATTTATCTATATAAGTATGTTTCTGCGTTGTCTGGTACCCATAGCACAGGCTTTGCCTAGTTTGGGACTAGGTCAATTGGTGTCAAATTGTTCCGTGTTATTTATTTATTATTAAAAAAAAAATAACGCTGCATAAGTAACACGTGCTAAGGTAAATGTCCCTCTGTGCCCGTTGCTGTCCCAGTAGTTGTCACCTTCAATCTTAATACGTAGCAATAAAGGTGGCAAACAGAGTGTCAATTATTGGAATTAAAATGTCGATCATTGAGACGTTTGGGTATCTTATAAATTATAATAATTGTAGTTTCCCGTAAATAACGTAACCAACTTAGAAAAGTTCAAAAATTGTCATTTCAAAGTTAAAAATTTCAAAATCGGGTTAGCCAATTTTAATGAAACTTAGCTAAGAACCATCACAATTAAACTAGCTTTCGATTAAACAAAACCGCATCGAAATCGGTCCATTCGCTTGCGAGCTACGATGCCACAGACAGATACACGGATACACAGACACACAGATACACAGATACACATTCCAAACTTATAACACCCCTCTTTTCTGTCGGGGGTCAAAAAGTGACGAGCAGGGTGTTAATTATTAAATAACCTAACCAACTTAGAAAAGTTATAAAACCTCCGCCATTGTTATTTCAAAGTTCAATATTTAAAACACGGGTGAACCAATTTTAATGAAACTTAGCTAAGAACCATCTCGATTAAACTAGCTTTCGATTAAACAAAACCGCATCGAAATCGGTCTATCAGCTATGATGCCATAGACAGATACATAGATACACAGGTCAAACTTATAACAACCCTCTTTTTCGTCGGGGATTAAAACATGTATTTAGCTCCAAACGTGGCCCAGTGTTGGCTCAGTGTTGGCCCAGTGATCCACTGATGGACTGACAGTGGCCCAATTCCGTGACAGTGGCGGCGCGCTCATTTCCGGGCGATTAACGAAGCTGCTTTCCGTGGTTTGCACCACATTCATCTCGCTACTAACCCGGGGTTACATTGACGTACCTGTATTCTCTGACGTTCCCTTAACCTTGGGTTAGGTTGGTTAGTTAGGTTAAGTAAGTAAGTAAGTCATCTTAGCTCTTTAGGTTGGCAACGCATCTGCAAACCCCCCGGGGTTGCGGGTGTCTATGGACAGTGGTGATTATTTACCATCAGGTGACCCACTTGCTCGTTTGCCTTCCTTGTCGTATAAAAAAGTAACCACTTTATTGTACAAAAAACGGGATAAAAACACTAGTTACAACAATCAAATTCCAGTACAAAGGCGGAATTATCCCTTTAAGGGATCTCTACCAGCCAAGCTTTGAGTTTATTAACAAAGTTACGGATAATTCGATCTAAATTTCATTGCTAAGTAATATAAAGCGTCACTTGTAGCAAAAAATTTAATCTAGTTTAAGTTTTAAAACCAGGGAATCGATTTTTGAATCTCACTTGATGACTAAATTCTCACCCATGACATTGATATCACTATTTTGCCAAAAGCCGTATTTTTGAATGTCATACCCGTCTACTAACATGCAGCTAATTAGCGTTTCTGTCATAGACAAGCGAGTCAAAGTAGTGGATTGAGGTTAGTTTTGTCACTGCCAGTGGTCAAGAAGTCACTCAGTGATTTCGTTTACGAGTGGGTGGGGGCATTCGTATTTGAAATCATAGGCATGAGAATTTTTGCCACCGGTGATGTTCAAAAATACGAACTTTTTAATCTTTTTAATCTATGTATCTGTCTGTAGCATCACAGCTATCAAACGGATGGACCGATTTCGATGCGGTTTTTTTAATCGAAAGCTAGTTTAATCGAGATGGTTCTTAGCTAAGTTTCATTAAAATCGGTTCACTCGTTTTTAAAATATTGAACTTTGAAATGAAAATGTCGGGGGTTATTCAACTTTTCTAAGTTGGTTATTAGAAATCAGTGAATTTAGTCACCGGGTGAGATTCAAAATCGATCCCATGGTGTAAGCCTGACAGTATACGTTTTGGACATAACTAACAACTTTATCTTTATTACATTAGCGATTTGTGAGCGAGTTTTGTTTTGAGGCGATCACGCAACGTGTTCGCCGCGAGCGATATTAGTATGAAGCACTCGCTCTCAAATCGTCTTAACACTACAAAAAAAAAACCTTAGAGAAAAAAAAAACGTAAAATAATCCTCTTAAATAATGATAAATAAATAAAATAAAATAAAATGCGTTTATTTCGGACAACAGAAACTAAAGCCTAAAGTTTTATGGCCTAGCACTAAGCAGCAGAAATATGAAGTCGGTGCGGTGCGAGCGGAATATTCTTTGAATGAAGCACCGACTTCATATATCTGCTGCTTAGTGCTAGGTCATAAGACTTTAGGCTTTAGTTTCTGTTGTCCGAAATAAACGCATTTTATTTTATTTTATTTATTTATCATTATTTTAGAGGATTATTTTACGTTTTTTTTCTAAGGTTTTTTTTTGAAGGCGGTTTTACTTTTTTGTTAAAAGATTTTTATTTCACAATTTTACGCTGATTTAACATTTTCAGAATTATCCTCCAACTCCTAACCGCTAAGGATGTTGTACCTTCCATCATCAGCTCATCATCATGAGATGATGACTACCAGACGCAAATACTTGACTAACCTTAGAAAACATATGAAAAACACATAGTACGTGCCTGTAAAATTTGAGGGTTGCCCTCGATTTCCCTAGGGTCCCATCATCAGATCATAACTTGGTGACAATGAGACCACCTCAGGAGTATACCCTTTCAAATATTTTTTTTTTTGAAAATCGGTCTACAATTGACGGAGTAATCGATGAACATACATAAAAAAAAATTACATACAGTGGAACGTAGAACCTCCTCCTTTTTTTGAAGTCGGTTAAAAACTGGGTTTTATTTTTTGCTGCAAGACGACATAAAACAAAAACTCGTAAAGTCAGCAGTTTACAGCGAATTGTCATTGCATAATTGACATAACGTTGGTATGGACTTGTGCACAATTACCGGAGGAAAAATCATCATCACCATCCTATTTACGTCCCACTGCTTGGCACAGGCCTCCTGTCGGAATATAAGGGCTTGGGCTATAGTTTCCACGCGAGCCCAGTGCGGATTGGGAACTTCACAGGTGTGTGCAAGTTTCCTCACGACGTTTTCCTTCATCGAAAAGCTCATGATAGGTAAATTGCGAATGTAATTCCGCACATACCTAAGTTCCAAAGAAACTCAAGAGGTGCAAGCCGGGGTTTGAAACCAGAGAGCTGAGCTGGAGAGGGCATAGGTCAAACCGCTAGGCTATCACGGCTTGGAGGAGAAATAACAAAATTAAATTGAAATTAAACAATTTTAGGCTGACTTGCACACCTACCTGGGTTAATCGATCGTTCGTATTCCTTACTGCCCTTAACGTACTAATAAACTACGGTATACGAGTACGGTTACAAATTAATACATAAAATAAAATTAAACTGCTTAATAGGTTTGAAGCGGCATCACAAATATTTGTACAGAACCCTTTAGGGGCAAACCTTTTAGAACCTTATACACGTTTCTTAAAAGGGACGGGACAAATTTGAAGCGGAGCTGGGTACGTGGATATTACCCCGAAATTACACTGGTAAGAATAATAGGTTATTCTTACCAGTGTAATTTCGGAAAGTTGGAAAACCCCCCACGTTGTCATTTTAAAGTTCAATATTTCAAAAACGGGTCAACCGATGTTAATGAAACTTAGCTGACAATCATCTCGATTAAACTAGCTTTCGATTAAAAAAAACCGCATCCAAATCGGTCTATCCGTTTGGGAGCTTTGATGCCACAGACAGATACACAGATATACAGATACACATGTCAAACTTATAACACCCCTCTTTTTCGTCGGGGGTTAAAAAACCGGACAAGTGCGAGTTTGATACGCGTGGAGAGGGCTCCGTACGTTAATTATTTAAATTTCAATTTCTTGTGTTATTTTTAATGCCATAGAATTTTTATAGGTTTTCCGGTAATTTGCTGGCAAACAACAATTTTATTGTATTTTTGTCAAAATTTTCGGCCTTTTAGTTTCGGAGTTAAGGGGTGGTGGATTAAAACGGGATATGTTATTTATAGGTTTGATGAGCTAATCTATCAAACCTATAAGTTAATCGCGGTCAATATCCCGTTTTCATTGTGTCTAATGCAATTCACCGCGAATCATTTTAAGTCACATTAAAATCGGTTCACCCGTTTTTCAAATACTGAACTTTGAATTGACTTTTCTAAGTTAGTTAGGTTATTAAAACCACACTTAAAACACCCCGAGTTTCAAGTCTCAAAAGAACTGCATACAACGCGGCTTTGTGCCCTGTGTCAACGCGGTCGCCTGGGGCGCACAGATTAGCTAAGTCCACACCACCGAGGGCGCTAACTTAGGTTAAAGTTGCTTGCCCGCTAACTTAGGTTAAAGTTGCTTGCCTTTAGCTTAGTTTTGACCCCTCGAAGGGAAAAAGAGGGTCCACCTTCATTATTCTGGTGACATCTTTAAATATCTTTTCCGAGTTTGCAGGTCCATTTCTTAGAAGCTTAGGTACAGTCGAGGAAATTAATTCCTGACCTACCATAGAACATTTTCATAATAAATGTCATAACGATTTTCCTTGTCAAGCTATGCGATGTCACTATGACGTTTACTGTGAAAAGGTTCCATGGTGGGTCAGGTATTAATTTCCTCGACCGTACAACTAAATTAGTGTTTTGGTGTTTATGTTTTCAGTTTAAAAAATATAAGTGCACGTTTGGAGCTTATTCCAGAGCGACTGTAGCCATTTCTGCGCTCCGTTTTAGGCGTGTTGATGACATAATCTACCTTAAATATTGTATACCTACCTATAGTATTGTATTGCATATCTACCTTATTTTATATGTAAAATCATTGCTTACAAATAAATTAATGTTTTGGTGTTTATATTTTAAGTTAAAAAAATACATGTGTACCTATTAGAAAACACAACTGTAAAATAAAAATATTAAAACCCCTAGAAACTGCAAAGGCCTCACAGACACACACTTTTAAATGGTTTTTTAAATTAGTTTTCAATAATTATTATCTCACACGGCGACCGCTGCTGCTCATTGTCAATACAACCCCGATCGTCTTTTCTTTCTTGCTGCTTCGTGCGTTGCCAGTGACAAATAGCAACCGCATTCTTAAACCCAAAATCGAGAGAAATATACGTAATAAAATATAGTTCCATTAGGGCCGATTTATCAATCCTCAGATAAGCTCTTATTCCTTAGACACTACACTGCCTGTGGGATTCGATCTTATTTAGGGATTGAAAAATGGGCCCTAAGTCAAGTGTACGATATACTTACATCCGCGGCATGACGTAGCAGTCTACGTCTTGTAGACAGCATCCATCAAAACCAATGGAAGATTCGCTACGAACGCCGAATAATGTAACACAGAACTTTAGTTATCTGGAATAATGAGAATGTCTGATATATTTAAACAGTTGAAGTCACACCTGCTTGACAAAATATTATTAATTTCCCAAGTCACATGGGCAAAATAAAACAACAACACATATAAGTGTCAAGAGCTTCTATTTTTATTTCCTACGGACCAACATCCACATAGTGCCATCTGTGCTCAGCTCAGCGGTAACCAAAATTCGCTCTGGTTCCGTACACGAGATATAGATGGCGCTAGGTGCAACCGCAGCGGCGAAAGTTTTAATAGACTTTGTTTTATAACTTTCTAATAGTTTGATTAAAATCTGAGTTTGTGCGGACTCCGGGAATATTAGTAAGACGTTTATTTTATCGGAGATTAAATATTTAACTGTTGATTGATACTTAAAATCACAACCAATCAGTTATAAAGTATAGTGAACAACATAATAATTTAAGTACCTAATGGACCAAACATTGATGTCGTTTCAAAACGTTTTGATTAATTTAGTTTGCGAAAAGAAATTGGATGATTTATTGAATCAGGCGTTACTTTGCGGAGGTCCATATTTATGAACTAAAAAACAATTACTTTGCTCACCCGCGACCACTAATGACAAATAGTTATATCTGTGCGGCAAATGTATGTTTCCATGCAACACCTCCACCTCCACTGCTACACGAATCAACACATGCCACACAGACCCAACTATCACCACCACCACTATACTAAACGCTGACGCGTTTCGGCACTCCCCACGAGGCCATTTACGAAGCACAACAACAACCGCTCAACATGCCACCACTTCCACTACTGACATATGTAAACCATGTACTCAACTTAGTTAATGACAAAACCAACGTACCCACTAATATTTTATAAATTCCAAACTACCCTTTTATGTAAGTCCTAAACTACCCTTTTTTAAGAAATGAATTCCAAACTACCCTTTTTATTTTTATTTTTAATCTACGCCAGGTACCCCGTTATTTTTAACCGAGTACGGTAAAAAGAGAAGTCATGTTCTCATTATTACTATGACACATTATTAAAATTAGAACCAAGTCGTAACAAAGGCGAAGAAACCAAATTAACTTGTTCATTAATAATAGACCCCATGTTGTTGTACCTAATAATTTCCAATTGTTCTAAAACCGATAGCCGCAAACCCTTATCACAATAATGTAAAATTTCGTACGTATCTGAGTCTAACAACGAATGATTCGTTTCTAATAAATGCTTGGCAAAGTTTGATTTCTCTGGATGATCATGCCTATATGACGAGACATGCTCTTTAAATCTAGTATCAAAGCTTCGACCGGTTTGTCCAATGTATACTTGACTACAGTCGCCACAAGTGAGTTTATATACGCCCGACCTGTTCCCTTTATCCACCTTTTCTTTGTTATTACAAAGTCTAGAACGTAAAGAATTAGTAGTCTTAAAGGCAACATTGATGTTATTTGATTTTAAAATATTATAAATCTTGTCAGACAACCGGCCAACATAAGTAATACTAGATCTAAATTTGTTAGTAGGCTGAGATGGCAACGCAGAGTAAAGCATGCTATTCACTATCCGTCCCTGCTTCTTTTGAACCAGACTATTAACCATTGCTGTACTATAACCATTTGTTGTTGCTATCTGATATATAGTATGTAACTCAGAATCATAATGCTCTTTCGAAAGAGGTACAGTTAGTAGTCTATGTACATAACAATGGAAAGCAGCCAGTTTATGCTGCCATGGGTGAGTAGAATTTGCAGGTATGACAGTATCTGTGTACGTAGGCTTACGGTAAATTTGAAACTGGTGCCTATTATTTACTCTTGTAATAGTTAAATCCAGAAAATTTAATGAACGATTTTCCTCTAATTCTCGTTTGAACTTTATTTTTGGATGTTTGTTATTGAGAGCACTAATAAACAAATCTAGCTGCCTCATACTCCCCTTCCAACATAAAATTAAATCATCAACATACCTATAATAATATACTAAATTGCTGTTCCCCACTATATATTGTTTTTCAAAGTTATCCATAAAAACGTCAGCCATTAAAGGACTAAGAGGTGACCCCATTGCTAAACCATCACTCTGCAAATAATATTGACCATTAAATCTGAATTAATTTTGTTTCATGCATAAAGTTACTAATTCTATTAACTCACAAACCTCCCCCGGATGTAAACGCTTCCTTTCTAAGTGACATCTAAGAATATTTAAGGTTTCACTATATGGTACGTTGGTAAACAAACTATCCACATCTAAAGAAAGTAATGTTGAGTTCGGCGGTATATTAATGTCTTTAATTTTATTTACTAAATCTGAACTATTCTTTAAACTATATATTGGCTTAAAAGAAGATTTTTCCCGAACAATGCTATTTAACTTCCTCGCTACTTTATACGCTGGAGCACTCACGTATGAAACAACAGGGCGAACAGGAACACCATCCTTGTGAATTTTAGGTAAACCATATAAAATTGGTGCCTGCGGATTCATAGGAATCACATTGCTCCTCTTTTGTTCGGTGTCAAAGGTAAATGCAGAATTTTTCAGAAGGTTTTTTAGGTCTTTATGAAACGCGGCGGTGGGATCCCTACGTAAATTCAAAAAACCCTCTCCTTGAATGATGTCATTTACTTTATCATTATATTGACCCCTTTCTAAAACAACAATACAATTGCCCTTATCGGCCTTAGAAATTACCAAATCATTGTCATGGACCTTTTGCTGAATAGAACGTAATGAATGCAAGTCACCAACATCCGAAATACCCCCAGTAGAAGTTGTGTTTTTTAATGAATTAGCAACCAAAACTTTAGTATCAAAGTCACCGCGATTACAAACAATCGCAACCTCAGAATCTACCGCCAAACCCTCCACTAATTTCTGACTAAATTTAGAGGGTAAGTTATATTTCAAACCTTTTTCCAATAACTGCACTTCACCTTCTACAAATTCGACATTAGTGAGATTTTTAACTCGAGGGTAGAAACCGTTACCGTTACTTGACTCACTATTATTGTTGTTCAAAAGAGACTGAGTTCCATTTCGCGTAAGCCTACGCAATTTATTAGTTTGGGTAACATACTTTTTATGTGCCTGCACCGAAGCAAAATATCTCGCCTTTTGGTCCAAAGTATCAAACTCAATATTATGCAATTTAAATACCAGTTCCGAATGTAGTACTCTAAGATGTAATTTTAAATTATCTCTAACACAAAACCAATGACGAGACTCCTCATTTAACCAAATCTTGCGAGCCTTATTTATTGCTATCGTAGCGGCCCTACTAGTGTTATTGCTATGTAAATTTATATAATTTGGTACAACATTTAAATGCTTACAACGTTGATTAAACCAAATGTTTTGAACAGCTAAACGGTGTTGTTTTGTTAACTTGATATATAAACGTGCCTGTACGGCTACGCTTGCCGATTTTAAATAATTTATTGAATCAGGCGTTACTTTGCGGAGGTCCATATTTATGAACTAAAAAACAATTACTTTGCTCACCCGCGACCACTAATGACAAATAGTTATATCTGTGCGGCAAATGTATGTTTCCATGCAACACCTCCACCTCCACTGCTACACGAATCAACACATGCCACACAGACCCAACTATCACCACCACCACTATACTAAACGCTGACGCGTTTCGGCACTCTCCACGAGGCCATTTACGAAGCACAACAACAACCGCTCAACATGCCACCACTTCCACTACTGACATATGTAAACCATGTACTCAACTTAGTTAATGACAAAACCAACGTACCCACTAATATTTTATAAATTCCAAACTACCCTTTTATGTAAGTCCTAAACTACCCTTTTTTAAGAAATGAATTCCAAACTACCCTTTTTATTTTTATTTTTAATCTACGCCAGGTACCCCGTTATTTTTAACCGAGTACGGTAAAAAGAGAAGTCATGTTCTCATTATTACTATGACACATTATTAAAATTAGAACCAAGTCGTAACAAAGGCGAAGAAACCAAATTAACTTGTTCATTAATAATAGACCCCATGTTGTTGTACCTAATAATTTCCAATTGTTCTAAAACCGATAGCCGCAAACCCTTATCACAATAATGTAAAATTTCGTACGTATCTGAGTCTAACAACGAATGATTCGTTTCTAATAAATGCTTGGCAAAGTTTGATTTCTCTGGATGATCATGCCTATATGACGAGACATGCTCTTTAAATCTAGTATCAAAGCTTCGACCGGTTTGTCCAATGTATACTTGACTACAGTCGCCACAAGTGAGTTTATATACGCCCGACCTGTTCCCTTTATCCACCTTTTCTTTGTTATTACAAAGTCTAGAACGTAAAGAATTAAGAATTAATTAATTAATTAGGGTTAAAAATAACGGGGTACCTGGCGTAGATTAAAAATAAAAATAAAAAGGGTAGTTTGGAATTCATTTCTTAAAAAAGGGTAGTTTAGGACTTACATAAAAGGGTACTTTGGAATTTATAAAATATTAGTGGGTACGTTGGTTTTGTCATTAACTAAGTTGAGTACATGGTTTACATATGTCAGTAGTGGAAGTGGTGGCATGTTGAGCGGTTGTTGTTGTGCTTCGTAAATGGCCTCGTGGAGAGTGCCGAAACGCGTCAGCGTTTAGTATAGTGGTGGTGGTGATAGTTGGGTCTGTGTGGCATGTGTTGATTCGTGTAGCAGTGGAGGTGGAGGTGTTGCATGGAAACATACATTTGCCGCACAGATATAACTATTTGTCATTAGTGGTCGCGGGTGAGCAAAGTAATTGTTTTTTAGTTCAGAAATTGGATGGTTGTAGAAATACATGAATGAGGCAACGATTGCGACGTTTTTGTCGCTGTTTTTAAGTACAGTACTTACACAAATTAGGTTTAATAAAATTTTACAACGTTTCTTACTTGAGTATAAGCGGCGCTGCGGTTATTATTTATTTGATAGTAGTTTTATTTACTTAGTTCCATGAAGTTCGAATCCGGTTATTAACTTTTATAACTATCATCCAACGGCCTTATTATCTAGCTCGCTCGGAATCACAATCGCGTTCATTTTGCATGGGCTGGCAATAAAATTGATATCGGAAACAGCTAACTGTCACAGTCATACAAAATAGTAGTATAAGCAACTGCTACATAATGAGTGTTTTAAGGCCTAATTCTGTGGAGTTGCATACATTACTTTCTTATTACACACATATTATAAGTACTCTAAGATGGGTTCAGAAGCCGAAGGCATATTATCATACCCATACTTGTCACGAATTTGACTGTTTTTTTTAAAACATAGGCAAACATACCGAGCTGACGTTTCGTGAACTGTTTTTTTTTGTACAAAATAAATAAATATCACATTATTAATTTTACATGTCGGACTGAACTCGACTTATATACGCGAGTGATCCGTTTTATTTCACTATGATTGTATATTACGTTGGTTGTCAAATTCGATACATCGAATTCGATATCGAAAATTACTTTACTGCTGGACCTGCTGGTGGTGGTGGTTGGCGGGGGAGGCGTCGTCGTGCTGCAATGCTGGTCATTTTCTACGTTTTCTGAACCCATTATAGAGAACTTATGATATGTGTGTAGATAAACTGACATTTCAATCCGATGACGAGTCTCATAATAGTCACGCAATACCGCTGCTGGTGCTTAAATATATTACACGTATAGACAGTAGAAATACCTTTCCCACGGGCCAGGCAAAAATCAATCTTATGACAATGTCATAAACATTTTGACAGGGGAAAGCTTTTCTCACTTCAACAATAACCTACTTAGACCAGGAAATGAAAAAAACTCTGCCAAAACTCTAGCATTAAGTCTGACCAAAATGACCAGGGTCTGTTGATTGTGTGCGGGTTTTTTGTATTTGTGTGACAGTTTTGTTTTAGTGTGAGTTTGAGATTAACGTAACAAATGTTGACATGTGCGCAGACGTGTACGTGTGCACGACTTTTCGAAACCTGCGTAACGTAAAATCGAATAGTAAACGTTGTCGAGTTTGTATGACGTTTGGAACAGCGCCCGCCCGTGAGCGTATTTGGAACTAAAATTTTGTATGAGGTTTCACGATCTCGATACGATAACCGTAACGTTACACAGCATTCGTAAAGTCGTGCTCGACCCTCTGTACGTGTGTGTTCCTCGTGCCCCTCAAAGATGGCAAAAAAATTGCAGTGCATTAGATAAGCCTTAGGCGCCTCCCGTCTGTCTGCTTTATGATAACCCCGATTTCTGCCATGTGCATATAAAATAAGACTCCGCAAGCTAATGTGTTTATTATGAAGATGGATACTTGAGCTAAGGGGAGGTGAGGTCGGTACAAATGTCATTTGTATGCTAGTAAGGTTCGGCGGTCCTTACCTTTCATAGTGATGATTCCTTCGACAGAAATTGGTATGACGTTGAGGTGAAAGGTGTTGTCAAAATATACGTAAGGTACTTAGATGTTTTACTGAAATTATTCAGCAAACTGTGATTACACATCTAATAAAGTTTCATGTTTCTAGATAATTAAGTAGGTAGGTAAACTTACCTTTAAAATGAACTAAAAACAATTAGGTTGCACCTGCGACTACACATACTGTAAGATAGCTACGTAACTTCGAGAAATGTGTGTTTTCGTGCAAAGGTATTTAAAAATATGAAACAGGCAAGTATTTTTTTTTTTTACTATAAAGTGACCAGTGATTGACCCCTATCTCACTTGATGGAAGGTGCAGATGAGGCCTAAGGTGTAACTCACTGGTTCAGTAACAGCCTATTCACTCTAGCCTTGAAGAGCCCTAGATTGTACCCATCCGGAAATGCAGACGGTGGGAGCGAATTCCGTTCCTTAGCAGTTCGCATTAGGAAGGATGAAGCAAACCGTCTCGTGCGTGCCAATGGAATGCCAACAACGTATGGGTGAAGACGCTCCCTCCGCCTAGAAGTCCGTTGGCAAAAAGGAAATGGAGCTATTAGTTAATTTTGACCTTAATATGAATACATATTAAAAACTATTAAGAACGGGTCCCTCACGTTCACGTATTAGTTGTCGGGACATGCGTCGCATGTTTCAAACCTATCCGTGGATCCTTATCAAGGACTGCTCATGTTAATTGATCACTACTGCCTATAGACAAGGAGGGATTGCAGATGTGCGTGTTATTTCCCCGGCTATAGTCCTCTCCACACAGGAACACAACTGTGCGAGCACTGCTGCTTACATATAGCGTATAATAAGATGGTGATAGCGATCCGGATATACCTTGCTTATGCAACTTGTTGTTGGACATTGTGGTCAAACAACAAGTGAGGTAAAAACTGACGGATCGTATTCCTAAATTAATCTGACCTGGGCTGGGCGTTTTTCGGAATACTTTTTTTAATTACGTATTTAATTTTGTGTTATACGTTTTTTTTTTGAGATCGGAATAAAATAGAAATTCATGCATAGCTCAAAGCAATTTCTGGTTTTTTTTTATGACCGAAAAAAACAATTAAAAATAAACAAAAAAAAGTCTTGACCCGTATCGGGTCAGCGGGAGATAAGGGTTAGTGCAGGCGTTGGAATAAGGATTATTTAGTCCAAAAAAGGGTAGGTATACACAGAGGGTGTTTAATCTCCACTGGCAGCATTCCAGGCTATGATAGGAAATTAAATCTGCCTAATCTGGCCCCTATGGGCCAGCTGAAATATTTCGACTGGAATAATCTCCTATGGTGTACTTGGGAGCACGCGTATTCTGAATCTGTATCAACAATTTAGAAGGATTATGAGACATTGTGTTATTATGGGCCAAGCTTTGAGATGATTTCAAAAATTGAATTATTTGAACACTGTGTTTATTTTTTAAATAGCTCAGACGGTGTCCAACTGCTGGGCAAAAGCCGTCAATGCTTCCCTCATTATTTTAAATTTTTACTGTCATATTTACGTTGATAAAACTTTTGTCAACTTATTCCTTGATATATTCCTTCCATAGTAATGAATCTTTTAAAAAATAAGGTTGTAATTAAGATTAAAAGGTAAATGTGCATATTTGTTCGTTTAGTAAAAAATTAAGAGTACACCACGATTCATTATTTCATTGGACAAATTTATACGAAGAAAAATATTCAGACCACATTTTAAATGTTCATACTATTTCTAAATTAAACTAAAAAAACGGAATGTTGTCAGCTCTGGTCAGCAGGAATCAACGCTCTTAAAGTAATATTTTCTATTTAATCATTATTTTATTTTTATTTAAAGAGGGAAGCAAACGAGCAAGCGCAATAAATAATACACCGCTATAAATTTACACCACATCTAAAACGATACGTTTTGCAGTAGTTATGATTATTGATGAGCTAAATAATTTGCTCAAAACCTCTTCTTTACTAATTAAATCACAACGATAATAACCGTGTCTCGAACGGAGCGTGGGACCCAAACAGCGCCGCCGACAACCCTCTCAATTTCTCTTCGCTGATCAATACCAGTAGGTACTGTTTACGATTAAAAAAAATTCTCTCCGACCGAACACGGCCGTACATTCTCTTTTATCTTCCCTTGTAATTGGAGAAACAGATTTTGTTGTATTTAATGTTTAGATAGAACTTTATGAAATGCCGGTAATAGCTATATTTAAGGTGCCGGAATCACTGCCTAGCTGATGCAGAATTGATTTTATAATCTTAGTGAATATTTTAACCACACTTGTTAGTTAGTACTAAGTATCAAGTTTAAATATGACATTTCTATAATGAAGTTGTGTTATTTTGTAATGATTTAATTTAATTTTAATGATCATTTTAATTGACAGTCAAATTATGATGAATATCATCTATTTTGAACATCGCATGCCTTAAACGATTTATGTAGGCATACTAATTTTAATCATGGTCCTTCGAAACCGGAGTTTATGGTCCTTCAACCCGGATTTCAACTCGCATCATACGTCAGATAAAATGTTGTAGCTTGACTCATAAACTAAACTTATATTCTCTAACCGAGCCAAGGAACTTGACAACATTTCCTTGCGCAAGTTTGTACAATTAATCAAGCAATAATTTCATTAACGCATAAAACCACAAAGTTAATGTAAACGCGTGCACAAAGAGTGATTAATTGCTGTGTGACGTTAACTTTACCAACTATTCAGTAATTAGTTGTAAATTAGACTTTATAGTGTAGCAGCAAAGTTTAAATTTGAAGTCGTGGTGGGTTTAATAAGAGAGCAACACGCGTTTAATAGTTGCTTGGTTGCTTACATATCTTATTCTTCGGATGGAAATAATATGTTATGGATTTTTGTCAAAAATCATTATTTTTAAATATCAACTTTTTCTGATTGCACTTTTTGTCGACTGTAATTGCATTTGACTGTCATCTAATTTACATACACTTGCCACATTTCAAGTTATTAAGATCACTGAAATCGGGCAGAATTTTACTTACGAGATTTGACCTAAACAAGCAAGCAAACATTGCACGTTAATAATTAAATTAATATTATACAGAATAATGACCTGCATCTGCCCTTCACAGCCATTCGCAACTATGACGTAGCGGTCCGAATTGTACTTTATACTTAGATGATTGTACAAAAATACATCACTATTATTTACCCTCTTTTTATGCTACTAAATTCAATTTGGACTATTAACTTGACATAAACAGGCGAGTGTGAGTGTGGCATTGACAGTTCAGTGACAGGTTTACTATTCACCATACATTTAAAATGACCAAAAGCACGATCTCGACATACGCATACTGACAAATTTACAGACTAAGCAGATGTGAGAAAAAGCTAGACACAACTCTGACGTCATAGCCAAAATAATTTCAATAGTTAATTTAAAAATAAGGAGTGGTTTATATGAGAAAATAGCGAAACCGGTATCTTATAATTGACTTCTCTGTACAATAAAAATATAAAAGCAGATGTTTTTTTTTTATACAACCTAAAACAACTTTACCTACCTGTGTTAGAGACTATTATGTTAGTTATGTCAGTTATGTTATGTATATAATTTGACGACCGGATAGCCTAGTGGTTAGAGACCCTGAATATGAAGCTTGAGGTACCGGGTTCGATCCCCGGCCGCAGCAGATGTTTGTATGATGAATAAGAATGTTTGTTCTCGGGTCTTGGATGTTTAATATGTATATAAGTATATATTTATCTATACAAGTATGTTTATCCGTTGTCTAGTACCCATAGTACAGGCTTTGCCTAGTTTGGGACTAAGTCAATTGGCGTCAATTGTACCATGATACTTTTTTATTACTTATTAATGTTATAATATACTACACTCTTCATGTAAATAGATTAGAATACCTGCATTCAATCCAAACTGTCAGTTAGAACGCGCTGAAATTTAAGCCGTTACAGATGGCTCTAGTCTGCGATCATTAATTACTCCAATTAACTTCGAGGCTGATAGATGGCGTTGTTCTCAGTTTTAATTACCGTTCGAGTTTTTGTGGTCTTGTGATTGATAATGGAGTTTTGTATTGTATTGCGTTTTAGTATTTTAGCTGTTGACGGGAAAAGTGCGACTGTAAAAGTTTGAATTATCGTTCTGTTTGAGTTGGGTTTTTTAAAAATACTATAGAAAGGCAAACGAATAAGTGGGTCACATGCTGGTAAGTGACCACCACTGCCCATAGACACGCGTTTCAGACGCGTTGCTAACCTAGAGGGCTAAGAGAAATGCCTCTTGTGCGAGTGATTTCCTCGGCTGTCTTATTCTCAAAACCGGAACTCAACTGCAAGCACTGCTGCTTAGCGGCAGGATTCGCGAGTAAGATGGTTGTAGCAATCCGGACGGATCTCGCACAAGGTCCTACCAGCCGTATAGTGCCCGAATGGATGAATAAAATTAGCTTTTACTAATTTTTGAGGACTGCTAACTGTATTGTAGTATCAAAACGCATCCAATTATTTGTCTATGAACTGTAATTATGACAACCTCTCTTTCTTGGGAACCCCGAACTAGCACGACATAGCTCGACACATTTCGTTAAAATAATATTAAGAATATTATAAAATGAACCTACTACGAAGATCTCGACCACCTCTTTTATTTAATAATAATACATGGCGCAGTCGGTAGGATTTAATAACATAAACCTACGAAGATCTCGACATCTTTTATTTAACAACAATACACCGGCTACTGTTTTAATTAAATCACGAGAACAAGCGAAACGAGGTTTTTGATAGCTAAATATTCTTTGTTTTTTTTTCTTCAAAAATCTACGACCTAGGTCACACAGCTCGTACACCTATTGTTTACCTGTAAGTACCCAGACAAACGTGAACTCGTAAGTAGTTTTCCGACATAAAAGTTTCTCACAGAACCAATAAAGGGAGAATCTCGTCTGGACGCTTATATTGGTGGCGGGCGCCCAACTTTTCAATTTCCGCAATCTACGTTGACGATCTGGGGGACGACTACGAAATTCGAAAATCGAAGTTCGTATCGTATCGTCCCGCTCGCTCTCGTATTAAATCATATTAGCGTGAGCGGTACGGCACGACACGAAGCTCGAATTTTGCCCTTCGTAGTTTAGGGCCCGATGGCGGTCAATGCCCAACGTTCCTTACTATAACATTTATTTTAGGTAAGTATTGCGAAAGTGTCGTACGTGATCCGTTTTAGGGGTTCGCGGGGTTACAGCTTTGTATGTGATAGAACAACATACCTACATACAATATAAAACCCTTTTTTGAACACCAATCAAACAATACAGATAAAAGGTACACAGAAAATTACCAGCAACAACAGGCGGCCTTATCGCTACATAGAGATCTCCAGCCAAACATAAAAGAATGAAGAAAAGAATAGACAAAGCAGGTGGTGCAAATTAGAAAATATAAAAACACAAAAGTATACATAATTACACAAAATACATACCTATAAAACTAACCTAACCAAACAAACGCCCGACATTCTTAAAGTTCAATCTATACCTATAAAACAGTACCGTGACTGAAAGACTGACTGACTGATTGACTGACAGACAACACACAGCCTAAACCACTGGACCCGGAAACTTGAAATTTGGCAAACATTATATCCTAGAGGTGCACTAAGAAGGGATTTTTCGAAATTTCCACGAGATAGTCGTTTTGAAATATTTCACGATGGTAAAGTCGCGGGGCATAAGCTAGTATCTCATAAGATTAAAAACGAATCGCGTCAAAATTGGTGCATCCGTTTAAGAGCTAAGATGCTACAGGCAGACACACAGTTATACTGACACACACACGTGCACATTAGAAACAGCATCCCTCTTTCAGGGCTTCAACTTAAATATTTGTATCTATACTATCGCCATCTATCAGTAGCGGCACGCAACTATATTCCCCAGCGCCTGCCATTTTGTTTACAAACAAATCCTCCCCAGATTTGAATGAATGAATTATTTATGAAACTAGAATAGTGGGCAACCGCAACTGAGTAATAATCGGAGATAGTTGGCAACTCTGAGTTATACAAATAATGAGGGGATTATTCCAATTTTATATAGGTACCTAACTAAAAGCGAAACTATTTGTACCAAAGCACATAAGTAATAACACTAGGTATAGGACCTATTGCTTTTTAGGGTTCCGTACCTCAAAGGGAAAAAACGGAACCCTTATAGGATCACTTTGTTGTCCGTCTGTCTGTCTGACCCTTTTTCTCTGTAATGCGTGGAGGTAGCATGCTGAAATTAATATCAAATACTCAAGCCTGCGGTAGCTTGAAGCTGTGAAAAAATCAACCTTCCTAGTGAACGCAACCAAAAGATACAGTCATTAAAAAGGTGGTTTCCATACAAATCGCCGTACTGTGAAAACCTAAAGGGTACTTCCAGTTGTCCTAGAAACTTGAAATTTAGTATGAAGGTAGCTCTTATAGCACAACCACTCCAAAAAATCTCAAAATCTAAAAATTTTATGTCTGTCTGTAGATTTCGCACACCAATATAAGTTGACCCTACACTGCGTACATTTTACTTAGGAACAGGGTTCTGCTAACACTGGACTTCTTAAACCACTAGGGAAAAACGTTAAAATCTTTCTACGCAACCCTCGTGCGCGAGTCCGACTCGCACTTGGCTGATTTTTTTATATGCAAACGAGCAAGTGGGTCACCTGATGGTAAGTGATCACCACTGCCCATAGACACTCTCAACCCTGGGGTTTGCAGATGCGTTGCCGCCCTAGAAGGCTAAGATGAAATACCTCTCCGTGGTTTCCCCGGCTGTTTTACTCTCCACACCGGAACACAACAGTACAAGCACTGCTGCTACGCGGCAGGATAAGCGTGTAAGATCCTTTAGGACCTTTAGGTCCTAATCCCGCAAAACTATCGCTAAATTAGAAAAGTTGAAAAACCCCCGACATTTTCATTTCAAACTTCAATATTTCAAAAACGGGTCAACCGATTTTAATGAAACTTAGCTAAGAACCATTTCGATTACACTAGCTTTCGATTAAAAAAAACCGCATCGAAATCGGTAGATCCGCTTGGGCGCTATGATGCCACAGACAGATACACAGATACACATGTCAAACTTATAACACCCCTCTTTTTCGTCGGGGATTAAAAATACACTGCCGCGTACAAAACGCCAACTTCCGCTTCAAACATCTTCACTCATACATAACACATAACATAATTCTGTGACAAGACACGTATTATTCAAAATTCATAATTACTTAATTTTGTTGGGCGACCCGTAGTTGAGAACAAACTTAATTGCAATTGTTATATAACATATTCTTATTTCTGTTTGACCTTTTTAGGGTTCCGTACCTACCTTAAAAGGAAAAACGGAACCCTTATCACTTTGTTGTCCGTCTGTCTGTGTGTCTGACAATACCCCTTTTCTCTGGAACGCGTGGAGGAAGCAAGCTGAAATTATAATATCAAATCCTTACGCTTGCAATCGCTTGAAGCTGTGAAAATCAACCCAATCAAAAGATACGGCTATTAAAAAAGGTGTTTCCATTGCCGTGGAATCAAAACCTACTTCCAGTACTTACAGACGGCCGAGCACGACTTTTTGAATCCTGCGCCACGTAAAATCGAATAGTAAACGTTATCGAGTTTGTGTCACGTTTGGAACAGCGCCCGCCCGTGAGCGTATTTGGAACTAAATTTTAGTTTGAGGTTTCTCGATCTCGATACGATAACCGTAACGTTACGCAGCATATTTATTTGGTTTTTAAAACCTGACGTCGCATTCAGAAAGCAGTCGGGAGCAGGCACGCTTAATTAGGATCTCACTATCAGCCCTTCTTTTCGGCACAGAACGTAGGCAAATACACCTTTTCATTCTACCCCGATGTAGTGCTGTGAGTCTGTAGCGACCCTAACGCTATCTGTCATGCATAGGGTCGAGCACGACTTTACGAATGCTGCGTAACGTTACGGTTATCGTATCGGGATCGAGTAACCTTATACAAAATTTTTGTTCCAAATACGCTCACGGGCGGGCGCTGTTCCAAACGTCATACAAACTCGACAACGTTTACTATTCGATTTTACGTGACGCAGGTTTCGAAAAGTCGTGCTCGACCCTCAGAAAGAGTACCAACTTCAACGTTCTAACGACTCCCAGCGCCATCTAGTCATCGACTTCGCAGTTTTCTGTTCTACATCGCGCTAACGAAGTTTCTCAAGTCGGTTGCATAAATGCAACTTCCAACTCTCTTTCCTTCGGACTTCGGTCACCAGCCCCCCGACTACGAAGTGCAGAATTCGAACTTCGTATCGTGTCGTCCCTCTCAAGCTAATATTTAACACGAGAGTGAGAGGGACGATACGATACGAACTTCGATTTTCGAATTTCGTAGTTTAGGGGCAGGCGTAACATCTGCCTGGAGAGAGATCTCTCTATTGTGGTCCTATCCCCACGTGTAATGGACTTCCCATGCTCATAGGCGATTTCAGTGTGTTTAGAGCGAGTTGAACTCGACACACAAACCCCAAATGTACAGACATCATAGCACCCGTGTATCCCATTACTACTACACGTGTTAGTGCAGAGTATTTGCCATAGGCCAAAGTCGTTTCCAGAGCCACCGCACACAGAGAGTACTTACCTTTGGCGGTGTCACCGTGTCTGTATTTGCAGTCAACACCTACCGTGATATTGCCTTTGATACAGTGTAGCGTCCGGTGAGATGTTTGCCTGTTTGTATAACATTCAATAGAGTTCAGTTTTTAACCTCCGACGAAAAAAGTGGTGTTATAAGTTTGACCTGTGTATGTGTGGATCTGTCTGTGGCGTCATAGCTCCCGAACGCGGCTGTTTTTAATCGAAAGCTAGTTTAATTGAGATGGTTCTTAGCTACTAAATTATATTAAAGAATACCATGTTTTGATGGCTAGACTTAACCTTTGTCCGAAGAAGCTGCCAGCTCTTCGGTCTTTTGTGAACTCAACTAGCCTCTTGGATATTTCCCTAATTATAAGGCTTAAAGCACTAAGACCCCATAGACCCAGGGTCTCCACGCTGAATAGTACAAAATACATAATAGACCCCTGAATTTATGCGCCTTAGCTTTTTCGTCCTCTTCAGAAGTATTCAGAATCAATTTTATAACACGGTCTATTGATCTGAGATGCCACTGAACATTATGAATAGCAGAATTCAACTAATTGGTACTCCCAAAAGCCAGTTGCAGACAAACAAACAACCCGTGCGTCCTAATCAAGTGTTGATAAACCGATTCAGAGATTGCACACGTCAATTGCAGCCTCTAATGACTAGATTATTACCTTTAGCTATATTTTATGTATAGCTTATAATATTACCTATGCTAAGAGTTCTGTTAGAATATGATTTCTCACATTGTGTATATAACTGGGTTACACTCAGCGTGCTATTCACTAACTGTTATTAAATAGAACCTAGTGTTTTTCTTTGGATCAAGCAAAACATAATTATCTTTAAAGTAAGTACCTTATTAAAAACTCCCAAGAGACGTATTAAAAATTTACCTTAAAACGGGACATTCACGTACCTGTCGAGGTATGCCCGACAAATATTTCGAAGAAATCCGCGGTTCTTTATTAAGGGCGGCTAGAACTGCACATCGAAAATATAAGAAGGTACCAAGGACCATAAAACCAAGAGGACTGCCAGTGTCTATACGATGCCGCGTTTCTTTGAAATAATAAGCCTGCTGTGGCTAGTTTTACTACGGAGGGGTCTCTGTACCATTTGGTATGACATTTAGACCTCTGACTAACACAATAGTGCCATCCATATCGGTTTTTTCTTTCAGTTCATAGATGGCGCTATTGTGTTAGCCAGAGGTCGAAGTGTCATACAAAATTAATGGTAAAGAGACCTCTCTATAGTGAAACTAGCTACAGCAGGCGCATTATTTTACAGGAACGCGACATTGTGTAGTCATTGGCAGTCCTCTTGGTTTTATCGTCCTTGGTAGGTACTAATCTATTACCTATGTCAATGTTCTGTTTAGAGTTTTACAAAAATACAGCATCAAGAGTAACTCTACTAAAATGTATCCAAGTCTAACAAATATTTAATACATGCAGAAAGTTTGTTCCTAACTCAAGTCTTCTTTAACTTCAACCTCATTTACGGATAGCAAAATGTAAATCTTGAGCCGTACTTTCTTGTTCTGTTATCATTCAATAAAGACTTAGTGAATTTGAGCCTCATTGTGATGTTGTGACAGACACAATCATTTATGTTTGTAGCTGTAAATCAGATTGAAACAAATTAAACAGGATTTATTACTTTCGCTAATTGGCTCTTAGGATTCATTCAGAAAATAATTAAGATATAAATAATAAATTAATTTCACATATTAATGTTTATTTTACTTATCATACAAATCAATAATTAATACAAAATACATTGCAAGTCATTATACGTTAGTCAAAATAAAACCCTAATAATACTAATCAAATAACCCGCCCCTGACCGTTCCCGGCGCAAACCGGCGGGACATCACACTCGCTGCATTACCGCGCTGAATGGCGATGGCCAACCAAACAATAAATTAATAATATATAAATTTGAGAGAGATAATTAAAAGGGATTTTGTTTTTCTTACTATCAGCAAAAAGGTTTGAAGAATTACTATTTAGACATATTAGGTAATTTATTAATAGACATAGGTAATGTTGCACTCCATTTTATTATGTGTAAATACAGAATATTTTATGGTCGGGCTTGTTTTTCTCTTTTCAGTTAATTGTTTTGCAGTTAGGTTATTTTTTCTTTTTTTCAAGCTTTACTCGTAAATGGCGGAAGAAAAAAATTGTAGGCAGGACAAAACAAATAGTACCTACCTAAACGAGAAGCTTTTAGGTATTATCAAGAGTCATTACACGAAGATTAACTTTGTGACAGCAATAATATGACGTAACGTTGGCAATACAATAGTAAAAACACGAGTACCAATAAAGATACATTTTATTGTTCTCACGAAATGTAATTAAGTGAGCGTTATGGTACTTAATTATGTGCTATTGCCTTATATGAGAAAATCGCAATAAAATAAGTAAGTTCGAAGTATTATTGGATTTTAGTTTCCTGAAAACAACCACTTTCTTGTTTCTTACCCAATTGTCCCGCGAAAAGAGATCTGACCCCATGATCATAGTTAAGGTAAATATATGTCCCAGTCTCGACACTGCCCCAGTAGTTATCACCTTCAAATTTTAATTCGTAGGAATATACTTAGGTAATTATGCAGATGACAAACTGCGTGTCAATTACATGAACTAAAAAAGCTAACTAATAAAATAACCAAGAAATTTTCTGATCTATAGCAATCCCAGCGCCATCTAGTTATCGAATACGCTACTAAGTCATATTCGATCGCGCTACCGAATTTTCTAAAGGTCGATGCGTAAATACAGACAACATCTGCTTGGAGAGAGACCTCTCTATTTTGGCCTTTCCCCACAAATCTTTGCTTAATACGAGGGCTGCCTTTTAAGTTCTGTCGTTTGCAAACTTCCCGTGATTATTTAAAAAAAAAACTAGTATCATCATAAAATATTTAAAATATATAGTAATAATATAAAAGAATGCCGAACCGTTTCAGTACAGCGTCGGTTCAAAGTTGACAAGTCAGTTGTGAAAATGGAAATTTCGAAAGAAAATTTACGTGCGATAATTTTTTACAACTTCAAAAGGGGTTTAACGCATCTTCAGTGCTTTGAAGAGCTGACTACGGTTTTTAATAATAAAGCACCATGCATCCGGACTGTGGAACGCTGGTATTTAGAATTTCTACGTGGTTGCTCTAGTCTTAGTGATAGGCCCCGTGAAGGCCGACCAAAAACAGCCGTGACCCAGGAGAACATGGATGCTGTACGGCAACTGATCGTCGAAGATCGCCATGCGACATACCGTGAGATAGAAGCTTCATTAAGCATTTCAGGGACCAGTGTTCAAAATATTTAGCATGATCACTTAGGCGTAAAAAAATTGATCTCGCGCTGAATACCACATTTACTTATTGAAGACCAAAAAATGACTCGCGTTAGATGGTGTAGCAAAACTCTGCGGCAATTCAACCGAGGAGACTCTAAACACGTTTATGACATTATCAGTGGTGACGAATCTTGGATAAATGCCTACGATCCAGATTCTAAACAGCAGTCGACTGTTTGGGTGTTCCAAGATGAGCCAAAACCGACCAAAGTAATACGCTCACGAAGCACTTCGAAAAAAATGGTCGCCACGTTTGTAGCGAAAAATGGCCACGTTGCCACCATCGTGCTCGAAGACCGTAAAACAGTTAATGCTGACTGGTATACCACTGTTTGTTTGCCTGCAGTTATCGGCGAGTTCCGAAAAAATAACCCAAGACGTCGTATAGTACTACACCACGATAATGCGAGCTTGCACACCGCCCGGCAAACAATTGCGTTTTTAAAAGAGCAAAACGTTGAAAATCTGGAACACCCGCAGTACGGCCCAGACTTGAGCCCTAATGGTTTCTTCACTTTTCCAAAAATCAAGCAACGACTTCGTGGTCAACGGTACCGGACCCCTGAAGAAGCGGTTGAGGCATACAAAACGGCCATTTTGGTGACCCCGACTTCGGACTGGAATAAATGTTTTGAAAACTGGTTCGATCGAATGAAAAAGTGACATATCACGGTGATTACTTTTAAAAACAATAAATACCATTTAACTCTTAAATTGTCTTTAGTTTTTCCAAACGACACAATTTAAAAGGCAGCCCTCGTACCTCTGTGAATAGCTGACTAAATACCAGTTACATCTTCCAATACAAAATTTTCGAAGTCAAATACTTCTGAACACGCCAAATATTGATATAAAGGAAAACCAATGAAAGTCAGTCGACCAAATCACCGCATAATAAACAGATGATTCCCATAGCTCCCATGATTTTATCTTACCTCGTACCGAACAAGATTTGAAATGGCAAAAACAACCTTACGACTTCCAAGGTAAAGTTAGAAGTTGAGGGTAACGTAAGAGCACTATACGAGCTTGTGAAGTTAATAGGAAGCGTTTCAATTTTTAATCTTCACGCTCGAACGGATAGGAAGCTTATGAAAATCTCATAAGAATAAAGATAAAAAGCGAACCGTGAAATCGGTATAATTTATTTTTTATGGTAGATAATTTTGTAAAAGTTTGGATTATTTCTTTCAGATATTATCTGCTAGAAGTTGACGTCAAGGAAGATATTCCATAAGACTGTATTTAAAATGAATAGTTGATTACTGATGATGATTCTAGAGGACAGAGAGTCGAGCACGACTTTACGAATGCTGCGTAACGTTACCGTTATCGTATCGAGATTGGGAAATCTCATACTAAATTTTAGTTCAATATGCTCACGGGCGGGCGCTGTTCCAAACGTAATATAAACTCGACAACGTTTACTATTCGATTTTACGTTACGCAACATTCGTAAAGTGGTGCTCGACCCTCAGGACGTAGCTATCGTATAGACATAGTAGAAAAACCTTTCCCATGGGCCAGGCAAAAATCAATCTTATGACAATGTCATAAACATTTTGACAGGTACTACTCGCGCACATGCGGTCGCCTATGAGCAAATGAATTGTTTTTAGTTCATTTATAGGCAAAACGTAAAAGACCATGAACTGTTCAAATTGAAGGCTAATGTACCTGCTATGAGAACTAAAGTTCTAATTCAATTCAAGTTAAGTTCTAGTTCTTACAGGGTAGAACCTAAGCCCTTTTCAAATTGCGCTCCTCGAATAGGAAACTTGCATAATGAGAACTACATTATACGTTTGTATTCTCGAGGGCAACCCTTTTTCGTATAAGTAAATAAATAACTTCAAAGTCAAATGTGTTCATGAACTATACGAACTTACAAAAAAATATGAGTGAGTAACGAAAGTTATAAAATAGTTTCGGTCAAAACAAAATTTTAGGTAGGTCTGTAATATAATAATGAAATAAAAAAGATCACTTACGTGTTTAGCCAGACATGTGTAAGACTAATTCGTAGTCTATAGAATCAGGCGTTACTTTGCTTAGGTTCCTAGAAACTCATTCCAAAACAAAACTCTTACACAATTATGCCAAAAACAAGCACGATATTGTGCAAAGTTTTCAGAGCAATGCAAAATTTTGGCAGTGAGGAAATTGCTCGTTAAAATCTCATTTTATCTATGCTTTGTTGTTATATCAGACAAAAATGACACGGTAGGGTAAAAAAGAAAAATCAGACAAAAATTAAAAACAACAGTTACTTTAATTTCTTACCCAGAGCAATTTTTAAATGCTTCGGCGCTTACGCGCGCTTTGAGCGCATTTTAACTGGCCCTCTTCATGTTAAAAGTAGCCCTATTCTATTGACACACGCATTACTGAATAGCCTTGGGGACTACTACGAAATTCGAAAATCTAAGTTCGTATCGTATCGTCCCGCTCACTCTCGTATTAAATAATATTAGCGTGAACGGGACGGCACGACACGAAGTTCGCATTTTGCACTTCGTCACGCTTGAGTGAATAAACTCCGCTCCCAAATGTAGCGCCGTAATAACTTCTTTATACCTTTTTTTCCCGGCGGAAATCTGCTGTCAGATGCCCCATCACCATGGGGAGGCGATGGAGTTATGTGGGGTTCTTACCCACTAAGACCCACGGGATGTCCCTTTCTTGCCACCTTGTTGACGGTGTAACGGAACAACTATCCGCTATCCGCTGCCGGATTCTTATCATGGAGGCCAACCATGACCCGTCTACTCCAGCATTGGCGTACCAGGAGCACTTGGCACGCCATTCTCCTCGAGGGCCCCATACTTGCGAGCCACGGACGTCCCCGTATCCGCGACCCAGAATTGTCAAGTATATGTCCATGGCGTCATTAAGAAATCAAGAGTTAAGTCTCGTTATTGCCCCGTTGTGTCACCTAATTTCGTTACAGTGCTCGATTGATTTATCATGTCGTTATTTTTTTGAATTGAGTATAAGGACTTGCTTTACAAATAAAATTACGATAAATTCTTTAAAAGTATTACGCAAATACAAGTTGATTTTTTTTTGTAGGTAGCTAATGCTATAATACTTACTTCGTTATTCCAGCCTTTCATGTTTTATAGTCACGAACAGTGCGTGTGTGTGTGATAGCCCCAAGTGTATTTTGAAGGCGACTGAAAAACAGCGTCTGTTTGCCAACTGAGCAGACCCTTAGGTCTGTGTGGCACAGGTATAAGCTTTGGCGCCTACCATTTCAACAGTTAGTAGAATTCTGTTGTGAACATAATGCTATTGTACCTACAGTAATTTAAGCTGTATACCTACAAACTGTTGAATAATTGTCTTCTATTTGAGAAACCCTTGCAAAAAGTTAAAGTTAACACGCATCCCGCAAACAAATAACTGGACCAAAGAAAGCTTTTTACCCGACAAGCGGTAAGAACACGTACCGACTGTGTCATTATCTCCTGGTACTCCTTTATCGGTGACTCAGGGACACCCGCTGAGACTAACGACTACGTTGTGAACAGTTTCTTGCACTGGCAATAAAGTACATGCCGGTGACACGTGTACCTAACGAGTGAGTAGCTTGTAGAAGATAAATTACGACAAGATGGCCCGCCCCTCCAAAATTCATAACGCTTGAATGCATTTCTAAAAAAAGTATTTATAAAGCACCGCTAAGACTCCCAACCCAACACATGTTGTGCGTGCTGAGAGAGCAGTCAAACAACTACGGATTAGTTGTTCGACTAGTCGTCTCACGAAACACATTGAAATACTTAGTAATTTGGAGGGGCGGGCCGTGTTATCGTAGCTTATCTTCTACCTACTGCTGAGGCCCAAGCACGGATATTGGAATCTTACGTAACGTTATCGAGAAAATTTGTATGATGTTTGGTACAGCACCACCCGTGAGCGAATTTTATCTATGGAGTTACGATAACGTTATTACTCGAAGTTAATTCGAAGCCATTGGCGTATTTTTCGATTTCAATTCGTTGACGTGTCAAATACTGTGAGAATAGTGCGTTGCCAATAAGTGCCGCTAGAGGCGCTGCCGATTTGCCCATAGTCATTGAGGCGTTAACGTGAACGCGATCGATGACGCTTCGTGGAGTTTAGTTGGATTGGAAATGGTACGGAAAGCACGAAAGGCACGGCAGTTTGCTGTCAGGTTGACCTTGTAATTTAATCACGAAATTTCCGCCATTATCCCCAGCTGTCTATGTAACCGATCGGTTAATAATAATCCGGAAGTTAATGCACACTGAAGAGGGTGTAAATTTGTCGTCCAAAGAAACGGCGTCGTTAAACTTAACAACTTTCAGGACCGATAATATGTTAACATTTCCGAATTAAGTCGTAACCAACTTTTATGGTTTAATCATGGAGCTGGGATAAAGTAGGAAGTTTTTATTATTTATCGCTGAAATAGACTCTTGAAAGTATTCACTTAAATTAACGTAACCGTTTGTCAAGGAAGCGCTTACAATGCTGAAGCGCTCATTTGTTTTGTGCGGAAATCGCAGCGTTAGACGCATGCGATCAACTTTTGCCACAATGAAATAAAAACGGATCACTCACGTACATAAGTCTAGTTTAGCCCGACATGTTTCTGACTAATGCGTAGTACTTCCTCTGGGAGCGCACGACCCAGCGGCGGCGAGACGCACACTGCGTGCTGGTGCTGGTGCACAGTGCTGGTGAGACTTATATATTTTTATATGGTTTTTATTTCACTAAGATTGAGTCTCGGGTAGTTTCGTGTTAAAAATTTTTGCCGTGTTTGTTTAGTCAGCTGCAAAAGTAGCTCAGCAACCGACGCGTTCACAATGATCTAAACACGGCTCTATTCCTATAGCTTGTGCAGACCATTTCGCTTCGGTTGCTCAACTACTTCTGTTGCTGACTGTTCAACGCTACGTTCACAGCGTAAAACAATGTTTATTAATTAGATTATCTTATGTTTAGCGCATAAAATAACCGCGCTGAATGTAGCTAAATTAAAGTACCTATTGAGAACTGAGCTACAACACCAATTTCTGTTGTTTATATTAGCCGAATTACATCAACGTCATTGTTTTAATTATCATTACCAAGTACCAATCTTTTGCAAGGCAGTGAAATAAACGGTTCGTTCACGTATGTCAGCCGGGTATAGCCCGACATGTTTCGGACTAATCCATAGTCCTTCCTCTGGGAGCACACGCCACGCCGGTGGCGAGACGTAAACCCTGGCTCTGTATGAGTCGACTGACTTACGTGAGTGATCCGTTTATTTCACTATGATTGAATCTCACGGTAGTTTCATGCTAAAAGTCCTTAGCAACGTGTTTGTAAATAACAAATTGTCTTGTAAAATCTGCAATTTGTATAAGCCTATCAGAAAACAGAAAAACGTGAATAGTATTTTAATGTACCTACGTCAGTTTAAGTTGCGAAACGTATAAGTAATAATTCACGACCGTGTCTTCATTTTGTTAGTATTAATTTCAACGCCATCTATGAGAAGGTTCCGGAACTACTAAGAGATGGAAACCGCAACCGACTCTCGAGAGCGCCAACGTTAATGTGGGAAGTGGCGGTAACTCATTATTATGGAATGATTTGACTAATTATGTTTGTAATCCTATACTAAAACAAAATGAAGGTTTGTTAGGAAAACGAGCTTCATTGGATTCAGGGAAAGCCAAATAAAAGGAATAATTTTATAATTTTAAGCAATTGTTAGGTTCATTTGGAAATAAGGATTCGCACAGGCTATTGCGAGTCAAAAACCCGCTAGGGTCGCTACTTTTAACATAAACACACACACACACACATTTTTTTTTGCTAATGTCGAGTGAGGTCTGTCAATTTCCACCAATCACAGGCCAGTAGCTTTCTGTCATTGGTGGAGATTGACAGATAGCCGTAATTCAATTGGTTAAATACAATTAACCATCCACTTAACCAGTTTCCACCTACCCCTGGTCTCTCTAGCCAAAATTAATCGGAATTTTACTCAAACTCTTGTTTTTAAATATTCTGGCCGTCCTGCATTAAATTATCATTTCATTTCACATAACATGGAGAAGGTTTGAATCCATAAATATTATACGAATATCGAAAATGAACTAAAAGCTGCTAATTTGCTCACCCGAGACCATGATGTAAGACAGCTATTGACGACCGGATAGCCTAGTGGTTAGAAACCCTGACTATGAAGCTTGAGGTCCCGGGTTCGATCCCCGGTCGGGGCTGATGTTTGTATGATGAATACGAATGTTTGTTCTCGGGTCTTGGATCTTTAATACGTATTTATCTATATAATAAGTATGTTTATCAGTTGTCTAGTACAGGGTTTGCCTAGTTTGGGACTAGGTCAATTGGTGTCAACTGTCCCATGATATTTATTTATTTATTTATTCATTTTATTTTAAAGGAAACCTGCATACTCCTGCGAAGCCATTCAATGGTGTGTTGAGTGCCCAATCCGCACTGAGCCCGCGTGGGGACTCATAGCCCCAAGCCCTCTCATTCTGAGTGGAGGCCTATGCCCAGCTGTGGGACGTAGAAAAGGCTGGTGATTGGTCATTTAACTGTGAGCATTATTTCCACTATGATTCATTAGTAGCCTTTTGGCTTCTTTTTATGACTTTCACCCTTGCTTCTATGGCAAAGAGTATTTTGCCAATGTCAACGTTTACACATTACGCACGTGAGAAGATTGTTCGGTTTAGGAATACTTATTTTTTAGGAAGAAACAAACGGGTGACTTAAAACAAATAACATAAACACAAAGTTATGGACGGCACAGACACCGAAAAACGTTTGTACAAGTTGTTATTTTTCTGAAGCGGATTTTTTTAAAGCAGGCGATAGAATGAAAAAAAGGAAAGAGTAGTTGTTAAGGTTATAAACATGCTAAGAAGTTGCTACAGTTTTATAATATTATGAGAATGTATGAACTTGTAGTCAATAGGAATCGTGTGAATTTTGTAATGTCACTGTGACATTCGATAATTATACCTACATCAACACACGTATTGTTTCCTTCCCCACACACAGTCAACATTTGAGGCAGCAATTGAGTACACGTTTTGATGGCAATGATAAATTTCAACGCCGCTGATTGGTTGGATTTACTATTCAAATTAATTCTTATTTATTCGGATGCAAAGGCTACGAGTTATAACGAATTATGCAGTCCAAGTCCCATCGGGACAAATACGATCCCTGATGATGCATTTCAATTAGATGTTTGATGTGACAATAATGTATTCCCTTTAAATTTGTCTCGACGTTTTAATAGTAACTTATGAATAATACAATACAATAACTCTATACATAGTATTAATTAAAAGGAAATATTCGTCAAGAACGACAATTTTAAAAGTCGAGGTGTTTTCACGAAAAAATATTTGCGTAAATGATGACAAAATTAAATTAGGTAACAACTAGTAACACACACACATACACACGCATACATACACGCACACACACACACACACACTTAGTTACATGTTACTATTATTATTATTTTTACCTTATTATAATACAACATCGATTGGTGTCTCCGTTTCTTTCAAGCCGCACTGTTTAAGTTTAATTAAGTATGCTATGACTCCCACGATACAGGCCCAGCCTAGTGTGGGTGTCGCCGAATTATTATCAAAGTTGTGTCCTTTTTTGGTAATAAATCGTTTTTACTTTTTTTTTTTTTTTTTTTTCAGAGCGCATCATATTTTCTCTCCATAGTCATGAATAAAATGCGAATGTAATTTAATGGAATGTTAAAGTCAAGATATCTCTGACTACTAAAATCTATGTCCAGGCTGAAGTAGTACCTAACTGTCGTGTTGCAGGTGACCACTGGCTATAGGCGGCATACGGAATGGTCGTCATACGGAAAAAAGACACTTCTAGATTTTTTTTTTGTAATTGAGTTAATAGTTAGTTCTATAATATTTTTTACGACCGACCGGATAGCCTAGTGGTTAGAGACCCTGACTATGAAGCTTGAGGTCCCGGGTTCGATCCCCGGTCGGGGCAGATGTTTGTATGATGAATACGAATGTTTGTTCTCGGGTCTTGGGTGTTTAATATAAGTATGTATTTATCTATATAAGTATGATTATCCGTTTTCTAGTACCCATAGTACAGGCTTTGCCTAGTTTGGGACTAGGTCAATTGGCGTCAATTGTTCCATGATTTTTTTTTTTCATACGACAAACAAATGTACGTAAAGTAAGTGATCACCACTGCCCATAGACACTCGTAACCCCGGAAATACGTTCGGAATCTTGAACAAAAGGCGGATCTTATATATTTTTCAGCCAATTTCGAAAAACGTGCTATAGATGCGTCTTTTTCCGTATGACGGCAGAATTGCTATCCATCAGGGCGACCCCCTGCTCGTTAGCCCTCTGCTACATGCAAATAAAATACTACATGCAACATTTTCCCTCGACTCAGTTTGCCAACCGGGTAAGACACTGCCTACGACAATTAAATAATAAACTAACTGACTAATTAATGCCCAGGCGAGTGCACCTGGCAGTTGCAGCTCTGAATCAGCGCTCGAAGCTGTTGTAGTGGACGACTAACTTTGTCCGCCATTGCGCACGGATGCACCACTGTGTATTAGTTGCTTGTAATTACTAATTAGCTAGACGCTGCCCGTGTTGTAAACCGTCAGAATACGGAATAATTCAAGTGATGACCTCAGTAGGAGTATCTTTTTGTATTTTTTCTCCCAATTTTTTATGTTTACGGTTTTCCCGTGAATATCAATTACATTTTTTTTATAAACTCACTGAAACATGAATACACAGAAAAAAACCAGAAAACAGCACTGCAAAAAGTGATAAAAACAAGCTAAGATTTGAATACATAGAGAAAATTCGGCCTTTCCTCTATGTCCAATCGTGGTGTAGGGGAAAAGCACACGACCCGGAGTGTCGAGGATCCGGGTTCGATTCCAGGGGTTGGCATTTTTCTGGTTTTTTTCTGTGTATTCATGTTTCAGTGAGTTTATAAAAAAAATGTAATAATTCAAATGCATTCTTAATTATCTAGATCACGATACTGATATTTTCTTTGACGAGCTAGCCACATTTAAACGAAAAATATCTCAAAAATATTAAAGTTTAAGTATTTCGTATTTTTTTTTGTTTTCTTCTCTTCTTTTCATGTAGAAAACACATTAATGTGCACGAATGTTGTTGTGTACAATTTTAATTGTGTTGTAGACTCTCTTATGTTATTATTACTAATATTTTTAATACTATGCTATTGTTTGCAACATGTAATTGTACCTGATATATAAAATAAAATAAAACTATAATTCCTATTATTCATAAACCTATTTTATCTAAAATGCCATTTTTTGTCACATTGACATTTCCGTTAGTAAGAAGAAGGTAAAACCTATTTTAGCTAGTGGAGGCTTGAGTGACGTTTACGAATAAGGCCATATAATCGTCCCACGATAACTCTGCATAAGATTTTAATTGGCAACCCAGAAAAATCACGCTGTGGTAATAGTTTTTTCATGTCACTCAGACATTTCTTTAATTAAAAACAATAATGATAGTAGCAATCAAAAGTTGCTGTTTTTTTTTAATATGGCTCTGTCCGTTGGAGGACAATTTTGCCAGTGTTTAGTAGGTTTTGCCGTTGTACGGTAAAAAAAATTTAGAAAACGAAATATGAGAGTTATTTTAATGGTGGATAGTGAATGAACGATGACCTGCTTAATGTTTAATCTAATCAAGAGGTCAAAACGTGTTGTTTGACTATAAATCAGTGTTGCCATAAACAAACTTTAGATTTCTACTGTTGTCAGTTCGTTGCAGAGTTATCGTGGGACGACTATATATCTTTAACTTGCAGGAAAACTCTAGTTTGAGTCTAAAAATCCGCATGCTTATTGTCCAACTCGCTCGCAATCAGCATCGTGTTCATTTTGTATGGGCTGGCAATTGGTGTCGGAAACAGCTAGCTGGTCACAGTCGTACAAAAACTGACATTTGAATCCGATGACGGGTGTCAAAATGGTTACGCACTTACGCTGCGGCATGAGGTAGAGTCGTCCAACTCGCTTTTTTGAAACCGTGTTCATATAACTGAATGTAAATTTTCTGTTTTTTTTCTCACACTTTGTAGATTGAAGAGTTAAGCAATCTGACGAACTCTTTAAAGCCCTTTCTTAAGCGTCCATTTAAAGATAAACGCCATTAGCCGACAAATAGAAAAGGTTCCACGTGAAAGTTTCTTTGTTGTTTTAAGACCTCGAAAGCGTAAACACTCGACAGCAAAGGTGTTCGAGGGGATAAGAGGCAGGTGTTCAAAGCAAACGTTGTATAAGACACCATTAAAGGTTCTTGAAACTCTAGGGCGAGTACTGACTTAGGGTGTTCGTGTGATGTGAGATAAAAAGTTTTAATAGTACTTTTTGATACAAGTGGGGAAAGTATGTCATTTTGCACAAGCCCCGAGATGTCAAGGCCTAGGCGAGGGTCGAGACTCGGGACTATGTAAAATGTGTCTTCTGCATGTGTACCAAACGACGTTTTTAATACATTTTCGAAAAAAAATACAATGAAACCAAAAGCTTTGAGCCGGTGCTAAATCTTCCTTATCCCCAACCGGCACCTGCGGCGAAGCCAGGCGGCGGCAAGCGCCGAGCTTCCTCTGGTACTCTGGAAAAGTACAAAGCACTAGTGCGAAAAATTTGACTTTTCGCACAAAACATAGCCATAAAAAGTACCACTTTTTGGGAAAGTGTATTAAAAATACTTTTAATTCAAGCTTTTTCCTGATTATACTTGTCTTATGTACTATAAATTCTTGTGTTTAAGTATATAAAACTGAATTTAAACTGTAATCCTCCTTAACAGAGATCAGAAAACTTTTTAGTAGGCAGTAATTAAAAGAATATCCAAAGAAAACTTATACGATTAAAAGAAACAAATCTGTCGAATTGACACCTCCTCCTTTTTTTAAAGTCAGTTAGAAAGTAAAGAAGAAAATAACTCTCCCATTTAAAGGCGCTATTAACGACCTAGATTGAACTAGTTTTTAAGGTTAGAATAGTCTATTTTTTCAACAAATATAATTTAGTCTGGCGTCAGTCGTTTATTTACTATCAAAAATTTTCTCTTTTGGCTATTTAACAATAAAAAGTGTAGTTACGAGCTTTGACGTGCTTTATCCTTGTAGTTTAATAAATTATATCGTAAATTGCACAATTGTACTGAATTTTATGTTGACGATTTGATTTGTTTCACATAATTAGCCAAAAATAAAACTGCGAACAAGACAATTAAAATAATTTCCCATCTGACATAAACTAACGTTTGAATTCAAACGTTTCGGAGTTAATGTTTCTCATTTGAATGAAGATGTAATGAAATTCTTGTATATTGTCCTCGTAACAATAAACGGTGCATTTCACGGCAAATAGGCCTCTTAAATGAAGACATTTTCGGCCCCTGTCGCCTGTTCTTCCTGTTCCATTTTTTAGCATTTTTGTTATTTGACATTTTACACACACACCCACATACATATAGTGCGACAGTAAAGAGTAGAAATGAATGAGGGCGCCACTTTCTTCATATCTGTCAGATTATTGACATAGTGCTTGAATATTGCAACAATTTTGTATGAAAAATATTACTTCGTTTTTTATCTATTATTTTTTCTACTCTTACTTCTTCTACTATCATCATCATCATCATCATCATGTCAGCCGAAAGACGTCCACTGCTGGACATAGGCCTCCCCCTCTTTTACTATACCTATTTATAATATTTATTGCGATTTTCTTTCACAAAATACTTTCTTGCTATAAATTTTCAGTCGGCTACATGTGCTAAAACAAACACCCATAAGTTTTCTAGGCAAATAAAAACAATTTCATGCTTCAAGAGCTCGACCCTAACGGCTTGAAAACGAGTTGCATAAAACCTGACCCCGAATTCACACTAGTACGACAATTTGTGTGAGTTGCGTTACATTGCGAGATTTTGAGGTGAACGAGTCAGAAGTAGTCGATCTAACTCCGCAATGTATTGCAACTACACAATTTTTCTCACTAGTTTCAAAGCGGCCTTACTCGTAGCGTAGCATGATTATCCTTAGTCTGTTCTGCAAAACTCATTGTCTACGCCGGCTGCTACGCCGTAGCACTTGCTACGACTTTGCTACGCAGATTCGTAGCTACGAGATTACGAAAGGGTTCAAACTGCAATGGCCGCAAAAATATTACAACTCCAAGAACCGTATAATAAAAGTTGCGAAATGATTTTTTTATTTAATGCAAGTTGAACGAGTTGTTTTATAGAAAAATGGATGATATTGTATGGGGTTAGGGGGTATTTTGCTATGAAGATAAACGACTTGCTAGGTCTGTTTGCATTCAAAGTGGGGCATTTGAAAGCTTAAAACGACATCATGTTTTTCAAATGAGTTCTAGTTATTGTGAAGTCACGCGATAAAACTAACAAGAAAAGAGAGAGAGAGAGATAGAGAGAGATTTAAAAAAGCGGCTGGTTGACGCTACTGGCGACCAACGGGCTGGCAGCTATTTTTCCCAGCGAATCAGCATCGCTGTTCAACGGGGGAACGCCGCCAGTCTTTTGGGCACCATGCCACGGGGGCCATATTTAGATTTAGGTTAGTTTTAATAATTTATAGCTAGTTTTGTAATTTGAATTGTTTTTACCATTTGTTATAATAAATTTATCCCAATTTATTTATTACAAGAAAAGAGTAACTGGGGTGTTATTCTCTGAGAAATCATGGCGGTTACAGCGCAGAAGTGTCAAATCGAAGCTCATTTAGTACCGAAAAGCGACACTGTCGCTCGCAGCTGTGAACGAAACTGCATTAGAGAACAACCCTGTTATTCATAAACCTATTTTAACTAAAATGCCGTTAAAGTTCGTTTGTCCTTTTTTGTCACATTGACATTTCCGTTAGGAAGAAGAAGACAAAACCTGTAATTTTAGCTAATGGAGGCTTGAGTGACGTTTATGAATAAGTCCCTTACAGAATAAAACTACTGATAATTTTGGTCCAATCTGTACGAATACTCATTGGAATGTGGGAATGCAATAAATCAGTTATCCCATCAAATACATACAATGTAAAATAATGCCAAGTCTCACAACGCAGTCCTTCCACCGCAAACGTTTTGAGATATCCTGTACAGTTATTTTAGTTTTCTGTGGAAGCACCTGTACAGTGTACAGTACCTTTGTCATCTATCTATTGTGACTGACTGACTGACAGACAACGCACAGCCTAAACCACTGAACCTTGAGAGACTTGAAATTTGGCAAACATATACCTTGATTATCCTAATAGAGGTGCAGCACTAAGAAAGGATTTATCGAAATTCATTTTGAAATATTTCACGGGGGCAAAGCCGCGGGGCATAAGCTAGTAAATTGATGTAGAGATAAAGATGTCAACAACAAAACGTCAAACTTATAACAGCTTACAACAATTACTCTTCATGCGTCGGAGATTAAAAAAGACACAAACTTAATTTCTTTTTTGGTCCTGCCCGTAACCCAAAAAAGAAAAACGGATCCCTTATAGGATGACTCGCCTGTCTGTTTGTCCGTCTGTCACAGCTAATCAGGACCGATTGAGATGAAATTTGGTACACATTATGTGAGTCGGTGACCCAAAGACGGAAAGAATTTTAAACATGGGGGCCACTTTTGGGGGTCAATTAGAAAAAAAAATCGTGTTACATATTATTTAAATGGAAAAAGGCGCATTATGAGCATCAAGAGTATTTTTTTAAATAGTTTTAAGATAAAGTTTTTAAGTTATGTAAGAAAATATTAAAATTTACCACCACCCCCCCCCCCCCTTAAATCCGAAACTACAGGGCCGAAAAATTAGAAAAAAGTACAAAAAAAAAATAGTTCTAGCTAGAGTCGTCCTATCGTACTCAACATCACTGCGCCCAAATCACCCGTAATGTACTATTAATGCGATTTGTGCACCAGCGGAACCGACACCGGAATGGACCAACCCCCCCCTCCCCCCCCAATTCCCACCACTAAGTCTTATCTCTTTAGCCACGCTCTATCGGCGTCGAGTGCGTTGCCCTGATCGCTGAGTACCAGGGACACAAGAGGCCCGAGTACGAATATTCGTATCGAAATCGAAAAACGTCATACTAAATTTTAGTTCCAAATACGCTTACTGGCGGGCGCTGTTCCAAACGTCATACAAATTTCTCGATAACGTTTACTACGCAGGTATCGAATATTCTAACTCCGGCCTCTGAGGCATAACATAATCGAATAGTAACGTTATCGAGAAAATTTATATGGCGTTTAAAACAGTGCCCGCCCGTGAGCGTATTAAAACTTGGCGTTGCGAGCCCGTTGGCGGGAAGCGGTGCTGGCACTAATTTTAGTGCCACAAAATTGGCAACAAAAACGGAATACTGAAGGGCCCATCCAAACACTATAATAATATGACTATGGTTTTATAGGACATCTGCAAAGAGCGGAACAAACCATCTCCTTATAGTCCACTAAATCCCATAATCTGTTTTGGAACAGCGGCTGAGCCATTCATGTAACGAATATATCCCCTACTTTTATGAATTAAAGCAGCATAAATAGCGGATTCCATTAGTTACACAGTCTGCCAATTAACGCATCAATCATTTTTCTGACGCCCGATCAATGGGGAAGCGGCGAAACAGTATTTAATGTATCGCGAACCTTACATCGCGAACATATTATATACTTATATTATATGTATACTTACCTAGCGTATGGAAGGGCACTTCTGTACTCTGTTTTTGTTGCCAATTTTGTGGCTTTTAAATTAGTGCCAGCGATATGAGCCGCGCGCACGCCGCACGGGCGCCGCCGGCCGCGCTGTTCCCCGCCGGCGGGCTCGCAACAACAATTTTATTCATTAAAAAGTCCAACATTAATAAGTCGACTATACCAAAGATACTATACCTACTTTCGCCTATGATGAGTTCCGTGACACTTGTAATGACATCTCTTATGGCTACGTAAATAAAGTCTATAATAAAACAAAGTGACAAATCAATAAAACATTTTAGACTTTATTTACATCGCCATAAGAGCTGTCATTACAAGTGCCACAGAACTCATCATAGGTGAAAAATAATGTAAGTACGATAAACTCAAAAGCTGACGAACTAATACAATCGCCAAAGAATTTTGCGGGTGGTAGGACCTTGTGCGAGGTCTGTCCGAATCGCTACCACCATCTTACTCGCTAATCCTGCCGCTAAGCAGCAGTGTTGTGTTCCGGTGTGGAGAGTAAGACAGCCGGTGTAATTACGGGCACAACTTCATCTTAGCTCTCTAGGTTGGCAGCGCATCTGCAAATTCTCCGGTGTTGCGGGTGTTTATGGCCGGTGGTGATCACTTTTACCATCAAGTGACCCACTTGATCGTTTGCCTTCCTTGTCGTATAAAAAAAAACTAGACCAAAACGGACGAACGAATATCAATCATTTTTTTTTCCTTGCAAAAAAAATATTGCATTTCGCTTAAAATTAAATCTACGTATAGTACTAATAAAACTCAAAGCAAAATGTCGGAACCACTAATGCGAATTTTCACTCTCTTAATTTTCATAACTCGATTACTTACGCATTTTCGTTCCCTCAAAAGCTAAATAAGTAGGTAGTCCTCGTTTTAACTAACTCCAATAATTAACAAGTTTGTAGACAATCCGTCCGCGTAGCCGAGTGTCCCATAGAACACGATCACCCTGTACTTCAGTCTAACGTGAGCCGTGACTCGGGCCAGACCCATGCGTAGCGCCACGATCCACGCGAAAAACAAACGAAAAGCAAAACAAAACAACAACGGGAAAAAACAAAACAATGTGCAGTGAAGTGTGAAAAAGGAAATTGTAGTTTTTTAAAAGTTGATGGCCACTAAAAATAATGTAATGCGTTTGCCGTCCGTGGTAAGATTTGGATATAAAACAAATGCACACACGGAGACAAAACAGCATGTTTGCGAGTTTTTACATTGTTGAGTAGATGCCTGGCTTTGTATGGTTGAGCACGTTGCTCGTTCACAGAATGATCACAGCTTTTTTGAACCTACATACCTAGTTTATAGGCCAGGGCCTATTACGTTTTATAACCTGATTCCCCCCAGTGTTTTCCCCTAGATAAAGATCAGATCACGCAAATAAATTGTTTAAATGGTTATAGACGTAGTCACAGATACGTGTGGGAAAATCGTGGTGATTTTTGCTGAAGTTCGCGTTTTCCCTCAAAGTTTTCACGAGATATTATTTTTCCTTTTACCGAAGAAGTAAGCAACATTATATTGTTACGTGAGTCTAACATAATTTATCTCGTTTAACGGACGACTGCCACGGCTTGTATTGAGGCAGAAATAATGTATTTACTTACACGAATTCATCTTTTTATGATAAAAGAACGGTAACTTGACACTCACAAATGGAGGGATAAAATAATGTACATGGCAGTAGCTTATATCTAAAGTCATCAGTACTTATTTTAACACGTATAAAAAAGCTTTAAAACTCAATGACAAATTAACTTAATAACGAAAGAGATTACTGTAACAGCTGCGTGAACGTTCGGGCCAACGAACAGTTAGATTAATAGGCAGTATCGTGAAAAGTTAAGTCTGGGTTTTAAATTTTAAAGTAATTGTTATAACCATACTGGATGACTACATCAACGGTAAATTTTGACATTACTGTCCTTAATAGGTGCTCGAAAATTGAATTTTCCAGGACCGCATTTTCTTTAAAAACGTAACATACAACCTAAAACCGCATGCCTGTATGTCACCTAGTTGGATAACTGAGAGCAATCAATTAAAATAGTTTTTTTTAAGTCACATATAAAGCTGCTGCACCTGACGTTTAATTTAAATCAGTAGACAAACACAGTATTAGAAAAGGACTGCATGTGATTTGTGTTAAAATTACTTTTTGTTCATCACCGTACCTGCAAGATTTAGTCTCACCATTTACGTTTGAAAACATCGTTCTGCATTTAGTTTGGAATCTTATTCCCTTCCATTCGAGGTTTTCTGTACCCAGAGGTTCAACAACCTCCAAGTTTCGAAGAAACCTTAAAACTGTGTCCATCAGTGATGCAGGTATCCGTCTTACTCGCACTCGCAACTAAACGTGTTTAGTTGCATGAAACAACATTAGTCGTTGTGTCCGTGGAGTTGGTAATTCTTTGAGCATTTCAAGTGTCATCGTTATCGATTGATGATATATTAAACAGTCGATTTGGCTCATAGTGAAATAAACGGATCACTCATGTATATAAGTCGAGTTTAGCCCGACAACTCGAGACTCTGAGAAAATGACCCGAGAGGAAGGTCTACGAATTAGTCTGAAACATGACGGGCTAAACTCGGCTTATATACGCGAGTGATCCGTTTATTTCACTATGATTGAGTGTTACGGTAGTTTCATGTTAAAAGTGGATTTGGATGACGAGAATTTCGTAGATTTTTCTAAACAATTTATAAGTTGTTGACAGAGGTTGCACTGCCTTTGAATTAATGACGCCGTTCAAGTAAGCACTGAAGTACCTACTTTAGTTTTATCCACCTACAAAGTGTGTTTCGGTAAGTGTTAAACATTGTTGTATTTGTTATTAAAGGTCCAGGTAAAAGAGATGCAGAAAAGAATATCTGTCTGAATTTTGAAGTATTTTTGACATCTATCAATAATAAAATTGTTGTGATAAATAAGTACGAGCACTATAGTAGTTTATGCAACTTATCTACACATATATTATAAGTACTCTAAGATGGGTTCAGAAGCCGAAGGCATACATCATACCCATACCTGACACGAAATTAACTGTTTTTTTTAATCATAGACAAATATACCGAGCTGACGTTTCGTAAACTGTTTTTTTTATTGTAAAAAAAAAAACATTATTATTTATACAATACATGTCGGACTGAACTCGACTTATATACGTGAGTGATCCGTTTTATTTCACTATGATTGTAAATTACGTTGGATTTCAAATTTGAAACATTGAATTCGATATCGAAAAGTCATTTCGATATCGAATTCGATGGCGTAATGACTATTACTTTACTGCTGGTGATGGTGCGTGGTGCTGGGGCTGGCGCTGTCGGCGAGAAGGCTACGGCGTACTGAAATGCTGGTCATTTTCTACGGTTTCTGAACTCATTATAGAGGACTTATGATATGTGTGTAGATAAAATATAAAAACTAACGATTTTTTCATAACCTACTTACTACAATATGTTAGTTTTAATTACTTCTGGTAGGTAAACCATGATTGTGTCATTGGAAAAACATCTTATCCAATCTGATGATGTCTATTCACTAATAATAATCACTAAGTCAGAGGCCCTAGTGCGAATATTCGAATCCTGCGTAAAGTAATCTAGAAAATTTGTATGACGTTTAGAACAGCGCCTGCCCGTGAGCGTATTTAGTACTTAAATTTAATATGATTTTTCCCGATGACGATTCGATGATGTTACGTTACGCATGATTCGAATATTCGTACTCGGGCCTCTGACATACCTACACCGCTGACTTATTTTAAGTTTACTGACGTACCAACCTACCTAAATTCGGCCCATTTTTTCAAGCTATTCTCTAATAGGCCCTGCCCTGCCCAAGTACGAATATTCGAAACCTGCGTCACGTAAAATCGAATAGTAAACGTTATCGAGTTTTTATGACGTTTGGAACACCGCCCGCTCGTGAGCGTATTTGGAACCAAAATTTAGTATGAGGTTTCTCGTTCTCGATACGATAACCGTAACGTTACGCAGGATTTGATAAGTCGTGCCCTACCCTCTGTTAGCATAGTTCAATTGTCCATACATACCTGAATAATAAAATAATAGTCGGTCAGTGACGTCGCAAGCAATTCAAACTCTTATCTTTCTGATTGTATTTGTAACTCATGTGGACAGTGGTACAGTATCATTGACTGCCATAGTCATTAATACTCGTATTGCTACGAGTGTCTTCCTTAAATAGTAAACTTAATCATGTAAGTAAACATGAAATACTGAAAAAGCTGTGAAACGTGTGTCGGCAATTTGATGATAAACCAAAAAAATTATGTACAATACTATGTTCATTTTTGCAGAGTTTGTTGATAGTGTGCTTATTTTTGGCATTTGTCAAGTTTTGACATGAGCGTAGAAGTATCCTGATCGGCTAATCCGAAGTTTGAAATTCGAAGTTCGTATCTGACCGTCCTGCTCACGCCTACATAGGTTAACACGAAAGCGAAAAAAAATCGCCCGCCTTGAAAATGAGCAGGAAAACATAGCGCAATAATAACTTCGAAAAGTTGAATGGCCCTTTTTAATGTACGTGTTCTCAATTATAAAAGCCCCTAGCGTCCTAATTGGTCCTTCAGTTTGGAAGCTATTATGCCACAGACAGCTACACAGATACACCCATACGCAGATACACAGGTCAAACTTATAACACCCCTTTTTTGCGTCGGAGATTAAAATTAAACTAAAGACTGCTCCGGTCTGTCTTCTCTATGCCTCAGAGTCAAGGCCAAGTTGTGATTGGTTATAATTCCTAACGTGTTATTGGTCGAAATTGCGCCAGTTTTATTGGTCTATTGACATTTGCTTTCCTCACTGTTTGTGTTTAGTGAAAGGTTGAGTTATTATCTATATCTACCTATGAATCAGTAACGTGACTGACTGACAAACAAGTATAGCCCAAACTATAGGAACGAGAGGCTTGTTATTTGTTCTAGCAACCCGCTTCAGCTTCGCGCGGTTTTCTCCACTATTTATAAATTTAATTAGGAATGTGTTATACGTATTTAAAGTTGGTGGAAAGGGTGTTTTTTAACGAATTGCTTTAGCATTCACATGAGATGTTGATGAGATGTTTATGCATCTGAACTCGATATTTCGTATTTACCTACTTATAAGCAATACCATTCGAATAGACCCTAACTGACTTAAAAAAGTGGATAAACCAACGACATTTTAATTTTAAAGTTCAATGTCACAAAAAGGCAAATCCTATGTCGATGAAACTTAGCTAAGAACCATTGCGATTAAATTAACTTTGGAATAAAAAAAATCCGCGTTCAAATCGGTTCATCCGTTTATGAGCTACGATGCCACAGAAGCACACATAAACTTATAACACCTCTTTTCGCCGTCGGGGATTAAAAACTTGAACAACCAACATAAAATAAGCATTCCTGAAATTAATGACCCGAAAACGTACAAACCGGTGCCTTTAAATCTCCATCAAAAATGCTTTGAAACCACAGTCCATTTCAATTAACAGTCCACATTAAAACCTTATTACAATCTGTTGAAAATTCAACACCACTGCGCTGCCAGAGTTTGTTATATCAATTAGAATCGACAGTTTTTCGCAGAGTTTTCGTTATCAGCACGTCCACTACTACCAGAATTGACGACGTGGAAACCTATTTACTTATAATTATGAAGGTTAATACTTTTAGGGTGGAGTTTATTCAAACAAACGGGATAACGCTATCCACTATAATGAGTGTCAGTTGAGACAGCTTGTTAAAATGCCTTCAAAACGTAATGAGCTGCGGTGTTATGCTCTAGGGTGACATTGACGCATTTTTTTTTTATTACAACAAGGAACGCAAACGAGCATGTGGGTCACCTGACGGTAAATGATCAACACTGTCTATAGACACCCGCAAACTCGAGGGTTTGCAGATGCGTTGCCAATCTAGAGAGCTAAGATGAAATGCCTCTTACTCTCCACACCGTAATACAAGTGCAAACACTGCTGCTTAGCGGCAGGATTTGCGAGTAAGATGGTGGTAGCGATCCGGATGAACCTCGCACAAGGTTAGGACCTGCAACGTACACGGCTGTCTCAGCAACAAAGTGACAAATTTTCGATACTATTATGACAGGTAATTTGATAACAGCCGTGAAAAACCAAAGGAAAAACGCTTCATTCAAAGAATATTCCGCTCGCACCGCACCGACTTCATATATGTGCCGCTTAGTGCTAGGCCATAAAACTTTAGGTTTTAGTTTCTGTTGTCCGAAATAAACGCATTTTATTTTATTTTATTTATTTATCATTATTTTAGAGGATTATTTTACGTTTTTTTTCTAAGGTTTTTTTTTGAAGGCGGTTTTACTTTTTTGTTAAAAGATTTTTATTTCACAATTTTACGTTGATTTAACGTTTTCAGAATTATCCTCCAACTCCTAACCGTTAAGGAGTTGTACCTTCCATCATCAGCTCATCAACATAAGATGATGACTACCGGACGCAAATACTTGAATAGCCTTAGAAAATATATGAAACACATGATACGTGCCTATAAAATTTGAGGGTTGCCCTCGATTTCCTTGGGATCCCATCATCAGATCATTATTTGGTGACAATGGGACCACCTCAGGAGTATACCCTTTCAAAAAAAAAAATTGAAAATCGGTCTGCAATTGACGGAGTAATCGATGAACATACATAAAAAAATAATAATAATAATAATAAAAAAAAACATACAGTGGAACGTAGAACCTCCTCCTTAAGGGCTGGTAAGGCACCTGTGATTCCCCTCGTGTTGTAGGCGTCCATGAGTGACCCGCCTTGTACCAGACCTACTATAATATTGCCTTAATTGGCTATATTTTATAAGAATAGATATGGGAATAAAATTTTCGATTCTAAATAATATTAATTGACTTTAATAAAAGCATACATTCTATTCCAAATCACATCTTTCGTCAATTTAATAAATAATTCCAAGATTAAACTAATCAATCATTTTATGCATAGAAACTAGTGACATCTCTGGACAAGTAGTGAAGTTAGTCCCTTAATTAGAAAGAGTTTTCAGTTTATCATACAGCTGTGTTGATTGGGTAAAGAGTTTCCCTACTCAACAATAGATGTCACCATGTAGGAGGTAATTGGATACTTAAGCGACACCTAGAGTGAGTTGACGAACTAAAAGCTTCAGGTTATTGGTTTAAAATTAGGAAATTAGCTACTCGATAATAGATGGCGTTGTAATAGAAAAATCAATAAAACAGGGTATAATATATGAGGTTCATTTATTCTCCTTTTGTTGTTTTATAAGCATAAGCAATTAATTCTACAACAGGCGATACTATTACTGTGAACTTCTAGCAAAAGCAGGTCTAACTAGTGTAAAATAGTTATAAAAATGTTCAATTTATAGAATTCTTCTTATGATGTCCTCCATCAGCTGAAAGGTCCATTGAATCCGTGTCCAATAAAGCGTTTCTTTTATTTTCTGTTCATTTCAGCGGCACAGGCAAATTTGATACCAAATAGTTCAACATCCATGGCGTAGTTTAAAAGTTTCTCTGTAATAGGAATTTTTACCGAGTTAATCCAACATCATTTTGAATGTTTCATTCTCATTTTAAATACAAGCTAGATCTAAGCGCTTATGCTTACATCTGTTCCTAATATCGGTTCTAAAATAGAATATAAAACAAAAACTGCTGAAAAGCATTTTAGTTTAAAATATATATATATTTTAAGTTACAATGACATTAAATCTAAGCTTAAACTAAATAAACTACAACTTAAAACTAAATTAAATCTAAATAAGGCCCCCGTGGCATAGTGCCCAAAAGGCTGGCAGCGTTGCCTCGCTGAATAGCGATGCTGATTCTTTGAGAGAGAAAACTGCCAGCCCTTTGGTCACAAGTTGCATCAACTAAGCGCTTTTGTAACTCAGAAATAAGCTTGTAAGCGCTGGGACCCCATGGACCCAAAGTTTCAAACCCGACAGGAACAAAATTATAATTCGGACCGAGAGATTGATACTTAGAATTTTTTCTATTTTCAGCCGTTTCTGCCGCCGCACCAGCTTTTTGTGTGGTTCCCTGGAGATGTGAGGGTGCTACTGTATCGACACAGGTCGCATCCCAAACCAGAACCCTACCCATTCTCCAGGGAATCAGAGACATACCGTCCGGCCTTTTGCCATCGTCGCGGGCAATGCCGCTTGGCTCCAAAATGGCCGGCACGTTCGCAGAGGCAAGAGCCCGGCGGATTATGTCATTGAGCGCGGCATGACGGGAGAAACGGCCGGCGCTCTTTTGACAGGAAAGACCATGGTGTCCCGTTTCGTCCACATTGGTGCCACAGAGGCAACGGTGTGGTGAACACAGCGCAACACCCAGTCTTAGCCCGACTGCAATTCTCAGTGTTTCAGGCTCAAGAAAGGTTCCGGTGTTAACGGAAGGATAAGCATGAAGCCAGTCACCGGATTCCTTTCTTGCCACAGCCAAAAGCCTTGCGCGGTCTGGGCCTGAACTGGAACTGAGAATATTAGAATAAGTTAATTTGGATAGTGTGTCATCCCAGCTCCGTTGGAAATTTGGATAAGCGGGAGGATTTTCACCAGGACAAGCCATTAGCCAAGCATTCCTAGCATCGACCAAACCCGTCGTCTCGTAGTTTGAAGGACAATCCTTTAGGATTTTACCTACGAGGGTGGACGTGCTGTGGACAGATGATAGGAACGCTGGTAAAGCAACACTAGAAATTTTGCGGATACCTAGCCCACCATATCTGATAGGAAGGGAAGCCTGGGTCCAAGATTGCCCATTGAATTGTAAGTTAAGTATAGATTCCAAAGAAGTTTTCATAAGGGAATCAATTAAGGTCAGAGAATTTTGATGTTTCCAAAAGGGACAACAACGAAGCAAATAAGTAAATTTTGGCACAAAAAGGCAAAATTTTAGAATAGTGATAGCAGTGTGAGCACTGATTTCCAGCAGCCGGTCTGCAGAATTTTGAAATTTTGAAACAGTTTTTGCGATTAAATCTGGAATGGCATCGTCGAAGATTGGTGACCCTAGGAGGCTTAAGTTTTGCTTATCGACAATTTTGATATTTGGACAAAGTAAATTAAAATGTTGGAAGAGATCGGATCGGATCGCGTTGTTTATGAACAGTTCGCATTTATTAAAGTTTAGATCTAAACCAATGGCCTTAAATTTATTTATAATTTCTGAGAGATCTGAAAGTACCGTAACTGCATCACCTCCTAGGGAACCATCATCAAGATACCATACGTTAAATTTGGACTTTAAATTTTGAATGATGGGGTTAATGGCTAAACTGAAAATGGCTGGTCCGAGGGGATCACCCTGCTGACAGCCGACTTCAGAAGATAATTCGTTGCTTTTGTACATTAATTTAGAAGGTTCATGATAACAGTTAAGTAGGTAATTATAAATTTCCGGAATATTATTCCTAATTTCTGTGAGCAAGGTGTCCCTGTTTACCGAATTAAATGCATTTTTGACGTCAATTTTGAGTAAAACCTCACACTGATCGTTATTAAGGTAGGTGCGCAGGGCATGGACTGTCGCTTCGCACCCACCTTTAGTACCGAAACCTAATTGAATTGGTTCAAACTGAGGTTGCAATTTTGAAACTATGTGACGAACTGAAATTTTAGAAGTTAATCGCCGAAATGTAGAGCCGACCGCAATGGGTCTGACACCTCCGTCTTTTTTAGTGAGCGCAATTAGGTTGGCTCCATAAAGAACGGGAACTATTTCGGGATTAACATTGCCAGACAGCATGAGGTTTATTAATTTTGTTAAAGCGAGGATTAAATGTTTGCCTGCGTCGCCCACACAGTGAGAGGTAAGGTCTTTTAGGTGTTGGGGAGCAAGTCCGTCAAGACCTGCTGCAGAACCGGTTTTAAATGAATAGATTGCATTCACTGTGTCTTTCTCGTGAATGTTTAAACAAACATCGGGCGACGTAGGCGGGTCCAAAAAGTATGCGTTTGTAGGAGCTCGAGGGTGTTTAGTTTGTAAGGCCGAGAGTGTGTCGCTATTATCTGGAGATAGTACGTCACTGGAAAAAAGTAACCGCGCGGCCCCCTTCAGGTCTCCGTCGCTAACTTTAGATTCCACTTTGTTTTTAAAATAATTTTGATTGCTATTTTTGCCTGTACTAAAAACTGTAAGGCAAGGCGGTGAATAATTGGAACAATTGTTTTTTATTTTTTGGGTAAGAGAAATCTTAGACGAGTTATCGTCTTTAACGTGAAGTGTATTAAATGGGAAAAGTAACAAATTCTGCCAGTCCGCATAGCTATTATTGTCCAAACATTTCGTTATAAGTTGAGCCAAATGAGTAGCGACGGAGATCCGGGCGCCACGGGGAATTCTTTTTACCACCTTAACATTGTTTTTTAAGTGGCTCAAATGCAGATGGAAGGGAATAGTGGGTGGATTAGTAGGAGTACGGTTTGTATTTGGGGAGACAGGATTTATGTACAAGGGGGGGGCATTCTGACTTAAACATTTGTGCAATTTGGATTTGTGAATATTCAAACCTCTACTACTACTAAATGTTCTACTGCATATTGGGCATACATGTGACGTACCATCTACGGGTTGCGTTGCATTCTGCATATGATCTAAGGGCATAAAAACACAACACAACGGAAAACTAAATAGAAAAATAGTCTGACAGCCGCGACAAAACTGCACTGACGGGGCTCCGCCAAGAGCGGCGCGTGCGGGAGTCGCGGGGACTCAGGCCGGCGTGGAAAGAGGTCGAGGTGGCCGGGATGCACATGAAACAAACATTATTATTAGTATTTAATTATTAAAATATTTGGGAGCTTTATTTGAAATCGTGTTGACGTTGACGTACCGTTTTTTTTTTTTTTTTAGTTAGTTCATTTCGGATCTATTAGTTAAATGATTCAATATAAGTAATTTATTGTATGGGATATTTTGCTCCGGAGACTGAAATTGTTATGTCATCTAATATTATACAGTATTGTGTGTTTATAGTCAAAATCTTTATAAGCCTTATCCCTACACCCCAATACACTATATTTATACAATAATTAGTCTTCTAGATCCTATGGATTTTAACCAAGTCATCGAGGTGAATTCTCCATATTAGACCAATTTAGCGGTCTTAATAACTTGTATAATAAAACCTGGATTAGTACTGTTATTATAAATCTGTTCTTTGTGCACTACAAATACTATAATTTAGTATACCTTATCTCATTTGGTTATATGAATTAGCTGTAGTTAAAGTTATAAGAATGGCTAATATGAACACAAAAATATTATTAAAATAACAGTATGAGGTTTAAGTTAAGATATGAAATTTCTATTATACTCTTACCTGGGATTTAGGTGGACATGACTAAGAGTAAAAATTTGGCGTTTCATGATATATTTTCAGCGTTTTCAGTAATAGCATGAAACCCAACATGGGATTAAAAATGCTTTTGGTTCATAAATTCTTGAATTTTACCTGAAACATAAATTAGGTTTAACACGTCATTAAAGATCATCGTTTTGTAACATCAAGTGTAGTTCGTTAAAAGATACACTTTTATTTTATGAAATAATCATACGAAATCATTCAACTTAGAGTGAGGTTTACCTGTATTTTGAGGCATGTTTGCTGAAGCATTGAGGAGGTCACATGCTGAAGTAGCACTTGTGATTGTTAATTGTGTTATCTACTATAATACACACATTTATGGTAAATCAATATTTAATAGCAAATACCGATCAGACGTCAAGTAACATTTCACTCATTAAAGTCAAACTAGACTGTTTGAGTCAATGATTTCTGTGAGCCTAAAAAATGACAGAGTCGATTTGATTAATAATTTTCATCTCAAATTATAATAAAATTCTCTATTTGAATTCCATTGTGGAAAATTTAAATTCAAATAATGTGCCTTTGATTTACTTCTAATAAATTTCGGACCTGATAATTGATGTCCTGCTAACTACCAATCAGACCCTTATATATTTGGCTTGGTTTTAGAGCATTAGCCAATCATGTTTCAGCTGTTGTAATTCCCCAATTAGGAGACGGTTTTGCAAGAAAGTTGGGATGCTAGGGTTGGGAAAATGTTCGCTATTTTCGAAGATCTAGAAGATATTCTAATTGCTGTTTTATGCTTTATTTGAAATTATGACTAAAATACTACACAGTTGTAGTTCAAATTTTGACAAAGTATTTATTTTGACAAAAGGATTGAGAAGGCAATTGTGTAACCTGTTGGAGGTGTTTAATATATTTAAACTACACTTCTTGAAAATATTTCAGAATTGATATCGTAACATCACTAAAGTGGTGGGGCGAAGGGTCCAAGCGAAGAGTGCCTTATATGTTACCATATTAGGTAATCTCGCGATCTCGCGTTCGAACGATTCCTTATGGAGGACCAAATATGGGCATGGAGGCTTTTTCGGTTGTAACGCTTCCCTGGACATGACCATATAAGGTAATGTTTGCGATCCTTCGGGAAAGCTATAAATATGAGGCTCCAGGTGAGCTTCGGGACAGTTTTACTCAGTCTTCAGTCGGGTTCGGATCAGCTTTGGGAGAGTCGAGTCGTCGGAACGCCCTTCCTTGTGAGTGCCTTCAGGTAAAGCCAGAAACTTCTTTTAGTGAGCAATCCTGTGTTTCCTTGGTTTATTGCAGTTAATTATACAATAATACTGTGCTACTGAAGTGTTGCTGGTTTTCAGCAGGATTTCATTGTTATTTTAGCTTATTTATCCTGTATTTAGTTGTTACTGGATAAATCTAGTATTTAACTAGAATTCCTGGATTTGCTCACTGCATGAAGGTTTTCATTTGTTTTTAATACAAATGGAAGTGCTGGGTTTTATCTATGGCGATTCAAACTCCGTAGTCAGATCCGTGACGGTTTGAATTACGCGTATTAGAAGTTTAGCTAGGTAGGTAATATTTTAGAGGGTAGTCTAGTTTATGGGTTTTAGACTAAATTTCAGTTCGCAATAGGGAGTGATTCTAGCTAGGGGTGTTTTTTTTTAGTGAAATTATGGGCAATTTGTGTTGTGTCTTAGTGTGGTAGGGTGTTCTTGTATGCAGGTTGGATTTTTATATATATTTACCTAATCTTGGTAAATAAAAGGTATGTAAGCATGCTTTTCTGTGGTTAGGGTGTATGTCGGACTTCAATTGAGTCTTTGCCTCATTTTTCATTGTGTTGTAATAAAATATGTAATGAGTAGTGTATAGTAAGCATACTGTAGTATGGAGGCTAAGGTTCTTTCTAATTCTGACTATACAATGCTAGGGAGTAGGACAATTTGTAGGGAAAAGTTAGGGAATTTATATTTTACTTTGTGTGGTTTGCACTGCGAATGTTTTATTTTCTGTTAAGATTTTAATTTGTGTTATTGTATGAATGGATTGGTGGTTTTTCTCAGAAAATGAATCTCTATAATTTTGTAAGCAAAATTAGATCCATTTTAACAGAATAGATTCCATTATGAGAATGACATCACCCGTTCGAACATTACATTTGTGTTATTTATACAAAATATGCCTGCAACATGCAACTAAACTATTAGCTATATGCATTTATGTATTTTTATACATACACACTATTCACACAATATACTATCAGTACACAAACTCCATACTATATTTGTTGTGTAGTTCTGAAGGGATTAGCTGTATAGCGTTCCATGGAAATTCAGAGCGAGGTATTTGTGAGAAGTAGTTTCTATAAAGTAATGTCTAAAGGTCTAATGAGACTATGGACGGCATTATGTTGTAGAAATGAGGTGTAATGCAGAGCTGCCTTAATCTTATAATAATACATTTATGATTAGAAGTGTCTGGATGTATGGTCCAGGAATGATCATAATCAAACTGTGTTTTACTATAGGTTTTCCCCTGAGTGAAGGCCTAGCCAGCAACGTGTTATCTATTCTTCATGGCTAAGTGAGTGAAGTTCTTACTGTAGTTATGTTGAATTTATAACATATCATTCATTATGTCTGTTGAACGACAATCTTTTGATTGCCTGTCAAGAGCTATCTTGCCTGTATGTAATTCGGTTATTAATGATTGGTTAAGTATGAAACATGGATCTTACACTTAAACTGGGTTAGGCGGACCTGCCACCAGTAAGTCTGTGTAAAAGACATATTCATATGCTACTTCAAGTCAGTGTTAACTGAAGGTCTAGACTTTGATATTTCCTCTGGATTATCTTAGTGTCGCAATCACTCAAATCTAAAATTCTGTTTTGGTATACCATTGATCCAGGATTATTGGTAGAACAAAATAGAGTCCAATGTCCTCTTGTGTTACAAAACATATTATGACCATTTATTGGACCAATATATCTGAGATTATTGCATTGTAGGATTTGGGAAGCTCCTGCGATGGTGTTGATTATCTGAATAAATGAATTCTACTTAAGGTGTTTCATTTAACTCAAGACAAATATTTGTCTATCATAATCCTACCATTCCTTGTGAGTGCCTGATTTACAATGTTACTATAATTATTGAATTGTTCAAGTTATTGCAACTCGAACCTTTCATCCGGTTTTACCAGATGCTTTTCGTGTGCTGTTAACCTGTGTTTAATACTCAGTGCCTACACCACACTCTACAATTCGGTAGTATGTTTACATGCTACCTTTATCTAATTATTTCTTGTTATGAACCTTTGGATACCTGCCGAATCGCCTTTCGATGTAGTTATGTCTATTCCATGAGGCCCACTCAGTGGGAAGAGAAAGCATAATGAAAAGACTGGTGGATTCCGCTCTCCTTACGTTCTAATGAGACCCCACACTACCTTGTCTGCTTGCAGCTTGGTTATACCGAATATTTTGTAATCCATTGGTTATGCTTAGGCATTCCAACTGATTACCCAACTTTACCTGTGTTTTATGCACGGTGACGCAGCAGAATGAACGAGCATTGGTTGGATCGGATGTATTTCCATCTAATTACTAAATCTATCTTGGAATTGGGTTTACTCATTCCTCCTAGCCAGTCTCTTTATTTGAGTTGACTTAGCGCCGTGGTTAGCGCTCTAAATTTAACCTAAACTATTATTATTTTTCTGCTGGTGTGTGAAGGTAGCAAGGAGGGGGTAATGTTGGTGACTGGTGTCACCTCCATTAGTGGTTGGAGCCTTGCCCGGGGCCAATGATGGCCCCGGTATCATCATTCCCATTCCCAGACCCTACCTACTATTCTACTCACTTACTATAGAAATCAGTACACTTACATTATTTATTTTTATTATACTGTGTTATACTAGTTATGTTTTATTTTTATTATACTGTGTGACATTAGTTGTGTTTAATTATAAGTCTTTAGTTTGAATACATGAATACCTCTAAAACTTACACCTTGTTTTAATCCAGACATACCACATCTTAAAGAATTTTGGGATTACTAAAACAAAAAATTACACAACGTAGGGAGTCCTAATCTTTCTAGACGATCACAATCTAATTTGGTCAATTCAATTTATACTCTTCTTATTATGAGTATTTATTTCAATCCATAGTTATTGAAGGATATTCACTTAAGTTGAGCGAAGTATGGAAACCTCCATTGACCAGTAATGAGTAATAACCTGGTTAAAATTTATTAAGATATACCACTGGGTTAGGTACAGCCTGCTCATTTTCCTCCTCTTATATAAAAAAAAAACCGGCCAGGTGCGAGTCAGACTCGCGCACGAGGGTTCCGTAGAAAGATTTTAACGCTTTTCCCCAGTGTTTTAAGAAGTCCAGTGCAAGCAGAGCCCTGCTCCTAAGCAAAATGTACGCAGTGTGGGGTCAACTTATATTGGTCTGCGAAATCTACAGACATACATAAAAGTTTAAGATTTTGAGACTTTTTGGAGTGGTTGTGCTATAAGAGCTACATACCTTCATACCAAATTTCAAGTTTCTAGGACCACTAGAAGTACCCTTTAGGTTTTCAAAATACGGCAATTTGTATGGAAATAGATTTTTTTAATGACTGTATCTTTTGATTGCGTTGACTTAGAAGGTTGATTTTTCACAGCGTTAAGGGACCGCAGGCTTGAGTATTTGATATTAATTTCAGCATGCTACCTCCACACGCTCCTGAGAAAAAAGATCTTGACAGACAGACAGACAGACGGACAACAAAGTGATCCTATAAGGGTTCCGTTTTTTCCTTTTGAGGTACGGAACCCTAAAAAAGGTAATTCTCAGGTCATACCGTCACTCCGCCTATCATCCGCGCCACAGGAAAAGAGGCGTTTTCCAATAATATTCCGAGTCGTGAAGTGTAATCAAAGTTATTTATCGCTTACTCTCCCTTTTCCCAATTCCGTTCAATCAACAAATGGCAACACTATAAAATGGGAAAATAAAAGGTTCTTTAGAGGGCAACACTTGTTTCCTTCGGTTTCGATTGAATGGGCTGATGTTGTTGTGTTAGCTTCCCTTGAAGTGAGGTAAACAAACAAGTTTAGGCGAATTGAGAATGTTGGTATCCAGAAATGCCAACCCAGCGACCAATAATTTGCACGGATACAGTTAAATACGTAAACAGTGCCCTAAGCATGACTTGTCGAATCCTGCGTTACGTTACGGTTATCGTATCGAGATCGAGAAATCTCATACAAAATTTTAGTTCCAAATACGCTCACGGGCGTGCGCTGTTCCAAACGTCATACAAACTTGTTATAGTTTACTATTCGATTTTACGTGACGCAGGATTCGACAAGTCGTGCTTAGGGCACTGATCACTCGCCTACAATCACGAGTATAACATGCACACCTCTGAGTTTTCCGAGATTATTATGCGAAATTTCATTTGTAGTTTATTTATTTGAACTTTACGGTGAAGGAAAAGAAAATTACACAAAGTTTATTGGTTAGATCAAAATACTGAATTTGGTTAATCCATCGTACCTATTTATGATTAGTGTCAAGAAAAGCTTGAATATGTCTGCTCTTATTATTATTATAAGCCCGGTAAAGCGTCCCACTGCTGGGCAAAGGCCTCCACCATCCACGTGTTTCGATCCTGAGCGGTCTCAGGCCAGCCGTAAAGGCATCCAGAGGGTCGAGCACGACTTTACGAATGCTGCGTAACGTTACGGTTATCGAGATCGAGAAACCTCATACTAAATTTTAGTTCCAAACACTCTCACGGGCGGGCGCTGTTCCAAACGTCATACAAACTCGACAACGTTTACTATTCGATTTTACGTTACGCAGCATTCGTAAATGATTAAATGAAAGTTCAGGCCCAGACCGCGCAAGGCTTTTGGCTGTGGCAAGAAAGGAATCCGGTGACTGGCTTCATGCTTATCCTTCCGTTAACACCGGAACCTTTCTTGAGCCTGAAACACTGAGAATTGCAGTCGGGCTAAGAATGGGTGTTGCGCTGTGTTCACCACACCGTTGCCTCTGTGGCACCAATGTGGACGAAACGGGACACCATGGTCTTTCCTGTCAAAAGAGCGCCGGCCGTTTCTCCCGTCATGCCGCGCTCAATGACATAATCCTCCGGGCTCTTGCCTCTGCAAACGTGCCGGCCATTTTGGAGCCAAGCGGCATTGCCCGCGACGATGGCAAAAAGCCGGACGGTATGTCTCTGATTCCCTGGAGAATGGGTAGGGTTCTGGTTTGGGATGCGACCTGTATCGATACAGTAGCACCCTCACATCTCCAGGGAACCATCACACAAAAAGCTGGTGCGGCGGCAGAAACGGCCGAAAATAAAAAAAAATCTAAGTATCAATCTGTCGGTCCGAATTATAATTTTGTTCCTGTCGGGTTTGAAACTTTGGATCCATGGGGTCCCAGCGCTTACAAACTTATTTCTGAGTTACAAAAGCGCTTAGTTGATGCAACTTGTGACCAAAGGGCTGGCAGTTTTCTCTCTCAAAGAATCAGCATCGCTATTCAGCGAGGCGACGCTGCCAGCCTTTTGGGCACTATGTCACGGGGGCCTTATTTAAATTTAATTTAGTTTTAAGTTGTAGTTTATTTAGTTTAACCTTAGATTTAATGTCATTGTAAATTGCTTTTATTATGTAAATAAAGTATTCCTAATATGAAAAATACGAAATAAGGTCGTGTTCGACCCTCTGATCATCCCGCCACTGTCGTCTAGGCGTGCCACATTTCCGCCATTCATCCTGTAGAACCCACTCTGTGGCAAATTTCCCCCACCTGTGTGGATGTCTGCTCTCAAGTTACGAGTATAATTAAATTTGTTTAAGTTATTTATTACACACTAATGTAACCGTTGAAAACAGAACAATGTTTTCATTGTAAGTGGAGCAGTAGGTACTCTACTTAAGAGCGAATGGTATTGTAACTCAATTAATACTCAATATCGGAAGTCCTATTAATTAGAATGTCTATGGAAAATGGGAATTACTGAAACTCTAAGGAAAGTAGGAATAACCATTACTTACTTACTCTTCCCTCTCTAACTATATTATTCCTAAACCCATTTTAACTAAAACAGCGTTGAAGTTTGTTTGTCCTTTTTTGTCACATTGATATTTCCATTATTAAGAAGAAGACAAAACCTATTTTCATGATCTCAGTAGGAGTACCTTTTTGTATTTTTTCTTCCAATTTTTTATTTTTACTGTTTTCCCGTGAATATCAATTATATTTTTTTTATAAACTCACTGAAACATGAATACACAGAAAAAAACCAGAAAAATGCCAATTTCTGTTTTTTTTTCTGTGTATTCATGTTTCAGTGAGTTTATAAAAAAATATAATTGATATTCATGGATTCGTGAATATCAATTATATTTTTTTATAAACTCACTGAAACATGAATACACAGAAAAAAACCAGAAAAATGCCAATTTCTGTTTTTTTTTCTGTGTATTCATGTTTCAGTGAGTTTATAAAAAAATATAATTGATATTCATGGGAAAACCGTAAAAATAAAAAAAATGTCCAGCCGTGGTGTAGGGGATAAGCACACGACCCGGAGTGTCGAGGATCCGAGTTCGATTCCCGGGATTGGCATTTTTCTGGTTTTTTTTTCTGTGTATTCATGTTTCAATGAGATTATAAAAAAATATAAAACCTATTTTAACTAATGGAGGCTTCAGTGACGTTTATGAATAATGCCATAAGTAATGAAGTGATAGACAGAAACATAGCATGTTCCTAGAACAAAAGAAAAACTGTCAAGAGTGAGTCAGACTCTACTATTTTACATAGAGTTCGTTTAATGTAGGATAGACGGACAGACGGACAGCGCCGTCTATGGTTCTATAGTGAAACTAATGTATATTTTATGATTTCTAATAACTGTGCTAATCAGAGACTTCGGTATTCCCTGTAATCTTTAGTTAAACGTCTATCATGCGTAATAATTTCAGATTTTTCTCTCTGCAAACTTCTGCACTCTCACTCAGTCACAAACTTTCGCGATGCAAAGATACCTACACATTTTCACAAGTAAATCTCCAATTTAATTAATTCGAAATTGCACTTAGATATTTTTCTCTGTCCTCTAATCGATTTGGAATGATACCGAGCCTCCTCCAACCCCGGGTAAAAATAAATGGGCAGCACGCACCACACCGATCGGGAAGGGATCACGACGCCCTGAGAATCGGGATTCGGGTGATACCCGTAAGTCGTAGTGAGTTGGCTGGAGCTAAAATGTCACCCTTTATTTTTGACTGATGGCTGGACGTGCGACATGATATGAAATCGTTACTTTCTTTTCAACAGTACATGTCGATCTTATTTTTGTGGTGATAAAATATTTAGATTAGAAAAACAGATAGATAGATTTGGATCCAAAAAAATTATAACAAATATCCGAGGTAACCGTAGCCAAAAAAGTACCTCAAAATCGAGATCCATGACTTTTTGATTAAAAAATGTCAAACTACCACCTGCCGTCATGTCAAATAATGTCAAATCCGAACTCACTGCAGCGAGACTAACTAGACTCGACATCCATTAGCATTTTTCCGTTAAAAATGTCATACTATCATTGTGGCAAATTGGGTGCGTGGCTGTTGACCTGATTGCTTTGGTCTTAGAAAACTAAACAGACGAAATAAGAAAACTTTAAGAACGTTCACCCTTAATCAAATCAGCAAAATCGTGTCAAACAAACAACGGGAGTCAGCTCACGGCATTTAGATACCTAGAGGTCAATTTACAAATGCAACCTGTGAAAATAACACCCAGTAATGTTAAATGTTAAATTTGAAATGCCTGTATAGGTAAAGAACCTATGGATCTAGAGAATATCTTCAGCTAAACAGTCGAAAATTTTACTCGCGCGGTAATTTTGTGGCAATAAACAGATTATTATTCTAGACTAGCTGTTGCCCGCGACTTCGTCCGTCTGGAATTTGTTTATTGCTACAGCATCTCGGAAACTAAGTATAAGAGCTCTATAAGGAATCTAGAAGTAACAAAATATGTCCATTATCTCAGGCATGATGACGTTTGAATCTTTTTACTATGGGAAGCCATTCCTGAGCCTAGTTTTTATTCTAGATTAGTACTTGCTTTGTACTAGCTTTGGTGTAAGGGTGACCCGTGACACAGAGTGTCAAGGAGCTGGGTTCGATCCCCATGAGTATTTAAAGTACCTATAGTAATAGATTTTTCCCTCACTACCTCGGAAAGCCGTCTTTTATCCTTTAATACAAGCGGGTAAAATCGCATTTTATCCACTAGTGGGGAAAGTAATTTGACCTTGGAGTGGAGCGTGTTCAAGTAGCTTTTGACAGATAACAAAACGTAAAGCGCTCATAATAATGGTTCGTTCGATATTAATTATCATTAAATAAATGATAAATGGTTTGAGAATTTAATAAAACCAAATTTAGCTTTATTTAATGGTTCTTAAAGTTCTGTAAGAAACATCTGTTTTTTTTTAAAATGATGTTGGATATAATTCTGAACGCACAAGTTGAGTCGATGCAATTTCATAACGCATCGTCAGAAATGTCAACACTGTCAATAAAAAAAAAATCACCAGTTTTCTGTCACAATATCGTAAAAAAATAGTGATTCCAGTGATAAAGATTTAATTTTATGAGCTGTTGTTTTGCATGTTGCGCTTTCCTCGCTACAGTGAGGAGAAAATTTTGTGTTACACACGGGTGCAAATGTATTTTACTTCTCGTGTGTTGAAACCACTCGCTACGCTCAGGATTCTATTTTAGAACCACTCGCTTCGCTCGTGGTTCAACTATGTAATCCTTTCGCTTGTTTGTGTTTCAATTCCACACTCGCGGGTAAAATACAACTTTGCACCCTTGTATAACAAATAACTATTACCGGGAAAAAACATACACAGATTTTCACAATTTTCGATTACTTTGTATCTTCACAGGTTTGGCTTGTAAGATCGGCCCCTAGACGTATATTTCTCAGAAACGTTGAAAGGCAACAATGTTTTTCTTCCGTCAGGAATGATTAATGTCCGCTACATTCACACGTGTTCTTACAGGAGTTATGGCCGGTATTTTAGAGAATTGCCCCTAGGCTATTGATTATTAATATCTCCTTGTGTAATAATCTTATCTCACAGTTTAACGATGATGATAATTTTATATGTAGATTTGAGTGTTTTCTTTCGGTCATTATAAATAGGTACGGAACAGTTGTCAACAAACAGAGAAGTAGTTACTCACAGATAAAATATTATTGACAAATTATGTCTGTTAATGTTACTATGAATTTGTCATCATCCCCAGCCTATTTCCGTCCTACTACTGAGCACAGGCCTCCTCTCAGAATGAGAGGGCTTAGGCTATAGCTCCCCTACGGGCCTAGTGGAACTTCACACTTATGGCTGGATTGCTTCTCAGGAGTGTGCAGGTCTCCTCACAGTCTTTCCCTTCACCGAAAAGCTCATGATACATTACAAATGTAATTTCGCGCATAAATTCCAAAAACTCAGAGGTGTGAGCCAAGGTTTGAACCCATGATCGTCTGCTTGAGAGACCATGGGTCAAAACCACTAGGCTACCACGGCTTAATATGAATATTATAATGAAAAAAACTACTTAATCACTCACGTTTACAAGTCGAGTTTAGCTTTAGCCCCACATAATTCGAACTAATTCGAGTGCTCGTGTTTTGAGTGCGTCTCGCTGCCGCTGGGTCGTGCTCTCCCAGAGAATGGATTAAAAGTTCAAAACACTCTCTACAAATAGGTGAGAGATCCGTTTATTTCACTATAATTGAGTCTCACGGTAGTTTCATGTTAATAATGGATACATTTTATCGTCATCATCATCGTCATGTCAGCCGATAGACGTCCACTGCTGGACATAGGCCTCCCCCAAGGCTCTCCACTCTGACTGAACTTGTGCTTTCCGCCGCGATCCCGCGATCCTTACCAGGTCGTCGCTCCATCTTGTATAAGTTTTATATTTCCATATATGTATAACATACTGTGTGAATAATAACACGTTAAGTACTGTTCATTGCTTTACCGACTCTTTGATATATACCCACTGCTTATGTTAATTGTGTTGTTCACTCACCAGAATTCAAATTTATTATTGTTGTCAACATCCATGGATTTCGGCTACGGTGGCTGCTGTTACGTTCTAATTAGTGGATTCGTATGACATGCTCTAATGTAGCCAATTTTGGCTGTGAAATTACAGGCTATGAATCTTTTACTACTACCCAATCTATACCCATAAAACAGTACTGTGACTGAATGACTGACTGACAACGCACAGCCTAAACCACTGGACCTGGAGACTTGAAATTCGTCAGTCTGTATTATAAAGGTGCACTAAGAAGGGACTTTTCAAAATTCCCACGAAATAGGGAACTAGCCCATTTTGTGATATTTTAAGGGAGCAAAGCCGCGGGGCATAAGCTATTAAATCATAGACTTGTGAGTTAACTAAAACCTTATTTTATGCACTATCATGAAGTAGAAAATTACAAACGAATAAATAACCTAACCAACTTAAAATTAAAAACAGAAAACGCGACTGCAATTCTGGGTAACAATATACCTTAAGTCACTTCCACAACTGAGAAAAATCCAATAACGCCTAGAATGTTGATATTTGTCAAACGATTTAGGCTGTAGAGCGGGCCAAAGAATTAGATATACATACATATGTACGCTCGAAAAACATAACCCTCTTGGGCAGTCGGGTAAAACAATTAATTTGCTCACCGGCGACTACATGGGTATTGTTGAGAAAGTGTGAAAGTGACACTTTGAAGTGAAACTTTGACATAGGATTCATTTTTTCCTGGTCTTTGGAAAATCTTTTTTCGCTACAATAACTAACTCAAAGGTGTTTTTAGGGTTCCGTACCTCAAAAGGAAAAAACGGAACCCTTGTAGGATCACTTTGTTGTCTGTCTGTCTGTCTATCTGTCTGTCTGTCTGTCAAGACCCTTTTTCTCTGTAACGCGTGGACGTAGCATACTGAAATTAATATCAAATACTCAAGCCTGCGGTCCATTGAAGCTGTGAAATCATCAACCTTCCAAGTGAACGCAATCAAAAGATACAGTCATTAAAAAGGTGATTTTCATACAAATCGCCGTACTGAGAAAACCTAAAAAGGGTACTTCCAGTTGTTCTAGAAACTTGAAATTTGGTATGAAGGTAGCTCTTATAGCACAAACACTTCAAAAAGTCTCAAAATCTTAAATTTTTATGTCTGTCTGTAGATTTCGCAGACCAATAGGTCTCTGCTTGCACTGGACTTCTTAAAACACTGGGGAAAAGCGTTAAAATCTTTCTACGGAACCCTCGTGCGCGAGTTCGACTCGCACTTGGCCGGTTTTTTTTTTAGATACCGCCTATTGCCTTATGAGGACAGTTAATAAACAACAATTACTTATTATATCAATGAAATAACAATAATGAATAACTGCCCATTTTCAAAACACCACAACCACTGTTCAACGAGCGATCCTATTTCACCAACTTTACAATAGTCAGAGGGTCGAGCACGACTTTACGAATGCTGCGTAACGTAAAGTCGAATAGTAAACGTTGTCGAGTTTGTATGACGGTTGGAACAGCGCCCGTCCGTGAGCGTATTTGGAACTAAAATTTAGTATAATGTTTCTCGATCTCGATACGTTAACCGTAACGTTACGCAGCTTTCGTAAAGACGTGCTCGAGCCTCAGTTTACAATGCCAATTCGAACTATAATACATTTCATTGCCAATGCGAAGCGGGGTAAAACAGAAGCTCTTCAAGTCAGCAATTAACACCGAACTGTCATTGAAAAGTTGGTGAAATAGGGGCCAGTTATTCTACTGACAGTAGACTATAAAAAAAAAAAATAAGAAAATTATAACGCGATTTCAGAACTTCATGAAATGTCAAGTTAAGCACGTTACGTGATAAGCCCTCCTATTCACATTCATCTTGACATACCAAGCACGGTACTTACTCTTAATACCTTCAAATTTTATCTCCCTTTCACACACCCTCCACATGTTCTCACGACACAATACTTTTACCACAAGAGCCTTTTTTTGCATCACGAAATTCGCTTATTAGGCACGCATTATATTGGCGAATGTCAAGTAGATCAGTGCCGTAAAAACGTTTTCATAAACATTTTGGGGTATTCTTTCATTAATTTAATTATACTTACTTATCGTGGTTTATAGGTATTGGGCTGGCCGCTTAGAAAAACTAAATGTGAAAATTGTGAACTATCGATTTGTTTTTTATTTTTTTCTAATACTTGCTTTAGGTTGCATTGTGACCTTAATTTATTCGCTGTACATAATGAGGTTAAGGTTAAACCTTTTTTAGGGATTCAGCTTTACTTAGTTTTCTTGACAAATTCAATTTAACTATCGATTGACAACGAGGTTCAGTGCGTCAACCTAGATTATCCGATTAGGGTATTCTAAGGGGTTAAGCTTGACGTTTTTGACGTTAGTCGGTTACAAGCAGGTTAAGTTAATCTAATGGTAAGGTTAACTGGGTTGGTGTAAGTGGGCTGTACAATTTATTTTTAATCCTATAACTAGATTACAGTTTCGTTGTTTTCTCGAGCCATTACACTTTTAATACCAATATACTATTCAGACAGTGATTATTTTTCCTTGAAGATGCGTGCGAAAATAGAACCATTACCGCCTTGTTTGGCGCGTCATGTCAATTGTCACTTGTAATGTCTCTTATTCCACTTGATAGCGAAATATAACTACAGTACTAGGAAAAACCTACCCGATACATAATCATTTCTCGAATTTCTACTCTAAACGTACAAGAATAAAGTTGCTTTTGGCACAAAATAATACTTTAACATTGGTTTTGAAATGACGACTTTGTTTGTATGCCTATAAGATACGAAAACAAAGAAAACGATGACTTGCTACCTTAATGTCTAAGTAGATATTGCAACTTGGAAACAAAAAAACGTAAATTTCGGTAATGGCCAAGGGTTAGGTGTAAATCTTTTTACGAATGGATTTGTCACGTGATTTATATATGCCATGAGATTTATATTTAGTTTCTGACCCATATATTGTTGACCTGATATCGATATTGTGACAGTGCCAAATGTCAGAAGTACAAATATTTCTGAGAATCTACGAAACCAGGGAATGGTTTGTCTATTCTAGGAAGTAAATCAAATTCCGTACAGCCTGTTTATATTAGTAAGTAGCTGAGTTTGAGCCTGCTTAATTCACTTGTTAATATTACAATTATGTTGGGAAGGTGTTTAACAGCAATTAGTAGCTCTACCGCAAAACTTACTCACCTACTTAATTGTATCAATCACAAACCACAGTCATTAATAACGCTCTCATCTTTAGTAAGTAGACCTTGTACACTGTCAACGTCAAAAGTACCTTGACACTTTTGCGCTTTGTCGTTCTACAGTTGACTACAAATCGTCATAAGTGACTGACAAAATTTATTAATGCGTCACGGACAAAAGTGACCTGGGGATCGATTTTTGAATCTAACTTGATGACTAAATTCTCACCAGTGACATTGATATCACTATTTTGCCAAAAGCCGCATTTTTGAATGTCATACCCATCTACTAACATGCAACTAATTTGCGTTTATGTCATAGACAAGCGAGTCAACATGGTGGATTGAGGTTAGCTGTCACTGCCAGTGGTCAAGAAGTCACTCAAGTGATCTCGTTTACGAGTGGGTGGGGGCATTCGTGTTTGATATCATGGGCATGAGAATTTTAGTCACCGGTAAGATTCAAAAATACGAACTTTTTAGAAATCACTGAATATATTTCACCAGATGAGATTCAAAAATCGATCCCCAGTTACTTTTTCTTGTCATCCTGACAAAGTACACGGTTGTGACATATGTTCTACTAGAAATCAAAGTGCACGGCAGTGTTCCCGCCAAGTCGGGCCAAATAGATTTATCTATTTGCAGCCTCGAGCAAGAAATTTAATTTTGGTGACAAGTTACTGACATAAAAACTATTTTGTGATTTATAACCTAAAAATGTTACTGGCCACTTAGGCGCCTAATGTTATGATAAACACCCGGAAGCGTGCCACGTTGCACCTTAATTTTTTTCCAGGCATAAAATTACACATGCCCATTTTTCGAAACTACAAAATAAATGATGAAACCGAACGAGAGCAATGAATCGGCCACCTCACAAATTCCAATTAGGTTATCACAACAACGCCACAGAATCACCTATTATGAAAACAAACAGAAATAAATCCGTATTCACGAAAATTCGTCACACGGCGATACACCGGTCTAATTAGGGCTGCCACCTGTCCCTTTGAATAATTATTAACCCTGGGTGTATTTTTTCGGAGGTGGAATTTGACGGGTGCCGTTAGGAAAACAGAGATCAAAAGGAAAAGCGGGGTATACAGCCATGACATTTAAACCAGATATGAGGATACCATTTATTAGGTTCGCACATGGGATGCGAGTGCTTATCAGATGTCCAGATTCTTGATTCAAGCTTTTAATTGGTTTATTGTTGTACATTTGAGAAGTGGGAGGTATGCCTTGAAGTAGGGATCAAACAAAAGCCGGTGTAAAATACGCATCGGTTTTGCCTCACGTTATGACCGTAGACATTACAAATACAATCTCTCAATCATCTTGGTTTCTGTATTTTGGTTGTCTGTAAGAGATCGCTTTTAAGCGATAAGACCGCCTATTGTCTACCATACCTGTTTTTCTGTAATCTCCTTGTACTGTTTTGTGGTTTTCAACAAAGAATATTTGTATTGTATTGTACAATGACAGTTTTAATTGATTCGCGGAGAACGGGATATTGAGCGCGATTATTGTAACTGCGTTAAAATATCGGGACCTCGTCAAACCTATAAGGTAATCGCGGTCAATATCCCGTTCTCATATTTTATAATATCTTATTACAAATACAAATATTCTATATTTAAACATTTTAGGCTAACGGGTTTTTCTGTTGATTGTTAGTCAACGAAATCTTGCGGACATGATTTCTCTAAAATATTGAGTGTGTTGAGGACAAACTGCAACCGTATTTTCATTTTCGAGATATTGAATTCCTTTATAATTTTCCTTTCTATTGCGTTCATGAGATACAAAACAGTTATACTTACCATCATTCATTTTTCACCCAGAGTCACCCCACGTTAATTATGCAAGTTAATTCAAAATAAATCAATTGCAGATTACTTAATCATTGATTCGCATTTATAACTGCAAACAGTTTTAAATGCTTTCCCGGCAGGTTATTAGTCAACACCAAATAAACGAAACAAGGGAGAACTCAAAACCAATTTTATAACTGCTAATTGAGTTATTTTGTCGACATTTTCAAGTGCAGTGATCACCGTAACTTAAAAGTAAACGCAGTCGAGTAAAAATAGAATGAATCTCAAATTTAAAAAAGGAGAAAACTTTGCCCAGCGATCTTGGTCCACCGTTCCCGCGTTAGCGATCTTGGTCCACCGTTCCCGCGTTAGCAATCTTGGTCCACCGTTCCCGCGTTAGCAATCTTGGTCCACCGTTCCCGTGTTAGCGATCTTGGTCCACCGTTCCCGCGTTGAAAATGTTCTTTTGAACATATCGTTAATTTTCCCCGAAACTTGAGAATTGTTGATATCAAATTCTGATACTTGAAGGCACGCATAACTTTATAATAACTTGTTATTAAATGATGTGGACAGAATGAACACGGTAAATACTTTAGAACCCAACTCTGTACGACGATTCTATTGTACGAGTTTAATTAGTGTTTATTCGACGATTCAGCCTGCATGTTTGTGCCAAATGTGCTATTTAAATTCAAAACTCATTAGATCTAGAAACTGCCTGAGTAAATACAAACTTATGAACGCAGGCGGTCTAGTGTAAAAGTTCTGACTGAAAGAAAAGAAAGGAACGTAGTTTTTTCTTAACTTGTGCTCAAATTTCGTAGTTTATTGAGAAAGTACCCTTTGGTACCCTATAAGTTTTAATTTACCTGCAGATAAACAGACGGACAACCAAGTAAAAAAAAAGTAATTCTATAAGGTCCACATTTTTTTCGAAGTACTGAACCCTAACAACTGCTTTAATATAAATCGTGTGGCAGAAAAAACCGGCCAAGTGCGAGTTGGACTCGCGCACGAGGGTTCAGTAGAAAGATTTTAACGCTTTTCCCCAGTGTTTGTTTAAGTTGTTTTTAAGTTTGTTTTTTAAGTACGCAACCCTAAAAAACAAGAAAATAGGTAAACCTCGCAAAATAACACAAACTTTTATGCAAACAGGACATCGACATTGCCAGCCCTAATTTTAATTCACATCGCGGACGTAGCCAGAATAATAAATCCGTTAGGGTCGGCCATTGTGATTTAAGATGCCACCCATATGTCAAAAACATTAATGAGTTAGTGGGGTCGGTGCTCTTTGGTGGGCGTACGACCTTATTAACTTAGAATTACGCGGTAAAGCAGTTATTGAGCATTGAGCCATTTATAACATGAAAATACCGTGAGACTCGATCATGATGAAATAAAAAACCGGCCAAGTGCGAGTCGGACTCGCGCACGATGGTTTCGTAGAAAGATTTTAACGCTTTTCCCCAGTGTTTTAAGAAGTTCAGTGTTAGCAGAGCCCTGCTCCTAAGCAAAATGTACGCAGTGTGGGGTCAACTTATATTGGTCTGCGAAATCTACAGACATACATAAAAGTTTAAGATTTTGAGACTTTTTGGAGTGGTTGTGCTATAAGAGCTACCTTCATACCAAATTTCAAGTTTCTAGGACCACTAGAAGTACCCTTTAGGTTTTTGGATTTCGGAAATTTGTATGGAAATAGCCATTTTATTTACTGTATCTTTTGATTTTGACTTAGAAGGTTGATTAGAGCTTCAAGGGACCGCAGGCTTGAGTATCTGATATTAATTTCAGCATGCTACCTCCACGCGTTCCAGAGAAAAAGGATCTTGACAGACAGACAGACAGACGGACAACAAAGTGATCCTATAAGTGTTCCGTTCTTTCTTTTTGAGGTACGGAACCCTAAAAACGGATAACATGTCGGGCTAAACTCGACTTGTAGACGTGAGTGATCCGTTTTTTTTTTCATTATGTTTGAGCCATTTACTTTTTAGGAGTTCACATTCATTAGCCGGAAAATAGTTGTGCTTTGTGCTGACAATGGTTACCTGAATAACAAGGTTTACATGGGTAGTGAAATAATCGGATCACGTTTTTTAATTCCTGGCTGGCGATCGCCTACTCGTAGTTCTTGAAATTTAACCGAAATTTATTTAATCACTTAGTGATTTTTTTACATTATTTGAATGACATATACACTTATGTCAGAAATCTAAAGTAAACAATTAGTAGGTACATAATGAAATCAAACAATGGAATCTGATCTTTGATTTTAACTTCTATTTAATTTTCCGTTTATTGATTTTCTTCCTTCCCGTCTACGAAATATTTAAATTCTTACGACTTAAAATGGTAATTTCTGAGTATCTTGTAAATAACTCACTGAATTTCCTTTCAAAAGAAATCACTCTAGTGCGATTTAATTTTCGTGCAATCGGATTTTATTTTTCTTTACAATTTTCTCGTAAAAAGGATTTAGGTAGTGTAATTTTATCGCAAAAATGTGTATTTTTTTCGGCTTTTTTTTATTTTGATTCTATAGAATTTACTTTCATGTTGTATTTCGATCACAAGCATTTCAGTTCTTTATTGTGAACTTTTTTTCTAAATTGTTTTCTGAGTAATATAATAACTTCGGAACACACATAAACCGGGCGGTCCCATGTTTTTATTTTTCTAGATTGTGGTTTTATTATTTATTATTTTCGTTATTGCTCGATTTTCACCCTTAAATGCATGGTGTAGGATGCAGTCCACATAACCACAAAAAACGTTAACCTTTTTGAAAAATAAACTACCTATTCATTTATTACCTACGGCGTATTAGGTATCACGTATATTTCGTTTTAACGAAAAAAAACATGCGTTTAAGGGTTAATTAGGTGCAATAACTAGACGCTTCAAATTTTCATAATGTATTTGGCCGCTATAACAATAAATTATTACAATGCGCATACAAGTTAAAATATTATTTAACTATTTATACAAAAATGTGTTATATATACGGAACCCTTCCCGTGCGAGTCTGACTCGCACTTGACTGGTTTTCTAATTTAGAGTACCTACGAGTATTGTAAACAAAAACGTGAGTCGTTCGACTTAAGATTCTGAGTGACGATGGTGATGATGATATTGATGATAATGATGATGTATCCAGTAAAGTTAAACCACCACTTTTTGAAATGTCAAAACGATCCCATAGTACGAAGTTTGTTTTGAATTACTATACTATAGCGTCATAATGTTCAGCGATCAGAGTGCCTAATTTAAATTTAAGAATTCGTTAAGTAAATTAAAACTCGCCTAAATACTTACTGTTGTAAAAAGTAAAGCCTTGGAATTTTACGTGTATTTTCGGCGTGGTACTTATTGCAAAATAATTTCATTTTGACATCAATCAAGGAAAAAATTGTAGATGCACTGTGCCAAATACTTTTTGATTTTTAAGTTTCAGCATTTCAAGTTTGTTCTTAAATCATAGTGAGTTCATGTTAAAAGTTGTTCTAGAATGTTACGTATTCCTCAACATAGTTGCCCCAAATACAGACCGCGACATCCATTGTACTTCGCAGTTTGTTTTTTATAGCACACTAAAACTTTACTTCCCTTTATAACTACTTTTTCTAACATTTCTTGACACTTGCGCATTACTGGGTTTATATCAAGACGTAGAAGGCATCTTTAGCAATCACGATTCTTTTACTTGTTTGGGTTAAATTTATAATAGGCTCTCAGAGGCCCGAGTACGAATATTTCGAATCCTGCGTAACGTAACGTAACGTCATCCTATCAAACTTCATACAAAATTTTAATTCCAAATACGATCACGAGCGGGCGCTGCTCCAAACGTCATACATATTTCTCGAAAACGTTAATATACTTCGAAACGATTCGCGTACCACCCATGGACTCTTTTCGCTGCAAATGTCACATCGACATACCATAGGTCTGCCAAAGAAATTATTGTTTAAGGCAAAAGTGTGTGTGAGCCAAAACTATGTACCTTGTGAATTCTTCGATCTCTACTAGGATTACAAAAGACGGAGGAACCGACAATTTAAAAAAATTATTTATTATAATATTTAATTTAATATAATAAATTATTAATTAGTATGCACGAGTAAAAACACATTAATTTCCAGCTAGCTTATTTAACTTGATACGACGGGGTTACCCAAAAATGGATTCCAAATAAATTCACGGGCCCGTCGTCAGAAAAAGGTCCATAAAAATAACGTTTTGCGAAGTAAATTTTGACGTTAAGACTTACCCGTCATTTGGACAATTTGTTTGTTCTATTCTGTGTTTACCCATTGACTGACTAGAGAAAAATAAGGTTCCCAATTCGTTCGTATAATTTTTAATATTGAGCATTTAGTTGGTTGGTTTTAAAAACTCGAATGGCCCCTATTTCGCAAAAGTAGTTTAGAATGACAATAAAATTAGATGTAATTATTGCTGGCTTTAAAAGTTTCCGATTGCCAATTGTGAGCCCATACATAATGAACACGATAATATCCAGGTACTTATGCTGGTCAAAATAGGTCAATTTCGACCTTAAAGCATCACCGAAAACAAAATTGACATAACGGTAACTTTTTATACTATTCTATTTACTTTTCATTTATTTTATCATGTAGCAGAATCAACTTGCTTGCACCATTTTTTCTATTTTGAGCGAGTTGCCCGCATGGCCTCGCACCGTATAACTATCGATTTCGTTTATAACTAACTTAACTATTAGTTATCTATGCAACATACCCTGTAGTAGGTACTGTAGATAGGTATAACCCATTTTGTTGAAATATTGTGAGTCACTGTATGTGTACTCAACTAGCTATGCATAAGATGGAATAAAATACAATAATTGTGGCAAATAATTAGGGTTCCAAACAAAAATGGCGAGAAAAAGAACCCTGTTCTGACTCAATTTGTCTGTCAGTTTATCACAGCTGATTATCTCAGGAATTAGGTAGCTACTAATGTTATCGACTTGAAATTTGAAATGGTATTAGATAGTGCTTGCTGGAGTATTTTCCAATTCGAAAATAGTAAAAAATATTTTAATTTTTATAATAAGTAAGACACCTGCGATTTTCTTTGTGTAATATTTTAGCGACCTAGTGAGGATCGCGGGATTGCGGTGGAAGCGGAAATCATAAGACTGGTCTGAGTGGAGAGCCTTGGGGGAGGCCTACATCCAGCAGTGGACCGTCTTTCGGCTGACTTGATGATGATGAATATGAATATTTTAGCTTATTAAATTTTTGAATGAACCAATGACCTTGTCAAATTCAACCTTACTACCTATACTACTTGATAGTGAAAAAATTTAATTATTCCGTCTTGTTCCCACCTGGGTTAGAAATTAACCTACGGTTAACTTAACATTTTTGTATCGTCTGACGTTACTTTAAGTACCCAGGACGATGCAACTCGGCCTCTCTGTAGGTCTAATTACCATAGAAATAGTGTGGCAACAGTGCAAAAATAATTACCTTGGAAACATTGTGGCAAGTTGGTAACAGTGCAAAGATTTTACAAGTAACAATAAAAAAATGGAACACGTTTCACCTTGCGAAATTACAAAATCTTATTTGAATTCGTCTCAGGCTCCAATTATCCTGCTTCCGTGAGACAAACACGTGGCACGTGGGATGATGCTCAATATCGTGTCAACCCCGAAAAAACCGGACACGTGCGGTTCCGTACAAAAATTTCCCGCTTTTCCCCAGTGTTTTAAGGTTTCCAGTGTTAGCATTGCTCCTGTTCCTAAGCAAAATGTACTGTATGTAATGTGGGGTGTGTAGCTTCAAGGCTTGAAAAGGTATTTTAGCCTTAGTAATTTCAGCCTTTTTTTAATCAACTAGGAATGAAAACGAGCAAGTGGGTCACCTGATGGTAAGTGATAACACCTATAGACACTCGCAACCCCGGAGGGTTTGCAGATGCGTTGCCAACCCAAAGAGCTAAGATGAAATGCCTCTTGTGCCCGTAATTACACTGGCTGTCTTGCTCTCCACACCGGAACACAACAGCGGCAGGATTAGCGAGTATGAAGGTGGTAGCGATCCGGACGGACCTCGCCTACCACCCGCAAACCAGCCTGCTACTTCCACGCGTTTCACAGAAAAAGGGTCTTGACAGACAGACAGACGGACAACAAAGTGATCCTATAAGGGTTCAGTTTTTTTTTTCCTTTTGAGGTACGGAACCCTAAAAAAGAAGGGCGTTATAGTTATAGATTTACTGTGCTGTGTATCAGAGGCCCGAGTAGTAGGAATATTTGAATCCTGCGAAACATACCTAATCGAGTAGTAACGTTATCGAGAAATTGTATGACGTTTGTAACAGCGTCCGCCCGTGAGCGTATTTGGAACTAAAATTTAGTACGAAGTTTCTCGATTTCGAAACGATAAAGTTACGTTACGCAGGATTAGAATATTCGTACTCGGGCCTCTGTAGCTTGGGCACGAGTTTTCACCAAGAATCGAGTCAATGTTATCGTATTGCGTATTTGGTACGAAAAAGTCAAAACGAACTAAGTTCCAGTATTTTCTAAATGAAAAACACTCCTAAACGCCTCCAAAAAAGTTACATAATGCCCAGATTCTTTTGGCTCATCTTGGCGGTGGCACTGCCGAGGTTTCGAACACAATACCTGTAATGTTATCCGAATATATATGAATATGAATATGAATATGAATATATATGGTCCGTGACTATCACTTGCCTTGTTCATTTATAAAGAGAACTACTTAGGTACTTATTTCGAAGGGAAATTCTCTCTAATGAGTTAAAACTGTGCACCTTTGAATTTCCACCAGACAAAACAGACGAATCTACCTAATTTAGCTACATGTATAATAGAAAAGAGTTACCGGTTATGGGTTAAGGGTTTACCGGATCCAGAGCTATTAGTCTAACTAAGAAACAGATAACCCGTTCTAGTTTTGTTTAATAGAAATAGAAAATAGAAATGGTTATGAAAAAGGTTTGGTAATGAAAAGTTAATTACGACTGCGAAAACATTACAAAACATGAATGTTATTGTAAAAGATTACAATGTTTCATTTCTACGCCGTCTTGAAACCATAAGAACGGTGTAATTGGCTTAGTATTGTTTATCTGTTCGAACGTCAAATGACATGGCCTGATCGATAGAAAGTGGATTTTCAGATACAGGTAGTTACAACTGTACCTATTTCATACAAAAGCGATAAACTAGAACGGGATAAAAAAACGAGACAGAGTAGGATGGCGCTCTACAACACCAATTTGACACGTTGCTCCCAAACAACGCAATATTTCTCTGGAATTTTAAAGCAATTCGATTCTTTGACCTTGGGTATCGCTAAAAACTTGAGAATATATAATATTGGGTGTTCGAATTTCGAGCCAAAAGCGAGCGATCTATACGCTATGCCAGTGTTGCCGTTCATGGATAAAGAAATACATGCATTATCCTGCATTGCAGTCTACGGAAATTTTTAATTTTATCTATGTACATTTTTATTGATATCATAAAAAGCAAAAAATACGTCGATGGTCTAGAAGATAAATGTGATAAATGCAAAATTTTGATTTTTTACATTTGAATGCCGAATGTACTAAATGAGCATGCTCTTCCGTTCTCTCTTGTTAAAGATAAAAGCATAAATACATAGACAATAACCTAACCAAATTAAAATTAAAAACGAAAAACCCGACTGCAATTCCGGGAATCAATATACCCTATGTCACTCACACAACTGAGACGAATCCAATGACACCTTATATATTGAAATCCGGCAAACGGTTTAGAGTGCCAATGAATTAGACATACCTACATAACATTATGCTCGAAAAACATAACCCTTATTGGGCAGTCGGATAAAAAATAGAATATTGGCAGATTGAAAAACTAATAACAATAACAACTAACTAATAACAATGTTAGGTCAATTTGTAATCTACATATACTGAAGAGCAAAAACAACGGTCACTTTTCATAACAACTTTGCATGGAAAGTGACCCGTAATTTTTGCTCCTCAGTGTTTAAACAAGTAGATACCCCCAGCTTATTTTCTTCATTCGATTTTATCAGTTGTTAATTAGCTACACTCGTCCATGAAAATTTAAAACAAAAAGTCGAACTGCCCTCGTTTAAAGTTAGTGGTAAACAAAAAGTTTTTTGTATAAAAACATCCGTCCACTTTCAGATTCGTGATGAAAAATTACGACTGTGTTCTCAAGTGTTTTAAATTGATTTTTATTATCGATACGGAATTTGTAACTGTGTATGTGAAACACATATGAAACGGTAATTTATAATTGGATTAACTACGAAATTGCCGTTGATTGTAAGTGGGCGGTTCTATAAACAGTGCCCTAAGCACGACTTGTCGAATCCTGCGTCACGTAAAGTCGAATAGTAAACTACAACGAGTTTATATGACGTTTGGAACAGCGCCCGCCCGTGAGCGTATTTGGAACTAAAATTTAGTATGAGATTTCTCGGTCTCGATACGATAACCGTAACGTAACGCAGGATTCGACAAGTCGTGCTTAGGGCACAGCATATTCATAAGAACCAGTCAATATTGGTAGGTACATAGGTTAAGTAGGGAATGCAACTGAAAATTGCTCATATTTATAAGGGTTGGTTTGGCCGAAATTGATCATTTACGTACAAATAAATTTATATTTCTATGGCACTTTGCCTTTGCCCACCCCTGACATACTCTATAGTCGGGGACCGAAATTCCGCGGGGCTTTTTCGCACCGATGTTGTCCGAAATTTACCTCTAAAATTACCTCTAAAATTGCCTTACCGTTCGTATTTACAGTTATTGGTAATCAGTAATTTTATTCTGTACTAGCTTATGCCCCGCGGCTTTGCACCCGTGAAATATTTCAAAATCGGCTAGTTCCTTATCCCGTGGGTATTTCGAAAAATCCCTTCTTATTGCACCTCTAGGATACTCGAGGTATATGTTTGCCAAATTTCAAGTCTCTAGGTCCAGTTGTTCAGGCTGTGCGTTGTCTGTCAGTCAGTCACGGTACTGTTTTATAGGTATAATAGATAGATAATACATTACACACATTTGCACACTACTTAGTACATAGCCCATAGTGTCTTTAAGTACCTACACCTGAAGTCTTGTTCAGGTCTTACATATAGTATAGTGTAAAGTGAAGTGAGCCCATTACGGCGTTTACTGGAAATAAGCAGCCAAGTCGCCTACTTTCTCGGCGCTCCACAATCCTTGACATATTACCTGAGCGCTCAGTATTAAAGTATAATGAAACTGCAGTTGGCTGCTTAATTAACTGCTCGACTTCTGGATGCTTATTTATAGTCGTAAGAGGGTTCACCGTTATTACATGTGCAGTTAAGTGAAATTAATTGCTACCGGACAAAACAACAACTGTTAGTAAGTAAGTAAGTAAGTAAGTAAGTAAACACTTTATTGTACAAAAAACAGAACAAAAACACAAGTTACAACGATCAAATTCGAGTACAAAGGCGGGAATTGTCTAGTCTTTAACGGAGTCCATCATTCACGTAACAACTTTTACTGACTCTCTCTGCTAATAATGATTCCTGTTTGATTCTAGAAAATATTATTATACTATTATTACTAAATATTACTATATTAGAATATTACTAGTGATGTAACGGATATCCGGTTGTTATCCGATATCCGGCCTATCCGGCTTTATTTTATTATCCTGCCGGGTAACGGATGTTTAAAAACTGCATCTTTTTTCATTAATTGGCGTCTTTTGTTAACGATGACTTGTGTTTTTTTTTTTACTGTTTTCCTTGCGTATTTAACAATCAACGAATAAGTAGTCAATAATTACGTTGGAATTCTTTTCCTCACAATCCTCCTCCCAGTACCTTTGAAGTATTAAAACACACCAGCTTTTCAATACACAGGTAATGTGAAAACAACTCGCATATATGTACATATATCCGATAATCCGGCCTTATCATCATCATCATGAGCCTATTTACGTCCCACTGCTGGGCACAGGCCTCCTCTCAGAATGAGAGTACTTGGGCTATAGTTCCCCCGCGGGCCCAGTGCGGTTTGGGAACTTCACACACACCATTGAATTGCTTCGCAGGAGTGTGCAGGTTTCCTTACGATGTTACCCCGCCGGATATCCGGTATCCGCGGAATCAACTATCCGTTTCATTTCTAAATATTAGTGAAAATGATATAGACTCGATTTTAATTTCATTCACGATTAAATACTGTATTCGGCCGTGATCACGAGACTCGTGTACCTAATTTACGTTCCTTATGGACATTGCAATCGTTGCAATGCGACTTTTCAATGTAATAGAACTCCCCAGTGAACTATTCCTCTCCACCACTCAAAGGTTGACTGGCAGAGATCCCTTAAATAGATAAGTCCGCCTTTGTACTCAAATGTTATTGTTGTAACTTGTGTTTTATCATGTTTTTTGTACAATAAAGTGTTTACTTACTTACTTAGAACTTAAGACTGATATAGGGTACCTACGGTATGTCCAATATACACCGTGGGCGCGAGTGACCCGACCAATTTTAACCATGCATAGCTGAGCTTATTTAGAGTTAAAAATGTGGTATTAAGTATGATCGATTCGGCTTAGTTTGGAAGATATTTAACTTTTTGTGAAAAATAATCTCGAAAAAATCTTCAGTGCAACGCACCCTAATAATACGCAACGTTGCCACTCTTCAAGCCTGAGAATTCCTTTTAACAGCTAACGTCAAATTAATTTTCAATAGTTGACATTGTCATTTCATTGTCGCTTGTCAATGAAATCATTTTAACAGCAAACGGATAATTTCCTCGAATTTTGCAATAATATGATAAAATAAATGGTATTGCGGTAATCAAACGAGAAAACAATACTACGGGCTCTTTTTTAACCGACTTCATTTGAGAACTCTGGTGATGAACATTGCTTATTTGGAGTTTTGGATTGATTGTGGGGTGTTGTGCGCGAAACTAAACTAATCAGTAAATTATCCCAAAACAAAGACTTGCTAAGCAATAAATCCATACCTAGAGACCTAGTTTTTTAAACGTTACCTATTGTTATTTTTATTCTCGGATACGTAAGAAACAAAGGTGATACTGATCAAACATGAAATGGGCTTCGAGTGCAAGAAAAGTATGAAAGCAATCCTCGACAACCGTAACGGCAATAACTGTATGATAATGGACGTAGACAGCCTGCTAACTTTTTTTATTATCTTATGCCTGGTGAAGTGGCCCATTGTTGAGCAAAGGCCTCCCGCCATGTCCTCCACGCGTCCCGATTTGTAGCGGTTTCAGGCCAGCCGTAAAGGAAGACATACAGATCAACCCGCCACCGTCGTCTAGGCCTGCCACTACCTGGTACCCGCTTTGTGGCAATTTTCACCCACCTATGTGAATGCATGTGGCTGATGTGGGCTACCCAGTCCCTTTTCAGCTAAACCTGCTAACACCAAATGAAAAAAACTGACAATAGATGCTTTTTTATAATAAAATTTCAATAAAACTGTTTGTTTGTACAAACCTGCTCTCAGTTTCATTTACTAGATTTATGCATTTTATTAAGTTTCATGAGAACCTGAAAACAAACAATTTAATGTTTTTGGTACGTACATTGTTTCTGAACACAACTTATTTAGGTTTGAAACCATACCTACTTAATAATATTGTTAGCAGAGAGAGAGTTAGAGAGCACAGAAACATGCCGATAAATTTCTACTGACTGATCAATTTCTACAACGACACAACTGCAACTACTGTTTCAGAAACTCACACCTCTTTACTTAAACACGAAGATTTTATTTATATGTTATTATAAATGACTTAAAATTTACAGACTATGTTTAATTCCGCTCTCCACGACAGGAGAACTCCAGAAACGTGGCATAGGAGCATAACAGTGGTCTTGTTTTTCAACTCATCTCGCCCCTAATCCGCACATCTAGACACGCGGCAGCGTGTCAAGCCAAGTTCATAGTAGTTTTCGAGGGTCATCTAGTTAAGGAATCAACTACTTCTAACACTATAGACCACATTCACAAAGTGAAGCAGACTGTACAGAAGACTGAGGAGTATAATGATCAGCCCCTGGTAACCCCCTTTTTTTAATTGGAATATCGAGACCTGGAGCCGTTATGCAATCTCTGCAGCAGTGCCAAGTTGACTTGGGAGATACATCAAAGTGCGTATATATCTGTACAACGCCGCAATGTCCGATCAACTTCAGCACAGTCAAACTAGACTAGAAACTCTTCAACATACAATGACAATGCAAAGAAAAAAATTTTTTTTAGAAAAAAGAATTTTTTTTTTTTAGAAACTCTTCACTGATGCGTTAGAATATTTAGTAAAAACCCTCAGAATACAGAACAAACCATTACCCGCGAGCTCGCCTAAAACAGTTAGGTTAGAACTGTGACCCCTACAAAAACGTACTATTAATAAGTATGAACTAAAAAACAATTACTTTGCTCACCCGCGACCACTAATGACAAATAGTTATATCTGTGCGGCAAATGTATGTTTCCATGCAACACCTCCACCTCCACTGCTACACGAATCAACACATGCCACACAGACCCAACTATCACCACCACCACTATACTAAACGCTGACGCGTTTCGGCACTCTCCACGAGGCCATTTACGAAGCACAACAACAACCGCTCAACATGCCACCACTTCCACTACTGACATATGTAAACCATGTACTCAACTTAGTTAATGACAAAACCAACGTACCCACTAATATTTTATAAATTCCAAACTACCCTTTTATGTAAGTCCTAAACTACCCTTTTTTAAGAAATGAATTCCAAACTACCCTTTTTATTTTTATTTTTAATCTACGCCAGGTACCCCGTTATTTTTAACCGAGTACGGTAAAAAGAGAAGTCATGTTCTCATTATTACTATGACACATTATTAAAATTAG